>LR990616.1:36869148-37469148 GCA_905147815.2 Phalera bucephala
TACTGTATACAGTTGTAATAAATAATATTTTAATAATTATCGAGCAAGCAAAAACGAGTTTTTTCGTATCTAACAAAATAAATATATTACATCAAAATATTGCCGGTCTTCTAAGCAAATCAGACTTATTGAGACTGTCTTTGGAAAGGCTTGAGAGTGAAAATAATACAATTCATATTTTATGCCTATCGGAATACAATATGCTGATAAGCGACTGTAAATTACTCAACATTAACACGCGTCATGGTGGTTCTTGTATTCTTGTACGTAATTCATTTAAGTTTAAAGTAATTAATAAAATAATTAGCTACTGTTCTGAAGGTACTATTGAATGTTCTGGAATAGAGCTTGTTGATCAGAAAATCTTGGTTTTTTGTATATACAGACCATCTAAAGTAAGCCAAGAAGAATTAAATTTATTTTTTTCTTTGTTATACTACTTAGTCAATTTTGCCATGGTGAGAAACAAGTTATAACATGTGGTGGCTTTAACATTAATTTAGTGAGCAAAACAAAAACGTCTACTGAATTTCTACAACTGCTATAATGATATAATCTTAAATGAGCTTTCCACGAGCCTACACGTCCAACAAGTGGGACATGCATAGACAATATTTTACATAATTTACGTGGGTGTAAATCTAAGTTATTAGAATTGGTTTTACCAGATCACACTGCTCAGCTTGTGTCTTGTCCAGCAAAAAGAGTCCTGTAAATAAATACTGGTTCATTAATAAGCAAGACTTAACCTAGACAACCTAGACAATATTAGTAAATTTGTTGATTGTATAAGCTCTTTAACATTTTTCGAAGAATTTAAATGTGATGATCCCGTTAGGGTTTTTAATGGCTTCTATGAAACCTTTGTTTTTTTAACAATTTATGCTTCCCTGCTACTTATGTGAGAATAAACATGAAAAAACGACCAAGATGGATAACAAAAGGCATAAAGATGTGTTGCAAGCGTAGGCGTCATCTTTATAGGCTGTATGGATCAAAAAGGACACAAAAAAATAAAATAGCATTTAAACATATTTATATAACCAAACCTAAACTATAACCTAACCTAGGTTATGTATTTGAATACCATAGAAGTAAACGACATGCATACAAAATCAGCTGCCCAACTCATAAAACAGCAATCTATATATGTATATATAATAAAACTGTAACGAAGCCGAATCTGTACATTGAATATTTTTTGAAAATTTTAATTTAGGTACACTTTCTTATCGATATAGAGGCCGAAACAATTATTTTTTTGGAATTATTGTCTGTCTGTCTGTCTCTTTGTATTTCAATCACGCAAATACTACCTAACGAATTTCAATGAAACTTGGTATGGTAATAACTTATACTCTAACTTAAAATCTATATCGATACTTTTCATCCCGGCAAAATCAAACAATCCCGTATTATTGCGGGATGAAGCATAAAACTTATAATTTTAATTATGGTTAGTCGCGAGCTGCAATGTTACGTTAAAATGTATGACTTCGCCTATTAATATTGCATTCGGGTTCGTCTTCTATTCTATCTATCTATCTATTCTATCTTTTATCTATCTATACATATAACAAAACTGTAACCGAGCCGAATCTGTACATTGAATATTTTTTGAAAATTTTAATTGAGGTATACTTCCTTATCGATATAGAGGCCGAAACAATTATTTTGGAATTATTGTCTGTTTGACTGTCTCTTTGTGTTTCAATCACGCAAACATAAACGTAAAATGTGTTATTTTGCCTACAAATAAATTCCTTTATGAACAGATATATTTTTCTTAATCGAGCCCCACATTTGGATATTTATGTGTCGTGGGTGCGTTTACAAACTTGAAAATACACATACATATATCCAGACCGGAACAGATCATTGTGGATCACACAAAGATTTGTCCTGTGCGGGAATTGAACCCGCAACTATTAGACACAGTAGGCGAAGCGGCTTAAGCTCTTCACCGCTGCGCTAAATCGTCAATATTGGACTCGAGTTCGTCTCCTCACAAATAAACTCTTTAGTGGTGAATAGCATGCGCATAAAACTGTTTTTACCCAAGTAATTTAGATACTCAGATATGATTTCTTGCATGAACCGAGGACGCAGTCAGGAGTGTCTCTTTGAGAATGAACTCTTTAACGATGAATGACCTGAACACAAAACTTTAGATGCTCGTTTATTTGAGATACCAAAATGTAATTTGACCATAAACTGAAGACGCAAACAAAATTGTCTCTTCACGCGAAGAATCAACAAAACTCTAACCCCATACTAGATATTATTTCCGTTTCGTGGATGCGCTTACAAACATAAAATTTGCATGCATAAATAACCAGACAAAAACAAAGAAACATAATATGCGGGTCTCAGAAATATTTGTTCCGAGGGAGATTCGAAAATGTATTATGTAGTATATTTTCATTATTTTTCTATGAGATGGCGTTAGTGTTGAATTAGATCGCACTATGGTTTCGTTTACATTATACATAGGCCACAACATGTTTGTTTGGCTCTTATTACCTTTCGTTATCTCAGATGTTGATTTTCAATCGGTGTTCTCATAGCTTACCAAGTTATAATATCTGTTTTCATTTTAAAAAATGTAAAATATATCTGTCTTCATTGTCACGGCTGATTTTTTGCAGTGCAGCAAACCTTTCTTGCAAACCTGTCTCGCTTCCTCTCCTCTTATGCTTTTATAGATACATCTTTCATCACAATATAACAATACCTGGAAGAAAGAGATCGAATCTTTCTAATTCTACGCGAAATGCTAAGAGAATGAGACAGGACCGTTCTCAAGAAACGGAAAATGAACGAGAAGCTAGATTAGCTACAGAACGACGTCGCTCTGCGTCAGCCGTCTCTTCAGAAACGTCTACGCAGCGTGAATTCCGTTTGACAACTGATCGTGAGCGCCATGCTCAGTCCCGTTCATTACAAACTTTTACACAGCGTGAAGCATGTCTAACCGTTGACCGTCAGCATTATGCCGAGTCACGCGCCTCGGAGACTTTTACACAGAGCGAGGCACGTCTAACTGCTGATAGTGAGCGGCATGCCGAGTCTCGCGCATCAGAGGCTTTTACACAGCGCGAGGTAAGGTTGACTGCTGATAATAAGCGGCATGCCGAGTCTCGCAAATCAGAGACTTTTACACAGCGTGAGGTAAGGTTAACTGCTGACAGCCAGCGTCATGCCGAATCTCGCACTTCAGTAACATTTACTCAGCGCGAGCTACGTTTAACTGCTGATAGTCAGCGCCATGCCGAATATCGCGCTTCAGAGACATTTACACAGCGCGAGGAACGATTAATTGCTGACAGTCAGCGTCATGCTGAATCTCACTCATCCGAAACCTTGATCCAGCATGATGAGCGTTTGGAAGCTGTTCGAAACTATTACGATCGTCAGCGTCGAGACCACATTAATTTTATTTCTTCTGAGAGGGAGAGAATTGCTGTTATTCGAGAAATAGAGACACAAGAACAACAGGAGACACGTTCGAATCAAGATCACCTTCGACAATCTCTGAATAGATTGTCGGTGTCTTCCCAAGAATCGCTTGAGTCTCAAGAGTACGAAAATCCTAATGATGATCTGCCATGGATCATCATAAACAACAGTGGTTTTTCATACTCTTCAAGTATCAATTATGCTCATTTTTCTGGCGTTGGCGGAATGAATGACGTGTGCAGTCATTGCCAAGCCTTAAAATGGAGAAAAGAGGCGAAAAGATTGTGCTGGTCCAGTGGCAAAATTTATTTAGATATTTTCCAAGAACCTCCGGAACCTTTAAAATCGCTTTTTTGTGGTGATCACCCCAATTCAAAATTTTTTTTCGCGCGCATTCGTTCATTCTTGCTTTTCAGATGACTTCCTTCGGTGCAAATCAAATAATGGAGGGGACATTTATGCCTACTTTTAAGGTTCAAGGGCAAGTTTATTGGATCTCTGTTACCTAAAAGTCAACCTAAATTTTACAAATATACTAAGCATCAGATTACTGCGACCAAGTTGATATTAGGCATAGGAACTCTCGAAATCTCAACTCCAGTCTAATTACGGAGCTCCAAAATATGCTCATGACACAAATCCATACATAAATAGTTTTAAGACGGCACTAGAATTAATTCCTGCGAATCAACAAAACGATTATAAATTTGTGATCAATGCTGATAGGAGACCGACGACTGAGCATCGCGGCCGACACAATGCTCCCACCACGAATGAAGTGGCTGTTGTCTTGGTTGATCAAGAGTGCGATAAGCGTGATATTGTTTTGAAAACCCGTGCCGATCGTTTACAACGTATAAGCGAAACACATCGGGCCTGCGATACTTTGCAGTATCCTCTTATCTATTGTCGTGGGGAAGATGGGTATAATTTTGGGCTTTATCATGTTGAGCCTACAACTGGTATTTTATTCCTATCTGCTTCAAATAAGACGAGATCGTTTTGCTCATATACATCGCTCTTGTCGGTTGTTTAGCCAGTTTATATTGTAGATATGTATGCTAAAATTGAAACGGAACGTTAATTATTCATCCGCACAAATCAAAGAAGGCTACGTGCTGAAAGTTATGTTGATTTGCGGGACGCTATGCAGCAGGACGTTAGCACCGAAAACTTGGGTCAGCTGGTTATTTTGCTTTCAACATTTACAGGTGGGCCACGATATATGCACGAACGCACACAAGATGGATTCTGTTATGTCTGAAAATATGGGCGACCAGACCTGTTCATTACCTTCAACACAAACCCTAAATGGTCGTTTCAATTGTTCAAGAACTTTTCGAAAGGCAGTTTTCGTATGATCGGCATGACGTCATAGCAAGAGTATTCCATTTAAAACTCAAACTTATGATAGACCTTCTTACTAAAAGACATTTATTTGGTTCGGCGCTTTGCTTTATGTATAGCGTTGAGTGGCAGAAAAGTGGTTTGCATCATGCACACATTCTTCTTTGGCTGCAGGAAAAGATACGTCCTTACGTATTCGTATGTCCAGCAGAGGATCCGTCGCTATACGACATCATTAAGACACATATGGTACATGGTCCTTGCGGTGCACTTAAAAGTAATTCTCCATGCATGCGACATGGACGATGTACAAAAAGATATCTTAAAGCCCAGGTCGTGCAAACAATAACAGGGGAAGATAGATATCTATCGTACCGTCGACGTTTGCCGCAGCAAGGTGGGTTTAATGCTGAAATTAGAATACGTGGTCAGCAAGTAGTGGTAGATAACCGATGGGTCTTACCATATTTACCAGTACTATCTAAAACGTAGTGTGCTCATATTAATGTCGAGATGTGCAATAGCGTGTCATCAATAAAGTATATATACAATACAAATACGTTAATAAGGGTAGTGACCAGGCAACTTTTGCACTGAGACACCAAGATCGCGATGAAGTCAACAGATATCAGTCAGGCCGGTAAATTAGCACATCTGAAGCAGTTTTGCGAATTTTAAGCTTTCCGATTCACGAGCGACATCCGCCGGTTATTCATATGGACATTCACTTAGAAGGCGGACAACGAAAATATTTACCCAGATAATGTGATAGAACGTTTAGAAAGTCCTAGGCAAACTACTTTATTGACGTTTTTCGTTTATGCGAGGCAGATAACTTTACTAAAACACTTTTATACGAAGAGGTACCCTCCTACTACACATATAATAAACAGCGAGATGAACTCAATCGCCGTAGAAGAGGTAGTCCTGTTGAAGGCGTTCCAGGTGTATTTAAAGAGCATATCTTGGGAAGGGTGTATACTGTGCATCCTAATACTTCAGAGTGCTATTATTTGCGCCTACTTTTACACACAATACGCGGTCCTACTTCTTTTGATGCTCTTCGAATGGTTGATAGCGTTCAGCAAACTACTTTTCAAGCCGCTCGCTTCTGATGCTACACAACTATGGCAAAAGTATCAGAATGCTTTAGCAGAGGATTTATTGAGAGTCGATCCAAGGGTTAGCGTATGTCTAAGTCGTTGGTTGTTGGCTATTCAAGACACAGTAACATCGATTGGGGGTAATTCTTTGTCAAACTATGGTTTTACAAGAACCTGATGCAAATGGCAATGAAGGCAACCATTGTGGTAACAGCGAGTTGTCAGCTGGAACAAGTTTCAGCTTCAGAGATATAGCTGAAACTCTTAGAGATGGTGTACCCCGATTGACTTCAGAACAACGAAATATTTTCGATCGTGTATGTCAAAGCACCGAAAATAACTCGGGGGAATTATTTTTCTTAGATGCGGCCGGTGGCACTGGGAAAACCTTTCTAATCAAACTTCTTCTTGCAAAAATCCGTAGCGAAGGCAAAATTGCTCTAGCAGTGGCATCATCGGGTATAGCGGCTACGTTATTGCCCGGTGGCAAAACTGCTCATGCCATGATTAAAATACCCATACAATTAGACCTTACAATTAACTCCGATTTCCAATATTTCCCGGAACAGTGACAAAGCGCGAGTTTTACGGGATTGTTCTCTAATTGTGTGGGACGAGTGCACAATGGCACACCGTAGAGCTGTAGACGCCGTTAATAGAACCCAACAAGATATCAGACAGAACGAAAGACCAATAGGAGGTATAACGGTGTTGTTCAGTGGCGATTTTAGGCAGACTTTACCTGTAGTTCCTCGAGGTACGAGAGCAGATGAGGTAAATGCCTGTCTTAATAGATCAAGTCTCTGGCCCACTGTTACGCGACTGCAATTAATCGTTAACATGTGAGCGCAAAGTGGCGGCAATTCCAGAGCTCAAGAATTTTCTGAAAATTACATTGCCTCCTAATTTATGTCAAGGTGTCTTCTCTTGAAGAATTTATAACATCAGTTTATGGGGACATCAGGAGAGAAACAAATCAAGATAATTTTTGGCTCTGTGAAAGAGCTATTTTGACTACACGCAATGATCAAACTGCCGCAATGAACAACAAGATATAACCGTGTAATTGATGAAGATGAAGCCGACATATCCTATTGAATTTTTAGAATCGTTATCGGCACCGGGACTTCCATCGCATATAATATGTCTAAAAATTTGAGTTCCTGTTATATTATTGAGAAACTTAGCTCCACCAAAACTGTGTAATGGAACCCGACTTAGGGTAAAAGGTCTTCAGAGGAACGTGATAGAGGCAGAAATCTTGACAGGATGTGGTGCTGGGGAGTACGTATTTATTCCTCGAATACCGCTTATACCCAACAATTTCCCATTTAACTTTAAGCGGGTGCAGTTTCCTGTCAGTGTTTGTTTTGCTATGACTATCAATAAAGGACAAGGACAAACACTACGCACCGCAGACGTGGATCTTACTACCAGTTGCTTCAGTCACGGTTAACTTTATGTGGCTTTATCCCGCGTGAGTGCCGCTAATAATATTTTTGTTTACGTTCCAAGCGGGAATACGGAAAATATTGTTTATCGAGAAGTTTTATAAGGAGTCGGTGTACGATGCTGACTCGCACTGTACCTTTTCTAAATCTATCTTTACCATCACGCCAGTCCTTGACATGGTAGACAAAGAGGGTTTCAATCAGTGTAACAATAATCTATACATATAATAAAACTGTAACCGAGCCGAATATGTACAATGAATATTTTTCTAAAATTTTAATAGGGGTGCATTACCTTACCGATATAGGGACTGGAACATATTTTTTGGAATTATCGTTTGTCTGTCTGTCTCCTTACGTTTCAATTACACAAAAACAACGAAACGGATTTTAATGAAATTTAGTATGATAATAACTTATACCCTAACTTAAAATAATATAACTATACTTTTTATTCCGGAAACAAGAATTAATCCGGGATAATTGCAGGATAAACTATAAAATGTTATTATTTTTATTACTGATAGTCTCAAGCTGCAAAGTTACGTTGAAATGTGTGATTTCGTATACACATGAATTCCTCTATGAACTGATATTGGACATGGGTTCGTCTCCTCACGAGAAACTCTTCAGAAGTTGAAAGCATTCACTTGAAATTGTACATACACGTTTGATTTATTTTCTTTGTTTAAAAAAAAACTTAGCCCCACACTAGGATTTATTCCTGTGTCGTGGGTGAACATGAAAATTCACATACACAAATACCCAGACCGAAACAAATAATTGTGGATCACACAAAGATTTGTCCCGTGTGGGACTCGAACCCGCGACTATTAGACGCAGTGGGCAGAGCGGCTTAAGCTCTTAACCACTGCGCTAAATCGTCCGTCAATTTAAATACCTAAACATGATTTTATTCATGAGCTGATGATACATTCAGGATTTTCTCTGCTGGATAGAGCTCTTTAACGACGAATCGCCAGGACACGAAACTTTGTACGTTCATTTATTAACCGACTTCAAACAGGAGGAGGTTCTATGTTCGGTTGTATGTATGCTTTTTTTATGTATATTTACCGATATTTCCGTCAGTTGTGGACCCATTTTGATGATTCTTTTTGCATTGGGTTCAGTATAGCTCAAGGTGGTCCCATTTTAATTTCATTGGTATTGGACCATGGACTTTGAAGATACAACAGGGAACTCCTTAACCACCAAGAATTGGAATGCGAAAATGAGACAATATGGGTGTTACGTCAATCCTATAGGTACCCTACTATAGAACTAAGCAGAATGTTAACCGACTTCAAAAAAGGAGGAGGTTCATAATTCGTCTGTGTTTTTTTATAAATTTTTTGCTTATAAACCGATTTGTATGATTTTTTTCCGCTGGAGTCAGTATAGTTTCAAAGTAGTCCCATTTTAATTTCATTAGTATTGAACCTTAAACTTTGAAGATACACCAAGGAACTCCTTAACGACAAACAATACGAATGCGTAGATTGAGATATTATGGGTATTAAGTCAATCCTATAGGTACCCTACTATAGAACTAAGCACAATATTAACCGACTTCAAAAAAGGTGGAGGTTCATAATTCGTCTGTATTCTTTTGTAATTTCTTTGCTTATAAACTGATTTTGATGATTCTTTTTGGATTAGCTTTAGCATAGCTCCGTGATGGTCGAATTTAAATTTTATTGGTATTGGACAATGGGCTGTGAAAATACACCAAGAGTTCCTTACGGCAAACAGCATGAATGTGAAAATTCAGTTATTATGAGTTTTATATGAATCTTGTAGGTACCTCACTGTATAAAAAGACGGATAATATAAAGGAGGTATATAAATATTAATAATTAATTCACTCATCACTAAAAATTGTAAAAAAAAAACTTTTTAAAAAAAGGGAAACCGACTTCAGAAAGCAAAGATAAATATTTGAAGTCGGTGCCAAGTAACCGACTGCACCAACCAGCACCGACTTCAAATATTATTTTTTGCTTTTTGAAGTAGGTTTCCCTTTTTTTTTAAAGTTTTTTTTAAGATATCTGAACATGATTTTGATTAAATTCGAAAAGACAATAGATTTTATCCAGGGGAAGGACATACATAGGCTACCTATTGTCTTAAAATAAAAACTTAGGAGTATAAAATACACGTCCAAAAGTAACGCGAACGAAGTTGCGGGTACAGCTAGTGTTTAATAAAAGCATGTTTTGTATGGGACCTCGCATCTACAACCATCTGCCAAAGCATATACTAGAAGTAACTGATATGAGTATTTTGGGTGTAGACTAAAACGACTATTAGTCGAAAGGGCTTACTATAGTGTTCACGAATACCTTGTTGACAATATAATATTTTGATGTTTTTAATTACGCTACGTACCTCAGTTGAATTCATGAGTCCTTATATTATTTTAATTGTCACTTTTATGATTCAAATTACGATAATTAATATTAGTATAATTGATATCATTAAAACGGACACTTGGTATTAATTCAATTTTACATATTTTAACTTTTATTTAAATAATTTATAAATGTCCGATACAATTATTATGTTTTCTTAATTGTTAGGTACTTTAAGTTCTTGGATTATTCCTAATGATATTTGCATGCCTAAAGGCAAAATATGGTGTACGACCATTGTAATTTTAACATCCACTGTTACCCATTTTCGCAAATAAACTGATTTGATTTGAAAGTTTTAATATGAGGGGGCCCTCATATTGCAACTTAGAGCCAAGCGTAATCCGTAAGAAATATGTATAATTTATAAACTCAAGTTTCTCGTTATTTAGTATAATATCACATGCAGTACTTTTCACACTTGATGAATACAACCGTATACCGTTGCATCTGAACCAATTATGTACTTGAAGAATAGCGTCATTTACCTCGTCGAAATTATTACATCCCCCTGTCTTACCCCTCGATGCAGCTCGATCGGGTTGGTCTTTTGGTCCTGGAGCTGGACGGTCATTGTTACGGTATCATACAGACATCTCAACATCTCGATATAGCGCCAATCGATGCGACATCGCTGCAGAGCATCCAAAACCGCCCAGGTTTCGATGGAGTCGAAGGCTTTCTCGTAGTCCACGATAGCCATACACAGCGGCTGATTGTAGTCTTCGGTCTTCTGTACAATCTGCCGAACAGTATGGATGTGGTCTACGGTGCTGTAGCCTTTTCGAAAACCGGCTTGTTCCGGTGGCTGGAACTCGTCAAGTCTTCTGGCGAGGCGGTTTATGAGTACTCTCGAGAACAACTTGTAGACGTGGCTCAGGAGTGAGATAGGTCTGTAGTTCTTCAGCAAGGTTTTGTCACCTTTTTTGAAGAACAGAACCACCGCACTCCCGCTCCACGCTTGAAGTGTTAAGCCCTGGTGGATGACGGAATTAAAGAAACGCGCTAGCTTTATCAGGATTGGAGTCCCGCCTGCTTTTAGGAGCTCAGTGGTGATTCCGTCATCGCCTGGCGACTTGTTATTTTTGAGCTGCTCGAGAGCCACTCTGACCTCGTCCTGGTTGACATCAGGGATGTCTTCTGTGTCGTGGCGTGCTAGTGGGGCTCTGTGGTCGTCAGCGCTGGGTCTCGAGGGTTTAGCCATCCGTAATGCGTACAGGTCTTTGTAGAAACTCTCAATTTCCTCGAGTACCTCGAACTTGGACGTCACGGTTTTGCCATCCGCTGTATTAAGTGTGTATATTAATATTAGTAAATAATTCACCACTTAAAATTGTAAAATAAAAATCTTAAAAAAAAATAATAGCGAAAAAAAGCAAAAATAAAATATTTGAAGTCGGTGCCAAGTAACCGACTGCACTAACCGGTACCGACTTTAAATATTTATGTTTTTGCTTTTTGAATTCGGTTTTTTTTAAAGATTTTTTTTACGTAGGATGTTTTGTCTGTGAAATCCTTTCTATTAATGAATTATAAGGTAAATTATTATAAAAACAGTTGGTTACCGTCTGGTTAAGCTAACTATGTAAAAGTGAACCAAAGCCTATCCCAATTTGGTCGGAGAAAACTAATGTTCTGCAACCCACTTCAGGTTGAGTGAATGTTTGTACAGGTTTTACATGCCTGGACCCAGAAGAGCATGTCAAGGAGGTACAGGTACATGAGAGATTGTTGGTCAGAGACTCACATCTCTCCGCATTATATTTCACTAAATCCATCAACTCACTAGCTTTCCGCATGCGGGCACATAATTGTATCTGAGCGGCTTCATATTTATTAAAGATATCCTTTAAAGTTAATTCCCTAACTAACAATTTATTTCGTAATTGTTGAGTATCTATATCATATCTAGATTTGTTGTTTTCTAATTCTTTGGTACATGAATCTAATTTATTTATTAATTGGAAGCGCTCTTTTCTTAGACAAATATGTATTTGTTTTGAAATAATTTTGCCTTTTAATTTTTAAATATCTTAAGTGTCTTTTCATAACTAAGTCATATATAAATTATGTGTTATGTGACCTACGTATATTTTTGATGTTTTGAACAAAGGCCGTCCACGCATTCATTATTCTTCTATAGTGCCTTCAATAGATTAAATAATAAATATTTCTCGAAATACAGTTATAAATTGCCATACATAAATTGAGAAATATTGAATTCATACTTTTGGAAATAATTGTTATCTCCTAGATTTATCATATGACGTGAATAAAATGACGATAAGCTTTCGAAATTTTCGCAAGTTAAACTTATAGGAAAGTTTCACTTTATAACTTACCCAGGATTTACCTACCCCGATGCAGTAGTGAATGCAAGTCTGTATATTGTAACGAGGTAGGTAATATATTCAAATTTCATCGCAAATTATACGTGTTTCTAGCTTTTTAGGAGTTTTATTTTAATCTATTTTGTTGTGAGAAAGCAATGGGTTTATAAACTGTAAAATCCTCGTCTCTTTCTTACAGCAAACTAAAATCACAATATCACTGCTAAGATTGTGGTACGCGCACAGTACTAAAATTATCCCAATAAAAAACACACACCGTCACGCCTATATTCCCCAGAGGGGGTGGCAGAGGTGTACTGAGTACACCCACGTTTCGCCGACGATGTTAGGTCCCATGTAACAGGGGGCGAGCCTATTACCATATACCGGGCACAATTCCAGACTCCGGACTTATACTGGGAATTTTTCGTTAGAAAAACTACATTTGTCCGACCTAGGATTTGAACCCAGGACCTCGTGATCACAAAGCGTGCGCTTTGCCACCAGACCAACGAGGCATTATCCCAATAAAATATATTTATAACGCATATTTAGATTATGACACTACTTTGAATCAATTAATTCATCTATATTAAAATTTAGCTACATTACAATATGCTAATAAGCCTAGTCCCGCCGGCCATCGCTACGGAAATAATATTATGAACTTGCAATAACCTCTCTTTTTTTTAGAACAAGACCACATACTATCTGTCCCAAACCATAATTTCCACTTGTCACGTTTTAAAGCACCATGAAGTCACCTGTCACAAAACTCGACTAAATTTTAATACAACAAGCATAAACAAGACGGAATAAGGTCTCTGTCTGCGGCTCATTGTCGGCCGGCTTACGCCGTTAATCTGTCCGTCCGTCCGTCTGCCCTGACATGGGTCTACAAAGATCCCCGACGTATAATATGAAGTTTATTTTTTGTCGCAACAGTATTCCTGGACGCTTGGCCCCAGGAATGTTGAGCTTATACTATATATCCATTTGCTATGTTTCAGGAAAACTACCCTATCTTATATGCGTAATATTCCAAGTGGATATGAAAATATTTCTCATTTCCGCCATGTTGAATTTGCAGAAAAAAAATTTATATAATAGATTCTCTATTTTGTTTTTGGCGGTATTTAAAAGTACTGATGCCAGTTCATAAATTGTGTTTTAATATTTTTAGGATGAGATGCACACTTATCGCTATAAAAATTAAAGCACTCCGAGAGATGTTAACAAATAAACCTCTGTCATTGAAACAAAATAGTTTATTTGAATATACTACAAATACGTTTCTAGTATTTACAATATATGAAATAATGAATATGAAAATTAACATTTTCATATTTTAGTGGACAAAAATGCTTAGCTGGAATATATTGACATTAGCGTAACGCTATCACGCATCCTTATAACACTACACGTTTAGGAAATGAAGTCGAACGTGACAGCACGCTTTCTCGACAACATTAATATTATGTTAAACAGTTTTTTTTCTAATTAGACGATATGCAAGTTATGACTGCCGCTATGGTCTAGCGGCGAGAATCCTAGGTCGGACAAATGTAGTTTTTCTATCGAAAATCTTCCAGTATCAGTCCGGAGTCTGGTATTGTACCCGGTATATGGCAATAGGCTCGCCCCCTATTACATGGGACCTAACATCGTCGGTGAAAAGTTGGTGTACACAGTGATACACCTCTGCCATCCCGGCTTGGGGAATTCAGGCGTGATGGCAAGTTGTGACGAATCAAAATAACTGTAAGCTATTCTCCACTGCGGCCCTGTGACTCCATTAATACAAATGACGTCACTTTTTATAAACAAACAACAGCAACGAAACTGTCGCAGGAAATAAAACAATATCACAATTTTCCGTGTGTACATAGAGGCAGGAGCACACAGTCCCCGCGCAGCCGAGCGTTAACCGAAAAATCCACCCAAATTGTGTTACAATATTTATGTTTGGTTTATGACAGGAATCTACACGCGCTAACCAAACAAAGCTATTTACTTTTATTTCGAGCAGAGCAGGGCGGGCGCATGTGACTAAAGTTTAAATATTAATGTTGCCAACTCTGATCTAACTATTGTTCTAGACTTGTTATCTCCAGTGCTCTAGTTTGCTATTGCTGTCGAATACTGACGCTACTCGACTTCGATTGGCAATCAGTACAAACCAGTTTCAGAAACATTTATTTTTATATCAGATATATTTTTCTGTACTATACCGATAAATTAAATCTAAGTGCAACACTCATCACTAATCACTCACTCCACGAATTATTCACTCCATTATCATTAGTTTTTAATCAACTTCATTTAAAGCCAGAAATATTATGGGAGTGTTTGAGTGTGATCACATATTCCTGGATGAGATTATGATATCATACACTAGACGTTACAATCCCATTTATTATAATGGACGCTCTACAACCCACTAATGTTAAGTTATCAATATTTATTATAATTGTATCTAGTTCAAATTGGTTCCGCAGGTGTATGTGGAAATAACTTAGTTATGTATTGAATAGCTTCTGTTCAGAAAATAATAGGGTCTCTTCGAAACAAGTTCTATTATAATACGACCGACGTTTCTCGTTAAATAATATTGTTTATTGGAATTGGTAGACTGTGAATATATTAGAATGATTCTAGTTAGACTGCCCATTGGGTCTAGTGTCGTGAAGTGTGGCTGGCGATCTTGACTTTGTCCGTCCTAGGGATTCAGACTCAAGACCCTGTATATGTCTTTTTGTATGGCATAATATGACGTATGGTCTATTAAGATATTATTTTATTTAAGAGATCAAGTCATTTAAGGTAATCAAGGGGTGAACATGGTAATAATAGCCAAAGTCATAGTTATCAAAGGGCGTAGGCAAAGTCATTGAAGGTCATTGCGACTAAAATACCTCGGCTATACATGTGCTAAACTACCTTTGCTTACGTCTTCGGGGATTATAAGCGTGAACTCTCACAAATACATGACCAGCATTTGCCTCCTATCGAAACTCTCTTTTTAAGTTAAAATTTCGTAAAATAAATATGTGTTTGCATGTTTTCATATGTATGATCCTTCTTTCCTTCCGATCCATCCTTTATAAAGGATCTATTCTTTTTATTTTTGCCCAAAATTTAGGTCGTAAACCTTTGTAAAAACTGTATCGTTTTTTAAGGTCGCCATTGGGTCGAAATTAGGTTATTTTTTTGGTCGGTTTTAGCTGTTTTAGCATCTAGATCACATAAAATTGGAAATTCAGGTTTATAAACTGGTTTTCTGAAAATATTCGTAAAAATATTTGTTTACGTAAAAATATGGGAAAATTTTCCGTTATCCGGGTATGTATGTTTGAGCTGAGAATTTTAATGGTATTAATTGATAACTTGTATTGAATTGAGCGTAAATAAAACACGTCATCGTCACAAAATCTTTTAGTTTTTATTTCAAGTGAAAACTCCCTATAGTTTATGAATTATCATTTTTTTAATTTTTTTTTGCAAACGTCGGGGAAAATGGATTCTCCCCGATATCATTTGAGACAATACTTTTCCCATATTCCGACCTAAAAGGTTAAAGGTGGGTATCCATTATGTTTGCGCATCGACTGCACTGCGCTCACCTGCAATTACTCTATTAGTGTATACGGTTGCGCTCTCTTGAAGCGTGCAGAATTACAACGTCGCGGTGAACACTCCACATAGTATCATTTTTTGGGCGAACCCATTGTCCCATGCGGGTCTAATTGTCGTATGAGACAAATCACTATCTGGGCCATATTTTTTTGTTACACCCTAGGTGTTTATTTACGTGCACTCCCTGTTTGTAAACGCACTCACAATCCAAAAATAATTTCTAGTGTGAGGTTACTGGTAAAATAATATTGTGTGCTAAATAATAGTTCTGATGACATAACGTTAGCTAAGGGCTTAAATGATTTTTTATGTATATGTATATACGATAGCGGTAATGGAACAGTCTACGTTAGAGCAGAGGGTTCAGCATGAACAGATTAGCGTTAACGTAAAGGTTATGAAGAAAGCATGCAACGTTCTTCACGTAAAAGGATAGAAAATCCACTTGATAGCTCTACGCGGATGTCAATCTATTTGTATTAAGCCTCCAAGTGTAGATGAGCGGAGCGCAGTTGATGCGCAAACAAAGTAGGTACCCATCTTTACGTTATCTGGCAAATTGCGCTTGTACAAGTATTTATGTAAAGACGGTCGCGCCCGCCCGCTTGTCCCGGCGACTTTGATTGCTCAATTTCAGAAATTGTCACACTATTTTCGTTGGGTTTCAAGCGAGAAAGGAATTGTATGAAAAGGCATTGCATTTTATTCTCTTGTTACAAGTATACAAGCAAGAAACAATAATTGTATGGTCTCGAGAAAAGATATTTATAAACTAACCCTCTCCTCCCTGCATCGGTTTCCTCATAACTGAGGGGCGTGGTCATTGCTTCGGATCAGTTTTCTATGGATGATGTGTCGCCATCTATTTCTATCTGCAGCCGAGTATAGAGCATCGTGAACAGTCATACCAAGAGTTGTGCGAATTTGATCCGTTCACCGTGGTGGGCTCCTTCCTCGTGGTCGCTTGCATTCAATTTTACCAGTGACCAGCAGTTTTCCAGATTGTCACTGTCTTTTCTAGCAATGTGACCAAAATCTCCAGTACCCTGCGTAGATCTTGAGTTCAGCTAGAATTGACACATTGGTGCGGTGTGTTCTCCATGGTATACCTAGCATCCTTCTCGAGCACCACATTTCAAAGTTCATATACTACTAGGTTATTTATGATTAATGTATTTTTCAATGAATTTCACCTATAAGATTACTATTACTCATACTCACAGAGCCCCGCACATTAATTTAGTTTGTTTTTTCTAAATTTGTTGTGCCACTTAACGACTACCACACTGGGCCCTTATTCGCTATGACCATTTAAACACGAAACAAGACGTGTTATCAAACATACGTGTTATTGGCGTGGAATGGAATTCTGTACGCCACTGTCAGATTTGAAAACATGATAAGGCTCGTCACACGCCATGTTTCGAACTGTCAAAATAACACGCTCCGCGCTTGCGTGTTATTGAAAACATGTTAAAAAGTTGCTAAGGTAATTCAATGTAAAAAAATATTTTTAAATAGTTTTATTGCAATTTAAATGATATTTTATGATCATCGCGTCGCCGTCGTAGTAATAAATTATTACTCATAACCGGTGACATTGGAAAATTGTGATGGCTCATCTATTAAAGTGAACTTCTTAATTTCAAATATAGTGTACACATTTATCTAAAAAATATGGTGTTTTATTTTAGTTTGTAGTCACAATGGACCGGACGAAAGCTTCTACAGCCCAATTAGCATATTTACCCACCCACAGGTGGAATCTGGGTACATCAATTCTTCTCCTCAAGAAAGGTCATCGAGAAATGTGGAAAGACCTAACCTACTAATTTAATGCGTTAGGAGGCCCATTTAAAACTGTGATCATAAAAAACAGGTACGTATCTACTAATATAAGTGTGACTTTTGTTATTTTACAAAGACAAATAATTTGTGGTGTGCTACATTATTGATTTTGTGGTGAATTAAATATTTGTATCATTGATTTAATTATTGGCCTTAGGTGGATGATGATGACCTAAAATAACATAATAGGCTATTCTACATTATCAATTATTTTTATACTAATGAATGAAAGAAAAATGTTTTTATTTCAATTTGTTTTTCAATTATAGCTGCCTAATTATGGTGTGGTAACCTTGGTAGCAAAGTGGAAACATTACTGTGTGGTATACAACACTATATAATGTTAAATGTTCGTTGTTCAAATCAAATAGCATTTATTGTGGTCATAAGTTACAAAGATGGTAAGTGTTGTTGTTCTGATGAGGACTTACAAGTTTCCATTTAACAATACCAAATGACTTGCATGTGATTATTGATTTGTTATTCATAAATAAAACTTGTTGATTTACCAATTACTTTTGTTTCATTTATATACATACCTGCCCCGCAGGGGATCTGGCTTGATGATGTTTTTATTATTTTATTTTTAATCTTCTTTATTAATTCTTTAATTTAGATAGTAACATGGATTATGTATCTATCTATGTATCTGTGTAGATAGATAGCTAGTAACGATAAAGATACATAGTATACAGTATACCTTTTAATTCACTTTATTTATATTTGCAAAACAAACTTTAATATAAAAAAGAAACACCGTCACGCCGGTTTCCCGGGGTGGGGGGCAGAAGGGCATAGGGGCTACTAGGTTCAGGGAGGACCGGCCTCGGCTTGAGCTGTTGCTATGGGGGAAGGCATACATTAGGTGTCTTGTCATAGTGAACGTGGAAGAAACTTGTCCGCTGGCCAGTCGCCGGCGAGGTCGGTGTCTAATCCTGTGTGTGATATCGGTATCTGATAGGAGGGAAGTAAGGGCATTGTAAGGGTTGCTTAGAATATAGCGCGGGCAGCAATAACGGCTGATAGGAGACGAGTCAGGTGCGTAGGCGGCAGCAGCTAAAAAGGGCTTTTATATAGGTGCGAATAGGTTCAAGGCTGAGATCGGAATGGTGCTAGGTTTAGTCTGGTTTTTCTTAAGTGGTCAATTTTATGAACAAACATGGTGTGACAACTAAAGACACTAAAATGGTCGGTTGGGACAGAGCGCAAGGATTGGGGAATTAATGAATGAATAAAATAAACTAATTTTGAACCAATTGTATTGCCTTAAGTTATCACACAATATGTTTATGTAAAATTGACCACTTAAAAAAAACAGGTTATATATATGTGTGGGACAAGTCTTTGTTTGTTTAGGTGTGGGTATAGGTTACTGTATTTGACATTGGTACGTTCTAAAACTTGGATCTTTGTTTAATGTTAATTAAAGTTGCCTTTTTTATATCTGGTCCTTCTTATTTACTTAGTTTTTAATAGACACATACTTAAAACCATGTTATCAGCACATAAATATTATTTACCGAAATTGAATAAACTTAAACGAATATTCTAAAAACCTATACTTTACTAAAATTAACAGATGTAAGATTATGAACGAATCCAGCGAAATCTCAAATTAAAAATAAAATTGCCGTAGACAACATTCCTTACGGCATACCGAATACCATTTTGTAATTCCACGCGAAGGCTCGTCAAGGAAGCGTGTTTATGTTTACTGCTTGTTATGACGTCACACGTTACTTGCGGGGAATCTCATGTGGCATAGCGAATAAAGGCCCTGAGTGATAACCGGGACCGTTGGCTTAACATCTCTTCGGAAACACGGATACGCTTGATGAAATTGTCACGATCTTAAGCTTGATGATCGCTTCGAACATCGTGGTTACTTAGCTCTACAAGCGCTTAAGACTACTAGAACCATTAGCTAAATCTATGTGACTAGGCCTATACATCAAAAAGTACCTTGGTTAGTGCTTGCGCGTGCCCCTAATCCAGCGCCGAGTAATCCGTCGGCGAACTTCTGTAAGCGACGAAGTTCTAGCCCTTCGCAATTGCTATAATCTCTTCGCGATTGCCATTCATTTATTGTCTAGGCTCAGGTGCGGATTGAATATGAGAGGAAGCGGGTGGCGTGAATTGTTTTGAATATTCTGTGCAACTAAATCACAGGATGATTCACGTTCACTGCTTCTACGATAAAGCTAAGAACTGCTCTCGGAAAACCACATTTTCTTATTTGTTAATAGCTTAGTAATAAATATGTAGTAATTTACGTAATAAAATTTTGACTTACTGACAGACACGCAACTTCAACCGGTGGGTCAAACACGGTCATTTTGCATAGGAGTTCCATGGATAACGTAGGTAAGCATTAACGACAGATTTGTAAAAAAATCATTTTCTTAGAGCGTTAAACCATTTAGACGCATTATTTATACAGACCTGTTACAAATTTGTACTCCCTGCCTACCGCGCAAGGGATCTGGCGTGCTGATGTAAATAAATAAATTTGTACAGGGGTTAATAATGTTACCAATAGAAAATACCATCAGGCACACAACTATTATACAATAAATTTGAAATCCGCTTTCATTCAATAAGGTAAGATGACATGTACCATGTACTTAACTATGGCGAGACCTCGAATAGATGGACGTAAGTGTAAAGCTGTCGAGTTGATATGCCATCCTTTTTACACTACAAATTTACTAAATAAAGATAAACGTGATAGCTTTCTCGTCAACATTACTATAATGTCAAATTGTTCATGCAAAGGCTTTTGGTCCAAGTAATTAACTCGCTCCCCGCTCTGCTCGCCTCCGTCCCCTACCCAACGATCCCCGCTTGGGAATAGTTGCGTATCGTAGTTTAGATGGCCCACAACTGCCGTCTCTCGCCCAACATTTGATGAGGCGATGTCGGCTTATGTTCACTTCGCGCGTAACTTCGCGTTATTGACTCGGCACGCCGGGTAAACGGTTGTTTGTCTGAGTTATTGTATGAGGAAATTGTTGCGTTTATCCGGCCAAAGCCTATATGGAGGGACGGTAGGTGTTCGTTTGTAATGCGATTGATTAGGTGTCCGGTGGAGTGGGATAAATGCCTTTTGTGCGTTTCATTGTTCTCGCTGTGATCGTGTTTTGTTTATTTTTTCTTTCTAGTACACAGTGACTGCTTTTTCACTCTCACTAGAGTGAAACTAGATGCTACTGCATTTAATGAACAAAGCAAACACAAGTTCCTAGGCGGAACTTTTAGGTCAGACAATGCGTATTTTTTTATCAAAAATATCCCAGTGTCGGTCTGGTCTGGAAGTGTTGCCGGTATAATGGATGGATGAATGGATAAGAGGCTCGACCCTTATTACATTAGGATGTTAGGTCATCCTCGATAACAAGTGGGTGGTACAGAAAACACCTCTGCTACCACCGCTCGGGGAATATAGTTGTGACGGTACGGCATAGTCGACTTATTAAGCTCATAAATGTATATAAATAACATACTTCGTTCTTCAGAGAAGAGGCCCACACTCAGCAGTGGATTGATACAAGCTGATTGATGATATGAGTGGAGACCACGAACTGGCAAACGCAGTGTAGAACGCCCCCCCCCCCTCTCCCCCCTGCGAGATGGAGCGACGACATACGTCGGATAACCGGCAGGAACTGGATGCATAAAGCCGAGGATCGGGCTCTGTGGCGCACATTGGAAGAGGTCTATGTCCAGCAGTGGACTAATTTGGGCTGCTGATGATGATGATTTTTCATGATAATGATTTAGATTGCAAAACATGTACATATATGTCGTATCATTATTTGAAGATCACAGTTAATGGAATGTCAAGCGGTAATTTTCATTTTAGCAACCTTTTAATATATATATAGACATACTTCAAGCCTTTAATAATTGCTTTACCGTGTTTAGTTGTGAAGCAATGACAGATGACAGCTATAAGACGACGATGACTGTCGATGTAAAATGGCGGACAGCGCTTCGTTGTCATTTGACTGGCGACGGGGCGAATGGTCGGACGTATCGCGGAGCACCTAACCTCATGCATTTCATGTGACAATGTTATTCTTCAATTATTGTGAACACATCTGATGTTTTCCTATCAAATTTAGGATACAAAGAAAATCAGTATACCAGACAAGAACAGACAGTGAAGTTATTTCAAGGTTTCTTTCATGCTTACCCACCACGAGGACGACTATGAAAACGAAGATAATTCCAGCTTTCACCGTTACCAGCATCGAAACGACCATACTCAAAACCCAATTACCGACATATATAAAGGCCAGTGATTTATAGAATCAATCGTTACACTTAATAAAAATATTTTTCAAGAAACCATGTAACAAAAAGTGGTAACCGTATGAATTGAAAAGTATCACCATGACGACAAACTGCTCGATTTTTTGTTTCAATTACCTTTTACGATAGCTGTTTCTGAGAACGTTGCGTATTTATTCATGTAAAGCGCTTTATTTGAATTAATATACAACTATTGCCTCATTCATCTAATAGCGTATGGTGCGACTGGCGATTAAGAAACCTTTCAAGGGAGTCGAATCCAAGTGTTATCGAGATTTTTATATAAAAAAATCTTCGCAGCAGTATAGTATAAAAAAATTTTATATCACTTATAATAAAAACTTCCACGCTTCAAACACATCTTCATAACAAAGGTTCAGAATTACCTCACGCTACTACACGTCTCTCATAACTAGCGAAACCCTTGATTAATCGCGGAGCGGGAAGCGACCCCCGTTCGCCGCGAGTTGGCTTTATGTCGCGGTTTAATAAAATAACTGGTTCGTTTGTGACGGCTGTAACTAGCTGCCGGGAGTGTCTAACTTGTGTGCGAAGTTTCCACCGCGTGCGAGGTGGATCGCGTGCGTATTAGGCGAATTAAAATCTGGATGGTACGAGGAATTTGAGTGATGACTGACACTGGAAAAATATGGGGAAAAATTTTAAAAGAGGTCGTTCGATTGATTAAAAAATGGTAAGTCTTCTATCTTTATCATCACACCAAATCCCTTGCCGGGTAGGCAGAGAGTACAGAGTTCCAACAGGTTCTTTCCATACGGACCATCCTTCCTTGCAGGCTTCCTCCACTCTCATAGTTCGTCTCATACACGCACGCCGTTAGTAAGGCTTAGAACTTATAATAATGTTTCTTTTTGTAGTTTAATTGTTACTTTCGTAAAAAAGTCCATTAAATAAATCTATGTATATTAATTTACTTTATAAACTATATGACTAATAAAGTACACTGAAATATTCTACGAGTATTTACTTTAACTTTGACCTTTTTGGAATAAAAAATTGTAAGTGTAACACACAAAAACAACTGAATTTCTTTTTAATGAGCTGTATTTTTTGTGTGTTAACTCTTTATTTACGTTGTCTGAAATCAAATAATTATTTCTATCTATCTATAACCTCACGCCAGATCCCTTGCGGGGTAGGCAGAGAGTATAGAGTTCCAACAGGTTCTTTCCTTACATACCTCTCTGGCTTCCTCGACTCTCATAGTTCGTCTCATACACGCTCGCCGGTTACGGAGACTCTTGACTTTTCCATCAGATAAGACTCGGTTTATTTGGTCGTGGTAAGATAGTCTAGGTCTTCCCCGGTACCTGCATCCTTCCACTTTCACATTGTATATCTGTTTTGTCATTCTTTCCTCTGGCATTCTTTCTATATGCCCGAACCAACGGAGCATGCCCTTTCTCATCTTTACACCGATACTATCTTTCATACCTACTCGCTGTCTTACTATGCTGTTGCTAATGCGGTCGGTCAGCTTCACTCCGCACATCTTCCGCAGAGCTCGCATTTCTACCGCATTTATCCTACTTTCATTCTCCTTCTTACATACCCAGCTCTCGCTACCATATAACAGCGTCGGGACAAGAATTCCGTTATGTATGGCCAGCTGCGCCTTATGGCTTAATTGCCGGCTCCCGAGTAGCTTTCCCATCGCACCATTCACTCTGTTCCCTGCACTCACTCTTCTCTCTATGTCAGCGGTGTATTTCCCATCCTTACTGAAGGCGCATCCAAGATATACAAACTCATTCACTTGCTCCAGCACATCGTTACCAACCACAATCCTTACATTCGTTCTGGTTTCTTCCCTTTCAAAAACCATAATCTTGGTTTTCTTCACATTCAAGTGTAAGCCATTGATCATGCAGTCGTCTTTCATAACTGTGACTAGTGTTTGCAGATCAGTGGCTGTTGGCGCTATTAAAACCGCGTCATCTGCATAAAGTAGATGGTTTACCACTAAGTCACCCATTTGTACACCTTCATTCATCGCTTTCAGTCTTTGAAGACTTTTGATATTATAAACAGTCTAGCGGACAACACGCAACCCTGCTTGACGCCGATTTTAACGTCAAACCAGGGTGACCTGTTACCACCCACCCGTACGCATGCCTTGCAGTCCACATAAGTGGACTGGACGGCTCGCAACAGAGTGCCATCTATACCATACTCTGGCAAAATGTCCCAAAGTCTCTTTCGCACAACTCTGTCAAATGCCTTCTCCAGATCAACAAAACCGCAGAAAACCTTCCGGCCCACTGCCAGATGCTTCTCTACGATGTTGCGGAGTGAGAAGACTTGATCCGAACATCCTCTTCCAGACCTGAAACCCCCTTGTGCCTCGCATAACATTCCATCGGACTTCACGCGCATTCTCCGTTCAATAATTTTACCGTACACCTTGGCTGCCAAGCTGATCAAACTGATGGCTCTGTAATTGGCGCAGTCATATTGTGAACCCTTGCCTTTATACAAGGGTACTATGACTGCGCGGCGCCAATCTGTAGGCACTCTACCGGTCCTCCAGCAAAGGTTTGCAAGGGCCCGGAAAGCGTCCCGGACGCAAGTTCCACCATATTTGACCATCTCGGCAGATATCATGTCTACTTCCGCAGCTTTACCGTTTTTCATACTTCCTATCGCCTATTCAACTTCTTCCATAGTGATGTCCTCCGTTGATTCTGGTGCCGCAATCTCGCCTTTAGGCACGTCTGCGGCATCAGCATCCGGGTCATCTCCATACATTTCTCCAAAATATTCACTCCACCGGGTTAGCACAGCTTGTGTGTCTGCAAGAATGTCACCATCTTTAGATTTTATCCTTTCCATTCTGGAGCCTGACGAATCACTTCGAGCCTTTCTCACCTTGCTCCAAAAGAGTTTGGTGTTGTTCTCGAAGTTCTTCGCCAGCCTCTCCTCCTCAATCATACTGGCTCTTTCACGCTTTTCTTTCACTAAAGTTTTAGTGGCATTCTTGCATTGCCGGTATATTTCTTTCCTCATCTCTGTCATACTGGCATTCAGGTTCAAAGAAGATACATAGTCCTGCCACGCTTTTTTCTTACTTTCTACGGAGCTTTGCAACTCCGCATCCCACCATGCATCACCTTTTGCTGTAATATGCTTCTTTGAGCAACCACATACTTCTTTCGCGGATTCCACCAAACTCTCTTTCAGGCTATTCCAGCATTCATCTACATTTGAGTCTGAAGAGCCTGCTGTCAAAAGCTTGTCCCGGACTCTGTCTTCATACATTCTCCTCACGCTCTCATCTTGCAACTTTTCAACCTTTATTCTTTCAAGGTCTCCGAAGGGGATACGCTCTCGCCAGTGCCTCCACTTCCTGAACAAACCACTAAACCGCGCAACTACGAGATAGTGGTCTGATTCCAGAGTGGGGCCTCTATACGCACGCGTATCTTGTAGTTTGCTTCGGAGGCGGTTATCAACCAGGATCAGATCTATCATGCTTTTTTGTTCATTCCTTCTCCACGTATACATATGTATGTCCTTATGCTGGAATATCGTATTAGACACAAGGAGACCCCTTTCCAAACAAACATCTACAATGAGCTTACCTGCATCGTTCACTCTCTTATCACCATAAGGACCCAGAGCAGCGTCGCAAGTTTGCCGCCTGGTTCCTACCCATCCGTTCAGATCGCCACACAGAATCACCTTTTCGTTAGCCTCAGCCAAATCCAGAACTTCCCTGACATTATCCCAAAACTTCTCAAGGTCCTGGGGTGTCGACGAGCTTACGGGAGCATACGCTGCGACCAAAAATACTCTAGTGACACCCAGTTTTAAACGGACCCAGAGAAGTCTCGCATCGCACAGGCCATAATCTCTCACTCCAGAGGCCAGGCGACGGGACAGCAAGATACCCACCCCCATGCTGGCACGACTGCTCTGCGGTACCCCAGACCACAGAGCCATCGTTCCATCAGGAAGATCACAGGTTTCACTGCCCCTCCGCTTAGTCTCTGTTACACACAGAGCATCCAGGCGTCTCTCTTTCATTACATCAATCACCTCATGCATCTTATCTTCCATACCACCTCTTACATTCCAAGTGCCTATTCGGCACTCTGCACCCCACGACTCGCCAGTTCGGGCCCGGCGTGATGGGTGGCGGCCCCCATCGCCGCTTCCACCTATATTCGTACCGACGGGGGCGGGCCGGTACGCGTCGCCTCGGGGGGACGCCCTAGCCCGCACTGCGGTACGTCTTCGGTCCAAGATTGCAGCCATAATGACTGGCAGGGGTCGCGACGAGCACGCTCTTGGACAGACCCCCAAATAATTATTTATTTTATTTATTCACAGATTACAAGTATCTTTATAGGTTGTTTCCTAAAAAATATATTTTATTTCTTCTAAAAAACATTCTATGTAAAACTAGTTTAATAAAATAAAATCAAATATGCAAAGACCCCAAAATTCGCCTACAACTTTCTTACTAGTGAAAGAAAATTTGACGCACGAGTGAAAAAGAATAATTTATAACCACAATGTATGAATACGATTCATCTTAGTCTCGCCTAGTTTCAAACAGCAACAAATCAAATTTCCTCCTCATTCTGTAACTGAAAGCTAAACTGGCGGTTACATTTGAAATTCAATAAAATGTTTGTTCAAACAAAATTAGGTACGACGGCGAGTCGGCGTAAACAATGAGTATAACTAATGAACTGCACGTACATATGCAGAGAGTGATATGACTACGTGCATTAAACCGCTCGCTCAGCTCACAGAGACGGAGCTCCGCATTCAACGCGCAATGTATGCAAAGCGAGCGATTTATGCCGCCGCCCATGTATGCGTAATGCGCTACTTGAATACGAACACAACGATAAACGGTGTGCAATCACACCGATTAGTATTCTGTACTGGGTTATTGAAGGATGTCATGATTTTCTAAAAAAATTACACAATTAGTTAGCTACAGATGGATTTGTATTAGGTAATTGCTAATCGTGTGGGTATAGAATTATAAAGGTTAGTATTTTCTAGGTTTCATTACGAAATATTATGCCCTTAATAGACGCCACTGCATAACAAACCGTTAAAGAATTTTTATGCCAAGAGCTAAAAAATAGTTATTGGCTATCAAGCTACTATATTTTGTTTGCCAGTCTGAGCCACATAAGATACGAGAACGATACGATAAAATAACCTTTAACCTATTATTAAACGACGCTACGAAACACACGGCCAAATACGGACAAATACTAAACAGTGCGTATTGACAGAAAAATACCTTCGATTAACACATTGCGCATTCTAAAGTTGTGCACTTACGAATGAATATAATTAAAAAAAAAACAACTGAACATAGAACCTCCTCCTTTTTGAAGTCGGTTAAAAAGAAAACGGCATTTTCATTATCAATCATTAATGTCATTAACCAATTACTTATAGCTCCACTATGTTTAAGAGACGGCTTGTTCGCTGCTTCGCTCGTTCCTGAAAACAAGTTTCGTAAGAAGGGTCGAAAAAAGAATACTGGTTACGTCGTGTCGGTGTAACCGCGTCCATCGCAAGTATACTTAGTGAACTAATTACGTCGGCTGCTCGGTTTGTCAATCATGCAGCGAGTCTGCTCCGCTCGCGAACAATAATTATTTAACTTCTTTATGTACCGTGCAATTATTATCTACGTATTACGTTTGGAATTGATTTAATCATTAACATGACCAAACCAAAAGTCTTATTTACCTTTACTACTCTCTTGTGCGTAGTGTTCTCAATTATAATTCTCTGATTTGGTACCCATTCTACAGCGTTCATATTAACAGAATCGAAGCCATCCAGAAGCGTTGTTTGAAAATACTTACTTACAGATGTGGCTTGGGTCGTAAACTTGCTTCCTAAAAGGAAAGCTTAAAATATTTTCACATTTTCACTTTAGAAGTACGACGAAATTATTGTGACCTCATGGTGCTCTACAAGATCATCCATTATCTCATCGACTCTCCTCGCCTACTATCGCCTTTAAATTTCAACACTCGGTTTAGGTCCCGTAATCGTAATTACAATATTTTTAGTCTCCAAGTGTAATCAAACAATACTTTCTATTATAACCCGATCGTCAGAATGTGAGTACAAAGAGATTCTTGTCTCTAACAGAGACATTGATATTTTCTACCTTAAGTTGTATCAGTTCCGCAGGCAGCTACAGTCCCACTTGTTTAAATTATAAAATTAGTGTTTAAATACAATAATACATTATAAGGGTTTAAGTTTTTAATATTATTAGAAGTAATTTTTACCAAGGTTAAGCAGCGTTCGACTCGGTCGGCCCGAGATGGGTGACCGGTTGTGGCATTTTCATAAGTACGTTAAGCTGTTGGTTCCGGATACCACATAATGTGGGACTCGTTAAGCCGAGTTGGAAGCCTTAAAGACGGCTTGATAAGTTCCAACAGCAGGTGGCCACAAACCTGCCTCCATTAATCCGCACTGGGTCCGCGTGGTGGAGTATGACCTTATCTCTCTCACCTCATTTGTGAGAGAAGGCCTTTGTCCATCAGTGGGCAGTATAAGCTGATATTATAATTTTAAAATAAAAATATTTTAAAAATTTTAGTCAAATATTATAGCAGCGCTCTCTAGCTTTTGTTTTAATAATCGCACATTAAATCTGTCAAGCATACATAGTTCTGAATTATGATCTTAATCGATACTTGTATTGTACATCATAACATTTGGGACATAACATGATTGTAATCTGTTTTGTATGCTAACAACATAAAATCAATAAACCTCAATCCTTGGCAAACGAAAATAATTAGGTTATCAATATTCGCCAAAGAACCTTAATATTATGAAAAACTTGATAAAACTTGAAAATTATACAAGTAACCGTGGCGTTTCTTGTCCTTGATCTCCACAAAAATGACATTCTAAGGTAGTAGTAGGCTTTACTACTTTTCTGACAATTCATGAATACTGACGATACATGATGGTTTATACATGAATAAACATATTCTGATTCAGATTCTATTAAAAAATATAAGTATCTTAAAAAGCACTCACCCTTTCACTGCACGACAGGATGAGCCTTAGAACAACCACAACCACTTACCTTCTTTTGTTCTATCTATAGCAATAAAAATATATATCGCAACGCCACAATTCGCCAAGCGCGGGTGGCAGAAATAACATAATTATTTATAACACACGTAACTATGCGAAACTACAGGCTCACGGCGCATCATTTTCCTAGCCAATCGTTGGTTGGGAAGATTTTAGTCCTATATTCACCTGTTTTATATATCAGGCCAAACATATACAGTTATTAGAATTTTCTTTTTTCAAATCATAATGTCACATTATGCTTGCAGACGCTTTGCTAGACACCAATCTAACAGTAACGAAATAATACAACAAAAAGACGAATGACTTCTTTCATCACACAATTTGTCACAATACACTATTGTCACAGCACTAATACTTTGCACCAATATCTCTAAAATAGCATTTCATATAATGAGTCACGGAGTCTTTCGAAAAGTTTTATATATTGACACCCACATTTCAGCCCCATTCAGCCAACAATGTTAGAGTCCAGTGTAATAAGGGGCGAGCCTATCTGCATTACACCGGGTACAAATCCAGGCTTCTGACTATAACAGGGAAATTTAAGAGAGAAAATCTTCTGTGGCATCCGCTTATTAAGGCCTTAAGCTTAGAAAAACAGAACGAAATTATGAGCAAGTAGACACAGAACCTTTGCCTTACAAGATGGACTAGTATAGTAGTGAAGATTGCGTGTAATAGCTGAAACCCCTCGTTCGCGTACACTACCAAGTCAATCATCGTGCCGGCCTTTGGAGGAGGCCTTTGTCATGCAATGGACCTCCACTGACCAACAACTGACGAGGAGATAGATAAACTCTTTATTGTGCACTATCATGTAACAAATAGTAATATGACATAAACAACTTTATCAGTAACACAAAGGGCGGCCTTATCGCTAATGAACGATCTCTTCTAGGCAGCCCTCAGATGGAAAAGTAATAAGAATATACGGGTGTGCACTAAATCAGTATAAGAGCAACAAGAATTATAAACATTACTTATTTACAATAGCAACATAAAGACGCTAAGTTTATAAATACAGAAAATAAAGTCTTCATAAATACAAATAATACTAGGATAAGCAAATGCATATTTGAGATGTACAGTTCAAGCGCTACGCCCCACCCGCGACTGTGACAGATCGGGAGAGAAACGAGGGCAGGTACTCGTACTTAGTATACCAAGTGAAAATAATTTTGTCGTATATTTTTATTAACAATCTAACTGTATCACGTTCAGTGGGACGCGCACATAAATGATATTTTTCATAGAGAGCGGTGGGTGCCCGGCGGGACTCGATCGCGGCCTGCGGGGGCGCGGGCGGAGGTGCGGTGACGGCTGACAGGTGCGCCGTGCCACGCCGCGGCCTATTCCGAAAAATTAACCGTAATTGTGTTTTGTATTTCGTAACAAAACAACTCTTCACGCATCGTCCTGCGGGAGGGTAGATTGACGGCGCGATAGCGCGGAGAAATAATGAGAGAAAATTGTTGGACAATTTAAGAGTGTGTACAGAAGACATTTTTAAGATTGGATGAAATGAAGATTTAATGATCGCATTAAACTACGATTTTAGCTACTTCCACTAAATTACGTATTTCTTCTTTAGTGTACTAATATAAATATTTACCGAAAGGGATCTGGCGTGACGATAAAAAATAAAAACTACATATTTTATTTGATCAAACCATTGAGTTATATAAATAGAGAAGAAAACGTCACTTCGGCGCGTCGAAAAAAGTGTCACCACTCAAAAGTATACCGACGTAGCTTTAAACCCGATATATAATTTGGAGTAAATACATATCAATCTCTTTTACGAGTACTCTTGTTCCCCACCATACCGACATTACGTCGATCCGATAGAGATCGCAATATTACTAGTAGTGGAAGGCTCGGTGATGGTTACTATATGTTTTTTTCCACAATTTAAATTCCCAATGAATATAAATTTTAAATGAATGTTATGAATATATCCTTTTCTTATAACTTCGTTACATTACAGTTAGATTCCAATACATAAATGAATTATTATAATAATTAATTTTATTCAATATGAAACTAGAAGTGTAATACAGATTCTTTGGTCAAACTATAAAAAAATATTATTTAATGAGTAATAAACTGAAACTCAAATTATTTATTTTGTATAAGCTCTACGGGGGCACTTACAAATAGTCTTTTTTAAAATCTAATTTAGCTACAAATCTACCACTGGATCGGAACGCGGCCTCCACTGAGAAGATCCGGCGAAGAAACTCAGCGGGCTTGTCTTTTTTCTATTTAATTCTCTTTCTCTTTTTTCCTTTCAATTTTTTCATCATATTGTGTGGATACAATGTATAGTTTACAATTAAATAGCTTACAATCTAGCTCCAGTGTGATGCCGTATGACCGAGATATGAGACTAATGAAGTTCTTTATAAAGAGTGTCTGAAGGATTCCAGATGGACCAGTCCCCACAAGCAGCACCCGTTCACGAGTATGACTACTGGAACAGCCATCACTCCCCTCGACCATATTGGAGGGAAGGAAGTGACCCGCGCCAGACAGCCACCGCAAGCAAAGACATTATAGTGAGCATGACCAAATCAGAACCCCAGAGACGGTGGTCAGATTGGGTCTACAAAGCAGCAATACCTCAAGCTCGTCAGGCACAACACGCTACGCTTTAACATAATACGCTTACATATACGCTTTAATTTCAAAAGAAAATTAAATAGCAATACTAAATAATATGGCACTTCAATCACACGCGGCCTTATCTTCTATGTAATCCCAAATTTTGTAATATGCTTTCTTACAAAATTTAGCCTTTATTATGGTTTTAAATTTATTAATTGGCAAATATCGAATAACGTGGGGTAGTTTGTTAAAAAAACGTATACACTGGCCCATGAACGAATTGCTGATTCTGTGGAGACGCGTGACATGTACAGCGAGATTGTTTTTATTCCGAGCGAGAGTATTTACAGTATGGGTGTCACTCAATTTTTCAAAGTTGTCGATATTCTTTTCTGTATATAACAAGTTTTCATATATAAATTGGGATATAACAGTTAGAATGTTGAAATAAAACTATTTTACGGATTTTATCGCGGTTTATTTTTTATTTTTAGTTCCCGACGTTTCGAGTGCTTTGCAGCACCCATGGTCACGGGAGGGACTGAGGTGTTAGACGTCGAAAAGGCATATTTGTTCCGGGGTACCCTCAAAGTTCTTAATTATTTTTTGTTGTTGTTGGTCCAATCTACGCAGAATGAGCTCACGATGTCTTGAGGTGCACCCAGCCATCTTCTCTATTGAAATTAGGATGTTTTTTTAATTTCAATAGCCTCGCGAACCATCCTTGGTAGGAATCGGTATTCTTTCACGAGGATTTGTGGTCTATCAAATCTGATGTTATGGCGGGTGGGAAGGGCTTGTTCACAGACTGCAGACTTCTTTGAGCGACGGTGGTTTAGGTCAGCTATATGTTCTTTAACCCGAGTTTTTACCGGTCTTTTTGTTTGTCCTATATAAGAGAGACCACATTCACAATCAAGCTTGTAAACTCCTGCATCTTGTAGAGGGATTTGACACTTGACAGATGGTAAAAATTGACTGATCTTCTTCAGCGGCTTATAAAATGTTATAATCGAAGCACGCTTCAAGATGTAGCCAATCTTGTCCGTGACTCCTCTCATGTATGGTAGTACAGCAGGGAGACGCTCAACTGTGGCTGGTTTCACTCGGTCACTGTGACGTTGGCGTGGGACTCGAAGCTTATTATCGTGCAAGACTTGCTTGACATGTTGAAGCTCGGCAGCCAGATGTTTCTTGTCACAGATCCCTTGTGCTCTCTGAAACAAAGATTTACCCACGTCAGCTAACTGTGTTGGATGGTGGTGAGATTCGCCGTTTAAGTACCTATCAGTATGGGTCTTTTTTCGATAAACCGTATGGCTTAAGGTGTTGTTGGGGTTACGGATTACTAACACATCTAGAAAAGCTAGAGAATTGTTTGCCTCCAACTCCATTGTAAACTGAATTTTAGGGTTAATGGAGTTAAGATGATTAAGGAATACATGAATTTTGTCAGATGGTAATATTGTGAAAGTATCATCTACGTACCGCTTGTAGAAACTTGGCTTTACAGGTGAGGTACGAAGGGCTGTCTCCTCAAAGTCTTCCATGAATATATCGGCAACAATGGGAGATACAGGGGAGCCCATCGTTACGCCATCTACTTGCTTGTAGAACAGCTTTTTCCACAATAAGTAGCCAGATGTAAGGCAGTGTCTCAATAGTTCTAAGTATTTCGCTGGCATGTTGTTCTCCGCTAATTTCCTTTCTACAATTACGACACAGTCTTGTACAGGTAGGCACGTGAATAGTGACTGGACATCGAAACTGACCATAGTTTCATTGTCAGTAAGATGTAGATTTTTGATCTCACTAACAAAATGGTATGAATCCTTAACATGTGCTCTTGTGTGTCCTTTGAGTGCCGAGAGCACTTTCGCTACGTGCTGAGCCAATCTGTAGGTTGTTGTGTCGATTTGGCTAACGATTGGACGTAGGGGAGCATTCGGTTTATGTATTTTTGGGAGTCCATACAGCTGTGGCGGTTTTGCGCACGAAGGTATTAGCGATTTGACGTCCAGATTCAATGTTTCGGAGTACTTCTTTATTAAATCACTCGTTTGTTTTAATATATTGGTGGTTGGGTCTGTCTTGACCTTTTTGTATGTATTTTCATCCGATAAAAGTTCTTGTATTTTGACATTGTAATCTGACGTATCCATAATGACCGTAGCATTTCCTTTATCCGCGCGGAGAATAGTAATATCCTTTCTATTGCGTAAGGTTTTCAACGCTAAATATTGATTTTTAGGAAGATTTAGTTTGGGCACTGAACTTCGACGTTACATGGATGAGACATCCTGACGTATTGCCTCCGAATCTTCCCTTCCTATGCTATTTTTGGATAGGACGTCTTCAACGGCGCTGATAATTTCCTCATACGGTATCCTACGAGGTGTTACAGCATAATTTAAACCTTTAGATATGACCTTTACGATGTTTTCATCCAATGTTTGTTTTGATAGATTGATGACTGCGCGTGATTCGTTGTCTATGGTGCACGGTTGCGTTTCGTTACACCGTAATGATTTGTTCTTGACATTTGATTTAGTTGTTAATTTATTATATTTTATTATGTGTTTATTTTTGCATATATTATATTTAGATGTTTCACGCTTATTTAAGATATCAATGCATTTATTAAAATCAAATGTAGTTAACACTGTCTTTAGTTCATTGGATGAAATTTCTATATTTCTGCTGAGGTGGTGTAGATCGGAACGGGTTTGATGAATCACCGTCCGTAACAACTTTTTACTTGCCTGGTTTAGAATCTTAGCGCTTCCTCGTATGTCTTTCTTGGTGGATATCTTGACACACGTAGGAATGAGATTGTGGTCTCTGCATCTCTTCAAGAAATTTAAGGATGTTGTAAATCTTGCGCGCTTAGTCTTGAGATCTTCTAACCGGCGAATTCTATTTGCAATTTCCAGTCCGTACTGGTTCACATATTGAGTTCTTAGATTTACGCGAATATTACACATGAAATAAAACTATTTTACGGATTTTATCGTGGTTTATTTTTTATTTTTAGTTCCCGACGTGACCATGGGTGCTGCAAAGCACTCGAAACGTCGGGAACTAAAAAGGAGTATTTCATGATGCACGCAATCAAATGCCTTAGACAGATCACAGAATATAGCAAGACCATCCTGCGACTCTTTCCAAGCATTAAAAATGTTCTTTAACAATTCTACTCCTGCATCTATGGTTGAGCAATTCTTTGTAAAACCGAATTGCTTGTATGAAGCATGAGCATGAAGTAGATTGTTATTTGTAAAGTGACCCAGTAATTGATTAATTTTAAGATTATTTTCTCAAATAAACAAAAATAGGTATAAAACACCGTCACGCCTACGTTCCTCAAGCAGGGGTCAGAGGTATGTACTGTGTATGTATGTACATACCTCTGACCCACATATCGGTGAATGATTTCTCAAAATGTAAAGGAGGCGTGCTTATTACCATTATACCAGGTACAATATACGCTTTTGGACTGCTACGGAAATTTTTGAGCGACTCTGGTTGTTAATTGTAAAACCCGTACTGTTATTTGTATTTATCTATCTATATCATCACGTCAGATATAATTACTATATATACAATAATCTATCTATCTATCTATATCTTTACGCCAGATCCCTTGCAGGGTAGGCAGAGAGTACAGCAATATACAACAATAATTACTATATATATAGTAGTAAAATTATTGAACGGAGAATGCGCGTGAAGTCCGATGGAATGTTATGCGAGGCACAAGGGGGTTTCAGGTCTGGAAGAGGATGTTCGGATCAAGTCTTCTCACTCCGCAACATCGTAGGGAAGCATCTGGCAGTGGGGCGGAAGGTTTTCTGCGGTTTTGTAGATCTGGAGAAGGCATTTGACAGAGTTGTGCGAAAGAGACTTTGGGACATTTTGCCAGAGTATGGTATAGATGGCACTCTGTTGCGAGCCGTCCAGTCCACTTATGTGGACTGCAAGGCATGCGTACGGGTGGGTGGTAACAGGTCACCCTGGTTTGACGTTAAAATCGGCGTCAAACAGGGTTGCGTGTTGTCCGCTAGACTGTTTATAATATATCTGGACAAAAGTCTTCAAAGACTGAAAGCGATGAATGAAGGTGTACAAATGGGTGACTTAGTGGTAAACCATCATCTACTTTATGCAGATGACGCGGTTTTAATAGCGCCAACAGCTACTGATCTGCAAACACTAGTCACAGTTATGAAAGACGACTGCATGATCAATGGCTTACACTTGAATGTGAAGAAAACCAAGATTATGGTTTTTGAAAGGGAAGAAACCAGAACGAATGTAAGGATTGTGGTTGGTAACGATGTGCTGGAGCACGTGAATGAGTTTTTATATCTTGGATGCGCCTTCAGTAAGGATGGGAAATACACCGCTGACATAGAGAGAAGAGTGAGTGCAGGGAACAGAGTGAATGGTGCGATGGGAAAGCTACTCGGGAGCCGGCACTTAAGCCATAAGGCGCAGCTGGCCATACATAACGGAGTTCTTGTCCCAACGCTGTTATATGGTAGCGAGAGCTGGGTATGTAAGAAGGAGAATGAAAGTAGGATAAATGCGGTAGAAATGCGAGCTCTGCGGAAGATGTGCGGAGTGAAGCTGACCGACCGCATTAGCAACAGCATAGTAAGACAGCGAGTAGGTATGAAAGATAGTATCGGTGTAAAGATGAGAAAGGGCATGCTCCGTTGGTTCGGGCATATAGAAAGAATGCCAGAGGAAAGAATGACAAAACAGATATACAATGTGAAAGTGGAAGGATGCAGGTACCGGGGAAGACCTAGACTATCTTACCACGACCAAATAAACCGAGTCTTATCTGATGGAAAAGTCAAGAGTCTCCGTAACCGGCGAGCGTGTATGAGACGAACTATGAGAGTCGAGGAAGCCAAAGAAGTATGTAAGGAAAGAACCTGTTGGAACTCTGTACTCTCTGCCTACCCCGCAAGGGATCTGGCGTGAGGTTATAGATAGATAGATAGATATAGATATATAGTAGTCGCATAAAATATAGTACAAAGAAAAACTATCGTGACCGTATCAACGTGTTGTTGTCACGGCGACCATGCAACGATGTAAAGAGTCGATACAATCACTTTGAGTAGCAACCTAGGATTGGAAGTAACACCACGCGTCAATAGACTAATGAGGCAGTCTCCTGTTTCGAAATATTATATTCCTATCAATCCACCTATATGATATTCCTATAATATTTATTTCTCCCAAATCCTAGTAAATGCAAAGCAAAAAGAAAAGAATGCAACATAATTAAGGAAGACTAGTCTTACAATAAAATCATGTATTTCAGTGCTACAAAAGTATCCTATAACCCTGTCTTGACAGTATACCTATTACCTGAGGGTACTTGTTACTTGAAACACAGACCAGTTTAAATAAATAGTCCAACTATAGCCATATAAAATGTGACCTGCAAATCCTGTATTATACATAGATGTCGCTGACTCATAGCCTGGAAACTTTTATAACAGCTATCAAAAAAGTAAGAAATTTAAACTACTTCTTCAGTAATAGCTACAAAAAACATTCTAGCTTATTATTATTGGAGAAGGAGAGCTGAAGATCGATCTCAGTGGCGTGCCATGGGAGAGGCCTACGTCCAGCAGTGGACTGACACGGGCTGATGATGATGATGATGATTACAAGATTTTATTTAACTTGCTTTGTTCACATATCTCTCGTACCAGTTCAAATTTTGTAATCCGTTTTATAAGCACTTGCTGACATCCGATTGAACTAAAATTTAGCATGTAAAGTAATTTTGGTGTCAATCCAATAATATTGTGGCATGGAACTGAGGCTGAGTCTAATTGTGGAGCCGGCAGGTGGACATTGGAACATATCAACTACACAACATCACCTACTCTTGATAGGCTCGTTGGATTTGTTTTGACAGGAAGTACTATCATAACGCTTGGTGGTGTTAGCATAGAATTTTTTTAACTAGACAAGATTTCACCATCGCGGTGACACTAGTTTTTAAAGAGTTCGTTTTTTTAATTATCGTTTATGTGTTTACCAATAGATAAAATGTTGTACGCGGCTGACGATATTTTGTGGACTGTTGTAAGTCTATCCACTTATAATGTTCTCTGCCTGAAGGTAGCTGTTACTTTAAACCTGTAATCCCAGCGGGAGGGTTCGCGTTCCGTGATAAATATAATTTGTCGCTAAAACTTGTTCGTTCCAGTGATACTGATAACACATAACAGGTATTGTTTGCAGATTGTTTTTTTATTGAAACATTTTTAAGAAACTCCCATGGGTTTTTTTGTAGAACATTTTTAAATTCATCGGATACGGCAATATTTAAACTACAGCGCAGAGGTACTCGTATCCTAATCCACCAATCCGCAATAGTTCCGTGTGGAGGTTGACCTATTCTTTATCACCTCGATTTGTGAGAGAAGGTTTGTGCCCTGCAGTGGGACGGTAGGTTGTTGTATTTACTTCCAAAGATATGTTAAAATGGCAACTGAGTTTGCCACCTTTGCCAGTCAACCTTTGTCACTGCCACTTGGGGAATGTAGGGGTGACTGTATAATTATTATTATTTTCCTTTGATCGAAAATGGATGCATACACCCGGTACACCGTTCAATACAACTTCTCCCGCATTATTGTATGCATTCAAGCAAAGCAAATTGCCGACGTCTGCATCCGGCAACGCACGCATTGTAAATAGATAGAGGAAATAGTGCACACACTAAAACGAGCACTCTAATATTAGTTGTTTGATAAACATATGCAGAAGATTCTTTGCAACTCCTTGATGGAGTGGAGCTAGAAATTATAACACATTATATACCACTCAAGTTCGTTTTCCAAATAACCAAGTAATGGTGCACATAGTACATCTGTATTTCGTCGAGGCATTTAAAATTCCAATCTATATAGCTACTTCAGCCAAAAGACGTCCACTGCAGGGCAAATGCCTCCCCTAAAGACCGCCACAACGACCGGCTTTGTGCTGTACGCATCCAACTTTTACCCGTGACCTTCACCGGGTCATCGGTCCATCTTGTAGGGGGCCTGCCCACTCCACGTCTTCCGGTACGTGGTCGCCACTCGAGAACCATTCCGCTTCAACGGCTGTCAGTTCTACAAGCGATGTGCCCCGCCTACTGTCACTTAAGTTTAGCAATTCTGAGTGCTATGTCAGTGACGTTGGTCCTCCTGCCGATCTCCTCGTTTCTGATGTGATCCCGCAGGGTAACTCCAATTATAGCTCTCTCCATTTCCCCTTTGGGTGATCTTGAGCTTTCTTATGAGGCCCATCATAAGCAACCATCTCTCAGTGCCGTGAGTCAACACTGGTAACATACACTAGTCAAACACTTTTGTCTTGAGACACTGCGGTATTTGGGACGAGAAGACGTTACGTAGCTTCCCGAAGGCTACTCAACCGAACTGGATTCGACGATTGACCTCTTTCTCGAAGTTGGACCTACCTTTTTAGATTTTTTTTCCCAGATATATATAATCGTCAACAACTTCGAGCGTAGTCTCCAACCTTTACAGAAGTTGGTACGACATAGACGTTTGACATGATCTTCGGCTTGTCCATGTTCATTTTAAGACCCACTTGTTGAGAGACTGTACTGAGGTCATGGAACATGGTACTGAGGTCTTCCAAGGTATCAGCCATGAGCATAATATCATCGCCAAATCGAAGGTGAAAGATGTACTCGCCGTTGATGTTGATACCTAGTCCTCCCCAGTCCAAAAGCTTGAAGACGTCTTCTAGCGCAGCGGAGAACAGTTTCGGAAATATAACGTTTCCCTGTCTAACACCGCGCTGCAGTTGAATAGGTTTCGAGCTCTGATCCTGAATGCGGACTGACATGGTAGCGTTTTCGTAGAAACTCTTCAGCACTTCGATATACACTCTGTAGACTACACAAAGCACCGCTGGCAAGACTGTACTACAGCCCGAGTCTCGATTTAATCGAAGGCCTTCTCATAATACTAAGCATAGTGGCAGGTTGTACTCTTCAGTCTTCTGTACGACCTGTTGCAGCGTATGTTTGTGATCTATGGTACTGAAGCCTTTTCGGAAGCTGGCTTGTCCGGGAGGCTGGAAGTCATCGAGTTTGTGTGTGAGATGATTCGTAATGACTCTCGAAAACAGTTTATAGACGTGGCTCAGAAGTGAGATGGGTCTATAATTCTTCAAGAGGTTTTTATCACCCTTTTTGAAGAAGAGAACCATTTCTGCGCCACGACTGTAATGTTTCGCCCTCGAGGATGACGATATTGAATAGCTTTTATAGAGCCTTCCATAATAGCTTTTCACCTTGAGGAGTTTGGCTGTTATAGCGTCATCGCCTGGCGCCTTGTTAATCTTGAGCTGTTTGAGACCCATACTAATCTCGTACAGACTGATGTCTGGGATATCTTCCCTCCCCTTCCCTTTGGATATCTGAGGCGTTCAGACGTGTATCACAACCAGTCTATGTTAACCATTTTTAATTTTACATTTTTTAATTAAATACAAAAATTAAATTCCGTCAAAAATTAGGAGTGCAGCAACATAAAGGAGTTTCGTGAGCACGAAACTGCAGGCGCTTACGCACACTATTAAAAGTAAGTGAACTTCTTTTGCTCTCCTCGTATCACGCTAACATGTGTGTAACAATAATGCAGACGCACTAACAAAGAATCACCGGCACACATAAAGCTCCAACATAAGTCTGCTACGATTGCGCTATTGTATATGCATCTTCAGCTAGAGTAAAAGTGAAAGCATTACTAAATCAGCTACTTTACACATGCACCACGCCTACCCAAGAAAGATAGATAAGATGTAATTGGGCGCCTATTAAAATTCTAATAAGTGAAAAAAGGACGAAACAAATATTCAATTACTACTTTCGGGGGTCTCACTAAAGTGGACGGAAAAAAAACTTGTATGGAATACTCGATACGTGACCAGTATTGTTGATCCTTCGTGCAATAACGAACAAATCCTTTGATTTAGTTATCTCCTGGTACTAGTTAACTAATATTCATTGTAAAAATGCCGCTTAACCGATCCCCACCGTCTACGCACGGAATGGATCCACAAAAATTGACAGTAGGGCAACAACATTACTCCTCGGAGCCGAATATAAGTACACCGCCAAGAACTTACGAGTTTTCCCACACAACTTATCGCAGTAAACGTAAGTGTACCGAGACAAGACTCGGTCAAGATGATCAACTTGGTGTTTTTATGTCGGAAATGAAAGCTATGTTCCTTGACTTCATGGACGAACAGGATAAGAAAATGGAGAAAATATACCAAGCTATGGAAGAAATAAAAAAGCTGAACTCAGATTACCACTCATCGGTTACCAATTTATCTCAGTTCTATGAATCATTAAAAGGTGAAATTATTCATTTAGAGACTGAGCGCAAAAATAATTTGTTATATTTAGAAAATTTAGAAGACAAACTGTAGAAAATAGAACGTGGAACAAGATCAACATGCGTGGAAATAAGAAATATTCCTTTGAAAAGCCCAGAAACGAAAGAAAACTTACTTAATACAATTATTAATATCGGAGGTACCTTGAATGTTCCTTTCCAGACAGCTGAGGTGAAGGACGTCTTTCGCATTGGAAACAAGGATATGAATAATAAAGCAATCATAGTGGACTTTACCACAAATATTTTAAAAGAAAATTTTTTACGGATGTATAAGAAATTTCATAGAGAAAACAAGCAATTGAATACAGAAATATTGAAAATTAGTGGACCGGTCAAACCGGTATTTATTTCTGAAAATTTAACGTCGAAAATGAAAAGATTTTATTTAACTAGAGATTTTGCAAAAACTAACGAATACCGTTACTGTTGGGTCACAAATGGCAAAATATTTTTAAGAAAAAAAGAAGGTGGTAAACAGATTCAAATAAAGGATGAATTTGATCTCACTGAACTAAGTCAGAAGTGACTAGTCGATGGCGGAGTTCCTTTGTTAGCTAAGGCGTCATTGTTTTTTGTTGTATTCTGTTTTTTAATACTTTATCCGTCTATTTAAATTTACATGAGGTTTATTAAGTTGTCTATTACTGAACTACTAAATAATATAATGTTAAGTGAAAATAAAACTCACCTCGTTTTTCGAACACAAACACATTTTTACAGAATGTTACTCACACACACCCACACACACAGACATTGTTTTTATACGCATTTTGGAAGGTTTACTGGTCTTATCCAGAACAATTTGGAGTTATTTTATACTTTCTATTGTGTTGTTAATATAGTATTGGAGGTACAGAGCTATGTTCATCTGTTAGTTTCAATTTTATTAAATGGCTAGTCAATCTGAATTGATGGCATATCAGTCTCAGCTTCGCACGTTTGCTCTCCTGAACAAAGCATCTCGTATTTGCGAAATACCACTAGTTCTCTAAATATTTTCCATGTGAACATAAGAAGCATTGGCAATAATTCTAATTTTAGTAACCTTCAAATATTACTGCATAGAATCAATGTAAATTTTGATGTTCTTGTTTTGTCAGAATGTTGGATTAGCAAATGCCCACACATTCCTAGTCTAGAAGGATTTGTCTCTTTTAGTTCTGATGATTTTAACCAATTGCGTGGTGGTTTATGTTAAGCACGGCATTAAATTCACGGTTGAAATACCGAAGCTAGATGACGCCAATTGCTTAGTCCTTGGCTTCGGCTCTGAAGCAGCTATTGTGGCCATTTACCGGTCGCCATCATACCGAAATCCACACAACTTTATTAATAGCTTAGATATCAATCAACAATCTCTCAGGGCTTGCAAGACTATAGTGTTGGTAGGAGACATAAATATAAACATATCAGCAAATGACACTGACGCAAATTCTGATTTGTACCTGAACGCACTTGCATCTCATTCTATGCTACCGGCTCATAATTTTCCTACACGTAAAAGTAGTTGTTTGGATCACGCCATTATAAAATCAAATAAGCCGGCTATCACTTTGGTACTAGATGCCTTCATAACTGATCATTCACCAATACTTATTTTTTGCAAACTATGCCTAATCACCCCCAAAATATCTAAATACTGTCTTCGGGTTGATGTTCGGGCCTTTGTGGCTGCGTTGGAGACTACAAATTTTTCCGCAATCATGAATTGTAGTGATACTGATAAAGCTGCTTCTGACTTGGTTGCAAATTTATCCAATGTTGTTTCAACTAACACTCACGTGTCAACAATTACTAGTAAAAAAAGAATTATTAAGCCCTGGATTACGCCTGGTCTTTTAAAATGTATACGAAATAGGGACAAGCTTTACAAGAAATCCAAAAAATATCCAGGTGGTTACCTGGATATTTTTTGAATATCATGAAAATTACATATTCTCGATATAAGAAATTTGGTAATAAAATATTAAAAAATATTAAGTGCCAGTATGAACGTACTGAATTCAAGAAAACTGTAGAAACCCAAAACCTACCTGGAACCTCATCAAAAATATCTCTAATCTCCAAAATAAAAAATCTTCTGCTAATGAACTTCTCTCTTTGAATAAGGACCCATACTTATCGGTTAATATAGTTAACAAGTTTTTTGCTAATATTGGGAATGATCTAGCTTCAAAAGTTTGCCACGCAGGTATCAATAACCATAACCATAATAACATCACAATCATATATCAATAGTCCTGATTCTTTTGTTATCTTCGGCACAGACAATGCCGAAATCGAGCGAATTATAGATGGCCTCAAACCGAATTGTGCAGTTGGTTGGGATGGAATATCCTCAGATTTCGTTAAGGCAACTAAACATATAATTATCCCCGTCATTTGTCATGTTTTTAATATTTGTCTCGGCTCTGGCATTTTCCCTACAGTTTTCAAAAAGGCATTAGTTATTCCGATTTACAAGAGTGGAGACAGAGGCGGTGTCAACAATTACAGACCCATTTCTGTACTGACTACTTTGTCCAAGATATTAGAAAAGATTCTTAACAATAGACTTGTCAGTTACGTTAACTCGCAAAATATTATAGCCGACAATCAATATGGTTTTAGATCTAGTAAGGGTACAGAAGATGCTGTTCTGGATTTAATTGAAGCTGTAGCAAAGAATCTTAATGACAAACAAGAAACTCTTGCAATTTTTCTGGATCTCTCGAAAGCTTTTGACACTGTCTCTGTCCCTCTTCTGCTAAGAAAATTAGAGAGAATTGGGGTCAGAGGATTGCCTCTAAATATCTTTGAAAGTTACTTGACTGGTCGCTCCCAGATTGTTAAAATTGGAATTTATACTAGTCGAGAAGAGATTCTGGACTACGGCGTTCCACAGGGTAGTGTTCTAGGACCTACCCTGTTTCTATTGTACATTAACGACCTCTGTAAGTTACCTCTGCCCTTTTCAAAAATTGTAACCTATGCCGATAATACGACCCTACTTGTTTATGGACCAAACTGGAATGAAACTCGACTGAATGCTGAACTGGCTTTAAAAATTATCGTGAACTGGTTGAAAAATAATTTACTCACCCTTAACTTACATAAGTCTAGTTTTGTGACTTTTGCACCACGACTATCATCCCAACCGCTGGCGACCTATACTTTGTCTGTGCACAGTGATTGTTGCGGAGGTACCAACTGTTCCTGCCCTCTTAGTGGTCAAACCAGCATTTTGCGTGTTAATTCAACAAAATATTTAGGCGTATTGATTGACAGCACCTTGTCTTGGCGTGAGCATATTGAGTCACTTGTATCAAGGGTTAGAAAATTCATTTTTGTATTTAAAAATTTAAGATCATCCGCTGACCTCCCTACTCTTAAAACTGTATACTTTGCTCTCACCCACTCAATTCTTACTTACTGTATTTCTGTGTGGGGAGGTGCAGGGAAGAGCTTGTTTTACGCCTAGAAAGAGCTCAGAGGGCTGTATTGAAGGTCATATTAAACAAACTAGTCCAATTTCCCACTAAAGAAATATATGAAACATGTAAAATACCTATCGTTAGACACTCATTTGTCTTGAACACCATCATACGTAAACACCGGGACTTAGTATTTAATCCAAATTATAGAGTATGTAAGAGGAGATTCGATATAGTATGTAAAACCGATTTAGTAAAATTTTTTTTTTTTAAAACGTAGCCCCACACTAGTATTTATTCCTGTGTCGTGGGTGCGTTTACAAACATGAAAATTCGCAAACAAATACCCAGACCGGAACAAATAATTGTGGATCACACAAAGATTTGTCCCGTGCGGGAATCGAACCCGCGACTATTCGACACAGTGGGCGGAGCAGCTCAAGCTCTTAACCACTGCGCTAAATCGTCCGTCAATAGTGAAGAGATTATATCACTTTTTCAGCCCAGTTCTTTACAATAAAGTAAATAAAGAAATCGAAATTTATCCCCTTGCGGTACGAGACTGTAAGATTCGCACTGATAATTGGTTACATACCCTTACCTTTAATCAGATAGAAGATTTAATTAATATTTAAGAACTCTGTTTAACTCTTCCAAATAAGCGTACACTCGCACTCAAGCATACATACACGTACACAAACACACACACACACACACCTTTTTTTGTCTCCTTTTTAATTGTTGTTAGATGCAAGTAAACAATGTCTATTTTATACTCAACTTAGCTTCTGTTGGAACGCTGCGCCTTTTTCTGGAGGTGGGCGTTAATGGCTGCGACACAGTTTTAACTAATGTAGCTATTATCGTACGCAATTTAATTTTGTACATTGATATGGTTCCAAAATAAATATTTTGTATTTGTATCTTCGGTATAGTGTCGGGTCAATCTGGCTCTTGAGTCTTTGGCTGGATTACAGACAACAGGAGGTTTCATTGATGTGTATAGCTGGCCGTAGAACTTCTCGACTTCCCTCAAGAGTTCCGGTGTAGAGGATACAATCCTACCGTTTATCCGTTAGTCGGTCTTCAGCTTAGTCAACCGGCTCTGTCCGATAGACAGATCTTTTGTGAATACTTTGGAGCCTTTGGTGCCTCGATAGTCTCTCTTATTTTAATGGTATTGTATTCGCGTACATCGCTAGTCAGGGACTTAGAGATCTGCCAATTGAGCCGCTTGCATTCGGAAACTTCTTCTGCAGACTGCGAGATCATCCTACGCCTTTCCACCATATGTTTGAGGGTAATGCCTGAGAGCTAGTTGATTCTTTTTGTACGGTGGGTTTTAAAGAACTTATGCCCGACCGTATGGACAATTTCCACTACCCTGCTGATATAATCGCCCACGTCTACGCACTCTTCTGCAGTTTGAGCTGAAAGTTATCGGGATCTTGAATCTGGACAGGTACTGGATGGAGTGTAGACTTCATCAGTCTAGACCTTTCAAGCTTGAAATTGATACTAAATGTGCCTCTCACTAGTCGGTGATCAGTTCCAGTTGTAACTACGTTGATCACAGAGACATCATTGAATATGTGCCGCCTTGTCGACATGATGAAGTCTATCTTGTTTCTTGTAACACCGTCGGGGCTCACCCAAGTCCATTTACGGTGTTCCCGCTTCTGAAAGAAGTAGTTTATCAGGAAGACTCTCTTTCTCCGGTAAGTAAATGATAAGTACGATTCTTTAGCAGTTCTTCATCATTTTGGTTTTCCAGGAGTTTTTTTAGCCATGTTTTTTCACACCTTGTAATGATATTCACATATAAATGTCAAATAGCGGAGGTATAATCTAAGATTCGAACCTACCATACTCCGATCTACCAATCAGGCATTTTTAAAAAGGTAAAGCATATTCTAAGTATTGTTACTGGAATATACAAGATCCTTCAATACTGGTTTAGTTTCCTTCTATAATAGTTTCTGAATATGTGTATATCTTGTAGAATAATACCGCTATTACTTTTTCCCATGTCTTTCTTAAAAGTTATATTGATCAAGCAGTTCATTTCTTTTGAAATAATTTTGACGAATTATCTAAGTCACCCTTACGGTCGGCGGTTGGAGACACGCATACTTCGCTAATAGAGCGTGCCACACCCAAATTGCAGGTCCTTGTTGACATATGTCTACAAGCTGTAACATAATCAACGCAAGACCTGAAAGTAGTTTGTTCTAAATCGGTAACTGAATTGATTCCAACAATGTTGAAAGTACCTTACATTTTTTTTTAAATTTGCAACCAGTACTGTTACTCCTTTAGTGCGCTATAACAAACTAATTTTATTCTTGATTCAAAGCAAATGCAGTCCGCTGAATACAACGGCCAACTCTCTCATTAAAGAGAATAATTATTTACTCTTTTAAATTGTAATTTAATCTGTTTTCGTTTTAAAGTTACACGTGAAGATGAAGTCTTACATCATGTATGCCGTATCAACTCAAGTATCATTTGCTCCCTTGCGTCAATATTTCAACCGTCTACTTTTTCCTTCATTCTTGTATACTTGCCGCATCGTATTAGGATCGATTGTCGTGCGATTCCTAAATAACTGTCTGCGTCTAAACACGGCTTAGCTCATGAAATATTAATACCGCAGAGACGAGTAGCCGGCGCGGTCTAACCGCGTGTTGCGACCTCGGTTCCGTATGGTAATGCCTTTACATGCCACCGATCTCTGAATTAAGATGGGCATTTAATTGGTTATATATATATGGATGTGTTTGAACAATTCCACTGAATGGCAGGTTATAACATTCAGAGCAGCGTGTATCTATATCTATCATCAACTAAAAGGCATTTACTGACGAACAAAGTCCTCCTCCAAAGTTCGCAACGACGACCAGATTTGTTCTGTACGCATCCAGTTTTACATGCCACCTTTACCAGTTTATCAGTCTGCCTTGTAGGGGGCCAGCCCACTCCATGTCTTCTGGCACGATGTCGATACCCGAGAACATTTCAGGCTTAACGGCCTTTAGATCTACGAGCAATATGCCTCGCTCACTGCCACTTAAGTTTAGCCATTCTGAGGGCTATATCGGTAAATTTGATTCAGTGGGCTACATCTCCTTTTTTTTGAATACGCACACCGTCACGCCTATATTCCCCAAGCAGGAGTGGCAAAGGTGTACTATATACACCCACGTTTCGCCGACGATGTTATATCCCATATAATAGGGGGCGAGCCTACTGCCATATACCGGGCACAATTCCAGACTACGTACTCATACTGGGAATTTTTCGTAAGAAAAACTACATTTGTTCGACCTAAGATTTGAACCCAGGACCTTGTGAATACAAAGCGATGTATTTTGCCACCAGACCAACAAGGCAGTCACAGGTTTTTTGAAATAATTTAATAGAAATAAAACTGTTTCTAACTTTGCTGATAAAAATGATCTAAATGTTAAACAATACCTAAAATTAATCAAGTATATATTTTTAACAATTATAAAAGAGCGAAACTATTGTATGATACTTGTGGGGAAAAAGCGTGACTGATGATACAAAAATAATTTTTAATAGACTTATTTTTATACTAACGTTCAAGGAGAACCTATCACGGCCAAATTCATTGTCTCTTTGAAAAGGGTCAAATACACTTTAAATCGGTGATGCATGAAGAAATGTACATATAAATGTCGATGAAGCAATAGAAACTTGTCAGAATCGTAGCATGTAGCGGACTGAAATCTCTGCCTACTCCAGTGGGATAAAGGTGTCAATGTATGTAAAATGTCTTGGTACTGTTAAATTTAAACCAAGTCCAAATTGCAAATGATAAAATAATAATTCAGAATAAAATTTCGAAGTTTCCCTTATGATTTACTGACGCGCCACCTTAAAATGAACTGTCTATCACAGGAGAATTATGAACATAATTGCTTAACACCGTATAAACACAGTGTTCGCGCCATCAATCATTCAGGGTTGTGCCGCAGCAGACGACACCAAATCAAATAATATTCAGAGTGCACGGGGCACTGGGGGACACACACGGGACACACCCGCGACGATGTGTTCGTTGAGAAAAATTAAATAAAAAACATAAATGCCGCCACGCCTATATTCCTCAATTGGAAAAGGCAGGTTTTCTATATATATCCAATTTTCGCCGACGATGTTAGGTCCCATATACCTAATATGGGGTGAGCGAGTAAGTACTGCGCACAATGCCTGATACTAGAAATTTTTCCATTGACTAAATACATTTTGCACCGCCTTGGATTCGAACTACGAATGGTAAACGGCTTAATTAAGAGCATAAACCCCTCCACCCGTTGGACCAAGAAGTTGCGGGTTCGATCACTGCACGAGACAGATGTTTTTGTCCACAAGTATATGTTTCAGTCTGGGTGTTTGTGTATGTAAACTTCATGTAAACGCACCCACAATACAGAAATAATTCCTATTGTGCAGCTATATGTTGAGCTTGTGATCGCGACGGACATTGGTCGCCATTAGACCAACGAGACAGCCAGAAAAATATTATTCGATATTTCGAGATGGGAAGAGAGAACTGTGGAACAATAAACAGGGTGTATTCAAATGAGCAGCGACCCCGGAGACGGGCGCTCGCGAGGAAACAATGATAATATTACAAACTTATTTAGATTGGGCTCTGAGAACCGCGTGGGTGATCGTGGACTGGGAGATGTCAGCATGATTACGGGTTGCAGTTCAAATCAAAATAAACAAATATTTTTGCTTTTATAGCAAATACGCGGCGAAGATTAATCTATATAGATAATATCTTGTTTAGTTGAGGAGGTCCTATGGCCTTCTTCTGGCTCCATCATCAGATCCTGCACACCATATAGGTCTGCAGTACTCGTCAAGATAAATCCGAGCTTAAACACGGCGGGTTAAGATTGATCAGTTGGATGGTTGTATTGGCCACATTTTGACTTCATCATTAGACCCTGAACACCATCTGGTTATACTATAGTACTTGTCAATACCAATCCAACAAGCTTCAATACGAGTGGGGCATGTTGTATTGTTCACATAAGCCTATGGCCACCTTCCGACTCCATTATCAGACCAGCTCCATGTTACCATAATATTGCATTGTCACCGAACTTATGTAAATACGAGTAAGTATGACAAATTTCAGCTCAATTGGATACCCGCAAGGGCTTGAAAAATGGATCACAAGATCGGAATCGAAAAGACAGCCAGACAGACAGACATACGAATAGTGCAAGTTAAATAGTAGCTTGTAAAAATACCGTAAACTGTAGTTAAGTATAATATTTTTGGAGTTAGGGTCTCTATAGTTATGCCTTGGTACTGATCCCAAAATGCTAGCTTTCAGAATTTATATTAAGCAGTAGTCATACCTAGTCGTATACCGCTTAAAAAGTATTACATTTATTCTCAAAAATGTTGGTAACTTATTATAGGATGTTATGTAGAACTTAAAGAACCTTAATTATTAATTATTATATGCATAATGATGGATTAAATGGAAGTTTTGAGTTCGAACCCAAATACTGAAAATAGAATTAAATTAAATTATTTTTTTCCGAAAGTTCCTTTGTTTGACTTATGACACTATTTGAACGAAAGTTCAATATATTATGTTATGTTTCTATAGTAGAACATGTATTCTACTTGTGTCGCTCAGCCCGCGTGCCGCCCGCTCGTAACGCGGCCCCAGTGTTTTAGGGGCAAGGAAATTCGGAAAAATTGTGAGCTCAGAAAATGTAACCTTGACTATTTACGAGAACCAACTCTCGAAAGGGTTGCCCTTGGAGCCCGCCGTTTTGGATAGGTGACGCCTTATGAAATTTTGTTTTTATATCAAAATGTGCGGAAAAACTCGACATTATTAGCAGAACGTGAAATTATTAGGAACCGTTGTTTGTTTCGCTTGTGTATTTTTATTTTTGTTATAGTAACTGTTATATACTTCAGTTTGTTTTTAAACTGTATATAACACTAAAATGAGAGAGAGAATTAAGAAGGATCAGAATGAAGTCTTATTTTAAGCTGCATATTACCTACAGAAAAATAAAACTCATAAAACCAAATAACTAACAGCAAACGTGGACAAAAATATGTTAAAAGTTAAAAGAAAAAGTATAAAATGTAAAGTTACAACGAGACAATTGGGGTGGGTAGAATTATGGACATAAAAAAAAGAAAGTTGCACATTTAAAGTGGATTATATTGCGCCATTTTTCTGGCGCGCCATCCGCGGCCCGCCATCCCGGGACAATCAACACTTGGAGATTACACACGTAACTGTGAAAAAATAGCGAGCAATAACACTCGAATTTGTGCCCCCAGTCACGTGTGTGACACATTGATCTAGGAATATTGTGGGCTCCTCGGTGGGTGAGCCTTGTTGGAACACATTTCGGATGCCGAGCAGTCGCTCTAGACATAAAAGAATTAAATCGAAATGCTCCAGTACGATCCGTGTTAATAACTTTCAAATATGCTTTAATCAAGTATTACGGCATAGCCTTTATCTTTATAAACGTTTAGAAATATTCTGAGCTGTATTTGAAGAAATATTTCAGCTTTAACGAAATGTTTTCTATCGGCCTACGTAATAGGGGCAGCCTATCGCCTTGCCGAAAACTTGTTTGATCGGTTTTAGTAGTTTTTATATTTATACCAAATAGACTGTGTCTTATCTGAAGGGCAAGTTAAAAGTTTCCATAATCGGCTAACGTATATGAGACGAACTATGAGAGAGGCGGAAGCCAGAGAGGTCTGTAAGGTAAAAACATATTGGAAATCTGTACTCTCTGCCTACCCCGCAAGGGATCTGGCGTGATTATATAGACAGATACATTTTTATAGTCTGTTGGTTTAGATATTTACATTTTTTGAATGTGACTGTTTCGTTTCCAAATACTTTTTAACTGTATTTAATAACCTATTTTGTCCAACTGCTGGGCTAAGGTCTCTCACATGACTCTCTACTTAGCCCGACCTTTGACTACTTCCGGCCATTCCTTTTAATATGACTGCCAAGCTCACGTAAGGATGGACAGGTCATTTGAGCAGATTGAGCCCCGATAGGTGGGTCAAAATCACCACTAAATGAAGACAAGATGGACACCAACGCACGGGGAGAACCAGAAAAAAGATGACGCGATGACGTTGTCCCTAGTTTAAAAAATAAACTATTGCCTATTATATTATTGAAGGTATAGGAATATGAATATTTAAGGTAAACCGTTAGACAACCAAAACCGACAAACTACATATGTCACTTGCTAAATAAAAACTTTGTTCAAAAAAAACTTTTTTGAACAAATCTTCCACCTTTCACAACATTCAACGTTTCCATTCACACCCAAAGCGTTACACAACTTTCGAAACTAATCTTAGCAACGCCTGCAACCGCACTATAAAAGAGAATTTTCACTCATAAAACTAGTTATAAAACCACAAAACAAACTAGCGAGGGTGGAAGGCGCATAAACGGGAAACTTTACCGGCCGGCGACGCCGACCATATTCGTTAAGACCAAACGCAACGACTACAATACATTTGGGAACGTTTATATAGTAGATCTATGTCGATCTTCACTGAAATGATTCAGTGATAGGAAACATGAACGAGAACTTCAAGATACGAAACAGTCTAAATCTGAATTTTGATCTTACATACACTAAACTTACCACAGAACGAACGAATTTAACTGATTCTAATAAGGCATATTGGAATCTTTGATTTGTTTCAGATACAAATGATCGAATCTGAACAATGAGGCACTTTTTCCGTCTATTGTGTAGTGGTATTCTGCATGTTATCGGACTATCATTAAACGATCATTTCACAGTTCTAACGTAACGCGCCGCGTTACAAGTTTAATTGGCATTACGAATAAGGACCCAGTGTGCCAGTTGGTTCTCGAACCGGGGGCTCATCACGAACATATCATCACAGACATCAGCGTAATACTAGCGAATGTTATGCATCCTTTTCACACTAATAACCTATTAAATAACCAAGAACGTGACAGCAGGTTTCCTCGAAAACGTTACGCTAACGTCATCCATCCGTGCCAAGCTCTCTGGCGACAAAATTTATACGTCCGCAGGGAAATTAATATCAGGTGTTAGAAACCGAGCGACCACTGTGTAACGCGAGAATTTGTCGCTGATGTGGGTCACTTGCCTGAAATAGTAGCGCCTAATTAGAATAAATGCGAGAATATCGTCGTAATATATTTCATAATTTTTATTTCGGACTACCTCATCGGTTAAAGGAACATAGTGCAGGAGGTTTACATCATAGAGGTTTTAATCATGGTTGGACAAAGTATCTTTTTCTACCTTTTTTTTTCCTGGGGAAAATCCTGCATAGGACTTCCGCGAGCCTTGGGGGAAGCTCGCGGGGCGTGTCGGATTCCTACCGACTAAAAACCCCAGGGTGGCCGACATCAGCACTTAGGAGGGGCTCCGGGATCTCCGTATGGAACGCACCGGTGCCCCTCTTGTGCCTCGCTCCGACGAGCCCGCCATCGGAGGGAGACTTGATGATATTCTCCCTCCCGCACCGACGCGGTGCTCACGGTGACGTGGGCCACACCACGCCACCGTCCTCCTCGGGGTTGCTCGTGAGGGACGCTCAGGGCCCCCACCCCTTGCGTCCGCAACCCCGAAGGCCCCCCTGCTGATGTTGATGCAGGGGGGAGTCCCCCGCCAGATATTACGGCGGGGGACGTGAGTTAGCCCATATTCTTAAGCCCCGGGCTATTGGGCTGGGGGGCCTGGGCGGGCTGTGCCTCCACCCCGGCGCCGTCGCCTTCGTCGAGCAGGATCGGCCCTCTCCCGATCCCGCTCGGCCTCCTCCTTCTGAGACATCACAGTCTCGCAGAAGGAGGATACGCCCCCCCACGCCGATTCCCCTGCCAGCATAGCCGCTACAACTGCCGGCAGGGAGAGGTCCGGTCCGATCCGGTTGACCAGGATCTGCAGCTCGGAGGCCCACGCAGGGCACTCTTCAAGCGTGTGCTAGGCGGAATCCTGGTCCCGACCGCAGTGGTGACAGGTTGACGTCGCCTCGCATCCGATCTTCCTCAGATAATCACCGAATCAACCATGACCGGTGATTATCTGAGTAAGTCTATAGGTGACTCGCCCTCTCCTCCGCTGGTGCCAGGCTTCGAAGGACGGCAGGATAGCTTGGACGACGCGCTTGCGCGCGATATGCTCTTGACTGAGCCTCGCGCGCCACTCCTCTAGAGCGCGCCGTCGTTCCCGCCGTCTCACTTCTTCGAGCGCAGGCACTCCCTCGCCGCTTTGACGAACGCCGCGAGTCTGGTCGTAGACCCTCGCATCCATGTCCGCCAGGATGTCGAGCGGCGGAAAACGCGCCAAAAGTGTTGCCGCCTCAAAGGATATGGTACGGTATCCTCGTGCGATACAGATGGCCATCTTGCGCTGCAGGCTCTGAATCTTCATCCTGCTGCACCGGACGCCCGACAGTCGGTGTGACCACACGGGCGCCCCATTGAGGGCCACCGATCGCACGACCTCCCCGTAGAGGCGGCGCACCTCCTCCGACGCTCCCCCAAGGTTGGGCAGCAGTCTGTGCATACCACCCACTACCCTTTCGACTCGGGGTCTATCAATATACCTAGTCGCAATCTGAAATTGTGTCCGATCTAATAGCAATAGGCTTGCCACCTTTTATTTTGGGACTTAACGTCGTCGGTGATATTATGTGGATACAATACACCGCTGACACTTCTGCTTGAAGAATATAGGCGTCACAGTGTTTTATATTTTATTTTGAGACGGTTTAACTGCGAGGTTTCTCTCAACATTTTAGAGTCAGCACGAATCCTTGGGAAAAAAAACCAGAAGGCTTAATTTATTCATCATCATCATCATCATCATCATCAACCTATAGCAGTCCACTGCTGGACATAGGCCTCTCAAAGTGCACGCCACTGGGTACGATCCTCGGCTACTCGCATCCAGTTTCTGCCAGCCGCCCTACGAAGGTCATCGCTCCACCTAGCCTGAGGGCCTCCTGCTTTACGTTTGCCAGTCCGCGGTCTCCACTCAAGAATTCGTTTATCCCAGCGGTTATCGGTTGTTCGGCTAATGTGACCTGCCCATTGCCATTTCAGCTTACTAATCCGGTGGGCTATGTCGATAACTTTGGTTCTCTGTCGAATGACTTCGTTCCGGATTCGATCCTTCAGATAAACTCCGAGCATAGCCCTTTCCATAGCTCGCTGAGTGACTTTAAATTTATGAACCATTCCAACCGTGAGTGTCCACGTCTCGGCTCCATATGTCATAACGGGCAGAACGCACTGATTAAAGACTTTTGTCTTTAGGCTTTGTGGAATGGGCGACGTAAATACTCGACGTAATTTCCCAAATGCCGCCCAGCCCAGCCGTATTCTTCTGTTGACCTCTTTCTCGAAGTTGTTTTTCCCCAACTGCAGAGTTTGCCCTAGGTAAACATATTCTTGAACAACCTCGAGAATAGCGCCATGTATTGCAACAGGTTCCGGTACTACATGTCGGTTAAACATTACTTTGGTCTTGTCCAAGTTCATGAGGAGACCTATTTGTTTGGAAGAATCGGCTAGGCTGGTCAGCATCTGTTGTAAATCCTGCAACGTTTCGGCCATAATGACGATGACGTCTGCAAATCTCAAGTGTGAGATATGACTGCCATTTATGTTTATGCCATGACCTTCCCAGTCCAGCGTCTTAAACATATCCTCCAATGCATTTGTGAACAATTTGGGAGAGATAACGTCCCCTTGTCTCACTCCTCGATGCATTGAGATAGGGTTGGTCGACTGGTTTTGTAATTGGATGGTCATGGTCGCGGCGTTATAGAGACTTCTTAACACTTGGATGTATCGCCAGTCGACTTGGCATCGTTGCAAGGATATCAGAACTGACCGGGTCTCGATCGAGTCAAAGGCCTTCTCATAGTCCATGAATACTAAGCACGGGGGCCGATTATACTCTTCGGTCTTCTGTATAATCTGCCGTATAGTGTGAATGTCGTCTATGGTTCCATACCCTCGTCGAAACCCGGCCTGTTCCGGGGGTTGAAATTCGTCGAGCCTTCGCGCAAGACGATTCGTGATAACTCTTGAAAACAGCTTATAAATGTGGCTCAGGAGCGAAATAGGGCGGTAGTTCTTCAGTTGGGTCTTATCACCCTTTTGGAAAACAATACGACCACGCTCCTACCCCAAGCCTCTGGAGTTCTCCCATTAAAGAGGACAGAGTTAAAGATATTTTGAAGCTCCTTTAGCACGGGTTTACCTCCTGCTTTTAATAGTTCCGTTGTAACTCCGTCCTCTCCAGGGGCTTTTCCATTCCTTAGCTGCTCAAGAACCATCACGATTTCGTCTAGGCTGATTTCGGGCAGGTCTTCCGTAAAGTGGCGGCTTAATGTAGCTCTAGGATCCTCATTTCCGGGATCAGGACGAGATGTATGCGAGGCGTATAGTCGGCTGTAGAAGTCTTCTACTTCCAAAAGAATCTCCGGCTTAGAAGTGATGACGTCCCCACTCGCTTTAGACAACTTCGTCAGATGGCTCCTCCCCAAAGACTGAACGAAAACTTTCGACCCCCGATTTTGCTCGATTGCTTTTTCAATAGCGCGTGTATTAGCGCATCGGAAGTCATGTCGTACCAGTTTGTTAATTCGTTTGTTGAGTGCCCGTTGCTCTAACGAAGTGTTGGGTGGGTTTACACGTCGTTCCTTCATAAGCTGCAGTGTCTCCTCCGAAAGCTTCGTTTTCTTACTTATACGTCGCGTTTCACAAAATCTCGTACCTTCCTCCCTGAGGATTTTAACTACATTTGTGAGGGCCTGGTCTACGTCATTTGTGGTTTCCATGGTCACGAACCGGTTCTCCAGATTTGACTGGAACGCTTCAGATCCTACTACGGTTTGGAGGAGGTTGGGCCGGAGCCTGGCCTTCATCAAACGGACTCGCTCGAGCTTAAAGTTGATATTCAGTGAGCCTCTGACAAGTCGGTGATCGCTTCCGGTATTAAACCTGTTGATCACAGAGACATCTCTGAATATGTGCTTCTTGTCCGTTATGATGAAGTCCATCTCATTTTTAGTCCTAGTGTCGGGGCTTTGCCATGTCCACTTCCTTTGGGGCCGTTTCTTAAAGAAAGAGTTCATCAAGAAAAGCCCCTCTTTCCCAAGAAAGTTGACAAGCATTTGCCCCCTATGATTCCTGCTACCGTAACCGTGAGATCCTACTACCGATTCGCTGCAAATTTGTACTCCCACTTTAGCGTTGAAGTCCCCCATGGCAACGTTGTAGTAGGCCTTAGTGGTGGAGTGTAAGGCCTTCGATATGCCCTCGTACATATCTTCAACTTCATTGTCAGAGTGTACCGAAGTCGGTGCGTAAACCTGCACAACCTTTAGGTTATACCTATCGGTTAACTTAATAACAAGATACGCTACCCTGTTCGACACACTAGACATTTCTACAACGTTGTCAGAGAGGGTTTTATTGACCAAGAACCCTACGCCGCCCTGGGATAGCTGATCGCCCTCTCGGAAGTACAAAAGGTGGCCTGATTCTAGGGTAACGGTGTCCTCTCCCTTTCTTCGGACTTTACACAGTCCCAGAACGTGCCACCTTATCCCTTCGAGTTCGGATTCTAATTGCGCCATGTGCTCGTCAAGCCGTAACGTGCGTCCATTAAACGTCGCCAAGGTCAGTTGATTTTGGCGGCCTCTCGTAGCCCGGGGATTCTTGGCACCCCCTACCCTGCCGTTACCGTGACCGCCGCCGTGATCCGGAATAGCAGGGCGGCCGGGAACTGGGGGCCGTGGTTTGTTTTGGCTTGCCATTTGGAGGGTTTGCCCATAATCGCCACGCTGGGCAGGCGGGTTGGCGATCGCAGTGCGTAACTCTTCGCATCGGTGCCGCTGCTGCCCGTCACCGATCTGCGGTATTTAGTCACGCAGTTTTTTTTTTGTTATGGTTATACCGCCATTTTTCGGTCGTCAGAGCCTAGTTCGTTGATTAGCAGGATGTACCACGAGCAGGTGAGGATGACTTGGAGCCATATGGTGGTATTTGACTCCCTTACACCCCTTAATTTATTAGTCCAGTTAATTTATTAGTGAAGTTTTATTAAGTTCTTAGATTTATGCGAATATTACACATGATACAAAACTAGTTTTCAGATTTTATCCGAAAACTAGTTTTGTATCATCCGTTACCCGCGGCTGCGCACGCGTTTATTTTGTAATATGACATAGTAAGGTAGGTCTTTCCGAGATAGCATTACTCTAAGACCTAAGACACCTGCATACTAAGTTTGTTACAATACCTGGATAGTTTCTTTTGGATAAGGATTACTAGTTTATGTATTTATTATGAAATAATTGTTAAAATAGCTAACTTAAACCGTCTGTACCTACTTGGTTTTTGAACGGGAAGAAACCAGAACGAATGCAAGGATTGTGGTTGGGATCGATGTGCTGGAGCAAGTGAATGTGTTTGTATATCTTGGATGCGCATTCAGTAAGGATGGAAAATACACCACTGACATAGAGAGAAGAGTGAGTGCAGGGAACAGAGTGAATGGTGAAAGATGAGAAAGGGTATGCTCCGTTGGTTCGGGAATATAGAAAGAATGTCCGAAGGAAGAATGAAATGGAACTGATATACAATGCGAAAGTGGAACGATGTAGGTACCGGGAAAGACCTAGACTATCTTACCATGACCAAATAGACCAGGTCTTATCTGAAGGACAAGTCGGGAGTCTCCGTAACCGGCGAGCGTGTATGAGACGAACTATGAGAATAGAGGAAGCCAGAGAGGTATGTAAGGAAAGACCCTGTTGGAACTCTGTACTCTCTCCCTATCCCGTAAGGGATCTGGCGTGATGATATAGAAAGATAAATAGATGTACCTACCCTATCAAAGATCGTAATGTGGCGTAATAATCATATCGTGTAAAATTTTCGTGTCCGGGTCAGACAATCCTAAATGCATCATCGGTAGGCATGAAATGAAGTTTGTGTGTTAAAATCAAACGTGTATGTACAATTTTAAGTGAGTGCTTTTAACCACCGAAAAGTTTCTTGTGAGGAGACGAACCTGAATCCAATATAAATTCATGGACTTCATGTATAGGAAATGTGTAATTTTACATTTTAATGTAACATTGAAGCTTGACATCAAAAATAAAAACAATAAAGTTTTAATGGTTTATCCCGTCACTTTCCCGGATTGGTTCTTGTTTCCGGGATAAAAACTATTTATTATTTTAAGTAAGGGTATATAAGTTATCAACACACACACAGCGTCACGCCTATATTCCCCAAGCGGGGGTGGCAGAGGTGAACTGAACTATAAGTTATCACTATCCTAAATTTAATTAAAATCCGTTTGGTAATTTTTGCGTGATTGTAACACAAAGACTCAGACAGACAAGAAGTCAGACATACAATAATTCAAAAAAATAATATTCGGCAGTAAAAGTATATCGATAAAGAAGAGCAACCCAAGTAAAATTTTCAAAAAATATTTAATTTACATATTCAACTCGGTTAAAGTTTTATCACATGTATAGCTTTTTAAGTTACCTGTGTTTTAAGTGTTTTGCGGCACCCATGGTCACGGGAAGGACTGAGGTGTTAGACGTTCAAAAGGCGTAATTGTCCCGGGGTCAAACGTCTTCATTATTTTTGTAAGTCCGATCTACGCAGAATGAACTCAAGGTCCCTTGCTTTATGGACGTCTAACACCTCAACCCTTTCCGTGACCATGGGTGCTGCATAGCATTCGAAACGACAGGAAATTAAAAATGAAATATGAACCGCGATGAAATCCGAAAAATTATTTTAGTACGTAGTTAAGTATTTCCGAGGGGCCTGAGGAACATGGATACTAGCTCAACCTCTATGCAAACAAGAAAATAAAATAATATACTAAAATTACTGCCACCGTAGAAAGTGTGTTAGCAAAGTGTGGTAAGTAATATTTGACAAACACGATATGAATATTTAATCACGACTCGAGTTACGCAGAATGTCTGCATGATAAAGTGGATTAAGCCTTCAAAATTCCTTTAACGATATTCAGCCATCTTAAGCAATCCGTTGGTAATATTTTATTAACCGCTTGATTTTGAAGCTAAATCAAACGGTTAATAAATAAAAAATGACGAGATGTTTAAAACCAAACCATGGCCAATTAGGTGTTCATTCAAACTAGTTGTCGTAAAAAGAACAATAAATATTGCTTTTAATATCAAAATCAAAAGTTTTTTTATTCATTTATACCAAAAGGCACTTATGAATAGTCAAAAAGAGAAAATTATTGATTACTTAACCACCCGTTCGGAAAGTCATTCCTGTGTAGAAGAAGGGCAAGAAACTCCACGGTTACTCTTTTTAAAAATGAGACTTTTTCAATTCTTTTTGTATACATTGCATTCATGGAGTATGGGAGAACAATGCAGAACGAGCTAAATAGATGTGCTTAAGTATAGATTAATCATAAGTGTACTTAGATTCATGGTATCGGTCATTAGTCATTTATTTGATTTTTTCAAGACATCATACATGACACCAGTGTTGACTCAGTATCTATCTATCTATCTGTTGACTCAGTACACCGCTATTAATTCCTCTAAAGAAATATTCTTAAAGATCAGTTTCATCTCCGACGTTTCTGCACTGGAACAGAGATATAAACCAAATGAGAATCATCGAACTTTAACATGGCTAAGATTAATGTGATCTATCTCATAGGTACCTTTGGTTGAGATTTATGATGTATTCAATATAAATAAATAAAATGAACAACGTCATGTCTACAATTAGTAATAGCATTTTTTGCAAATTTAAAAAACAATGTAATAATAAGATCCTATATTGTCACCCATATTAAAGAAAATAAATCAATTGAATTTGAAATTTAAGATGCATTAAAAATTGTTGGAATCAATTCCAGAAATTAAGGGTTAGGGACGTCTGAGGTTTAGCAATATTTACGATACACCTTGTATATACCCAAAACGGGGGTGGCAGACACCCATTTTTCGCCGGCAGTGTTAGGTCTCATGAAATTAAGAGCGAGCCCACTGCCATATACCGGACACAATTCCAGATTCCAGACTGATACTGGGAATTCTTCGATAGAAAAACTACTGGTGTCCAACCTAAGATTTAAATCCAGGACCTCATGATCGCAAAGCGCATTATTCGCGACTATAACGAAGCAATAATATAACTTAGTACGTTATAGGCAGTAAGTATCCCACAAAGTATCTGACGTGATGATATAGATAGAGAGATAGATGATATACGCAACACAGTTTTAGACACAGAACTGCTACTAAGAATTTACAATAGAAAACCTACGACAACACTTTGTTCGCACTAGGATTCGAAGCCAGAACCTCGTGATCTCCAGCCGCACCATGTACTTTTTACGATTTTACTTTTAAAAAAAATATGAAATCTTACCCTACCAAATTTTAAAGTACTAACAATTACTAGACGTGGAGTAGGTAGGCCCCCTACAAGATGAGATGACCGATGACCTGGTGAAGCTCACGGGTAGAAGTTGGATGCGTACAGCACAAAGCCGGTCGTTGTGGCAGTCTTTAGGGGAGGCCTGTTGTCCTGCAGTGGACGTCTTTCGGCTGAAGAAGAACAATCACTAAGTAAATGCTTTGAAGCTAAAATAACATAATAACCAAAACAGTTCATTAAATTTCGCCCACATTTCTGCACCAGTGAGATCCAAGCGGGTGTCATAAAATAAAAATACAATATGTTAGTGAGGCGCTTGTTAATGGTACAAAGTCATTAAAAAACTCGTTAGGGAGGCGTATCTGCCCCCTAGCGGTCCTTGTGGGTAGTTAGGGATTAGCATTTATATTGTCTGCACTTTGCGACGCGCGCGTAACAAGTCGATTACTTCTGCGTGTATTGTTGGGTCCAATCACTACCTAGAAACTTTATTTACGATCAAGATCAATGTATTACTTTTACGAACTTTCTTTACTATCAAGGTCTATATTACCTATACGATAAGTTTTTGACGGTAATACTATGTTGCTTCTCCACAATTCTTCCACAAGTAAGACCGATAATCTGGTGAAAGTCGTGAGTAAAAGCTAGATGTGTATACTACAGAGCTGGTTGTCGTGGCGATCTTTGGGAGAAGTCTTTCTTTAGCAATGCATTTCTGTTGGCTAATGGTGGCGTATTTACGCCAAGACATTTATGCGTATTAAGGTCTTGGCAGAAATTATCATTGGTTAATTTAGTCTCGGTGGGCATGAAAAGGCTTTTCAGCTAACCATAATTTATATGCCAGACTGGGCATAGCATTGGGCTCTCCAAAATTTACTTAAAAGTTTTCGAAATTAAATTTCACACTTTTCACCTAAATCTACAGCACAGTCATGCAAATGAAAATTTAAGAGCAATAACTTATAATTTTATCGTACAAAAAATGTAAAATACAAAGAGATATCTTATAAGTACTTAAAATAAAACAAAAGTTGTGTCAAAGTCGGCGAATAACCCCTACGCCACAAGTAGCTCAAACGTCGCCTTTGAAAATATCAACAGTTGTAATTTTATTTAGTTTGAAAACATAATATTGTATTCAAGAGTCTGCATCTACACTTTAATTAGCTCTCGTTTTACAAGCACCCAACCTTGTAACTCTTAATTATGAATTTTAAACCGAATATGATTTTGTGCAGAGCACGGTCCGACTGAAAAGATACATTCGCTCCTAATTAGGAGCTAATGGAGCTACACGGAGTACATTATTAGGGCTAAAACCATAAAAAAGCGGACCATTTTTCTGAAGCTTGACCGGCTAACGGAATATCGACTATATCTCTATGAGATTTGAACTCATCTAAGGCGATTTTTCCGAGAACTTCCCTGCTGACCCGGGGGGAACAATTTCTTTCAATAATTCCCCGGTAATAGCCTAAGTAAGCGAGTTAACAAGACACTCTTGGAGGCTCACTTCTACAAAAATGGATACAATTTTAACTGTTATTGAATTATTCAGTTCCTTACAAGTTTGTAACCAGAATGCCGTAGTCGAGATTGTAGAGTCGACAAAGTTAATTAACATAATACTCTTAATATTAGATATTTGAGGGGACTGCTAACGAGGTTGGAGGTCAGGCCAGTGCCACGGCTTATAAATATATAAATAATAACTAAACCAGCACGCCCATCCCGACGGACACGGTACGACATGGACATTAAACATTATTTTTGTTTTGTCCATATTCATTTTAAGACCCACTTGTTGGGATACTCTATTGAGGTCACCGAGCGTGTGTGTGCGTGAATGATCTACGCTGTTGGCCTCAAGGCCTCTACAGCTTCACCGGATTTTAAAGGCGAGCGTGCAACCACTACGCTCCAGCCAGCCAGAAGGGCAAGAGGCGACATACTCGAGGGCGCCTCGGAGAGGCGCCCTCGGTTGGGACAGTCGCTGTAGGGGGACGGGTGCACTACTAAGCGCACCGGTCGACCGCCGGCTATGGGAGGGGATCTACTACTGCGTCTGCGTCTACGGCGTCGCTCGTATTCTGAGCGGAAAGAAGGGATGACAAAGCATCGGGGGGGTCGGTGAGAACATGTCTCGGCCGGCGGTAGCGGCAGGGGTCGCGAGGGAGGTCGTAGTCGGCGGTGGCTACGATTAACGGATTCGCATGGGAAGATGCGTTCGCGAAGTGACGTGTTGACGCCTTTTTAATAAAGGCGCGAATAGGTTCGAGACCTAGATCGGAGTGGAGGTCGACGTTCCGTACGAACCAGGGGGCTCCTACGGCTTTACGGAGGAAGCGGTTTTGAACCGCTTGAAGTCTGTCGATGTGAGAGGGGGCCGAATGCCCGAACACAGCACACGCATAAGTCATGATGGGACGAACGCAAGTTTTGTAAAGCGTCACCTTATTTCTAAGGGACATTTTACTCCGCTTGCAGATTAACGAATGGAGACGACCGAGCACGAAGGATGCTCGGTGACGGACCCGCTTGATGTGCGGGCCGAAGGTCATGGTACTGTTCAGGGTGACCCCTAAATATTTGACCTCTTTGACCCAGGGAATGGGTCGGTCGAACATGGTCACTTGACCTCGGTTCCTTCCGGGGTGGCGCAGAGAGTGGTGCGAAGGTGCACCTCTGGAGAAGAGCACCGCCGCGCTCTTGTCCGGGTTCACCTCGATTCGCCACTTCCTGAACCAATCCCCTAGGGTATTGGCGGCGGTCTGGAGTTTCTTCGTGATGAGGGCCTTGTTCCTATTGGAATAATAAAGAGCGGTGTCATCCGCGAATAAAGCTAGTTTAACATCACTCGAACGAGGAATGTCGTTCGTGTAGAGGCTAAACAGGAGCGGAGAGAGCACTGAGCCCTGTGGGACTCCAGCACTGATGGAGTGGGAAGCGGAGCGCGTCATTTCGACGCGATAACGAAAGGCGCGATTCGACAAGAAGTCTCGTAAGATGAGCACGAGTCTGTCCGGCACACCCAATCGGTAGAGCTTGTAGATCAAGCCGTTGTGCCAGACTTTGTCGAATGCCTTCGCGACATCCAGGAAGAGGGCGCCCGTGTAGACGGGTCTTCCGGGCCCATTGAGACCGGAGAGAATGTGCTCCGTGATGCGGTGCACCTGATGGACACAAGAGTGTTTGGCTCGAAAGCCGAACTGCTCGTCGATAAGGATACCCCTGGACGTTATGAAGTCCTTGAGCCTCGCCAGAAGGAGGCGCTCGTATATCTTGGCCAGGGAGTTGAGGAGACTGATAGGGCGGTAGCTCGCGGGGAGATTGCGAGGTTTGCCGGGCTTGGGGATGCCAATGACGTCCGCCTCCTTCCACTTAGCGGGGAAGGTGCAGTTCGTCATGGCGGCGTTCAAGATGGCCACCAAGAGGCAGATGAGTTGGGCGGGCAGGCATTTCAGAACGCGATTCGAAATGCCGTCAGGGCCGGGGGCTTTTTTAGATTTAAGACCCATTATCAGATCTTCGACCTCCGTTTGCGTGATAGGAGGCAAGGAATCGACGGGGGGGAGGGATGCCCTGCGCTCGACTTCCCTATCTACCGTGTCGACGTGGGACTGGTCGACGGACTGAGAGCTGGGGGCGCACTGGCTCTCGAGGGAGTCGGCGAGAAGCTCGGCCTTTTCGTCGTCGTCGAAGGCTGGGGGTGCTGCGCCTGAAGGGCGGGACAGCGGGGGCATGTCAGTCGAGGAGTCGGATTTGAGGCTACGCGCCAGCTGCCAGTAGGCCAGATGCGACGGCGCGATGCCCTCTAGGAGGACACCCCAACGTTCCTCCCGGACCTCCGCGACACGACGCTTTACCTCTCGTTGTAAAGCGCGCATCCGGGCCCGATTAGCTTCGGTGGGGTAGGAGTCGTACGCTCGGATGGAAGCATTCTTGGAACGAATGAGATCCCTAACATCGTCCGGCAGTCGAAAGCGGTTGAGGTAGAGATCTTCCGCCTCGACTTGCTTGGACGATCGACTGACAGCCGATCGGATGTGCTCGGTGAAGGCATCTACGGCCTGATCGGTGTCCTGAGGGGACGGGATGGAGTCCGAGCTGAGAGGCAGGGGGGGAGGGTCGGCATCCGCCAAGGCCGTGCTTAGCGCATGCCAATCCACCACCGTCTTTTTGGGTCGCTGAGGGGCGGAAGGGGGGGAACCGAGTCTCATGACTACAGGTCGATGGTCAGAGTCGAGTTCCTGGACTACTTCCAAGGAGTGCAGCCGTAGGGTGACACCCTTCAGAAGCGCCATGTCCAGGACGTCGGGTCGGTGATTGGGATTGTTAGGATAGTGGGTAGGGTGCATGGGTGCGATGACGTCAAAGTCGAGAACGTCGACCAGGGCGTCAAGGCTCCTACCGTTAGGGGTAGTGGTGAGACCGTTCCAGGCCACGTGTTTGCTGTTGAAGTCGCCCGCCAGAATGACGGCGCTTCCCAGATTGAGGAGTGCTTCAAAGTCACTCCTGAGAACGGATTTAGTGGGGGAAAGGTAAACGGAGGCGATCACGATGGGCTGGTGCCCCGTGAGAGAGACGCGACAGACCGAGGCTTCGATGTTGGTGAGCGCGGGGGGATCGAGAGGGATGCAGTGCAGGGACCTCCTGTAGTAAATGAGAGTACCGCCTCCGCGGGAGCCGATTCTGTCATTGCGCACGAGGTTGTAGTTTGCGATCCTAGGATCGCGTTGTGCGGGCTTCAGGAAGGTTTCCTGCACGAGGAGGATATCAAGTTGGTGATCTCGGAGGAAATCAGCAACCTGATCTCGCTGGGAGCGAAGGCCATCGGCGTTAAAGAACGCCAGGGATAGGTTGTGGGGCTTTTGGCGGGGAGATCGTAGATCCATTATTGGGTGCGGGGGGGTTGGGTTTTGAGGGACGCCAGGACGTCATAGACGTCCCTGTATTCCGCGGCCAGGAGAACCTGGTCCGCCAAGTTGGTGGCGGCGCGGAGACGAAGGGCGAGTTCGCGGACTCTGGGGAACAGCGCGGGGCTTATAACCGCCGAGACGCTCATAATTAGGTCAACGTCCTGACTGACGTTAGTGACCGGAGGGGGACAAGCCGCCACCGGCGGGATCGCCGGCGCGCGCTTCGGGGGGCGGGCGGGGCCTACTGACGCAGGGTGGGAGGCCGCGGTGTAAGGCAGCGGCTTCACCCACGCGTTGGCGCCGAGGGACGGCCTGAGCGCCGGGGGAGGGGGGGTCAGCTTCAGAGGCGCGGGAGCGCGGGGAGCCGTGGTCGCTGGCGCAGAAGGCACCGGACGAGGGTGCGCTGAGGGCGCGGGGGGGTGTTGCGCTGAGGGCGCAGAGGGGGGGGCAACCGCGCGGGGCCGGCGGCGGCCGCCGCGCCTCGCCCGGCCGCGCTTCCCCTTCGGGGCCTTGGGGCAACCGCGATAGTTCGCGGTGTGCCCCTTGGTGCCGCAGAGGACGCAGCTGGGGGGCTCGGCCGCCGTCTCCTTCGAGCGGGCGCACTGGGACGTCGCGTGGTCCCCGATGCACTTAACGCATCGAGGGCGCGCGTGACAGTTTCGGGCAGAGTGCCCGTACAGTTGGAAATTGTGGCACTGCCCGGGCGTGCCACGTTTGTGGGGGGCCTCCACGGAGAGGCCAGATATATGGCACACGGCCTTCAGATCGAAGACCCTGCGGCCGGACTCGGTGCGGTCGAGGATGACCAGCACCATGTCGTACGCCTCCTTGGAGCGCCCATTGGCCATTCTGTGCACCTGGCGCACAGGAAGGTCCTGGGACTGGAGGTCGGCCTTGATGACGGCGGTGTCCAGCTCCCTCGGGACACCGCGGATTACCACCCTGAGCTCCCTTTCCTCCTCCAGGGTGTATGTGTGGTAAGCGATCTTATTTGATCGCAGGAACGCGGATAGCCGTCGGTGGTCGTCCGAAGACGCCACCTTGACGGCTATGCCCTGCGCGGTGGAACGCGCGTGCGTGTAATTTATTTGGCGATTATAGATCGCCTTGGAGATGCGCTCCCAGGCGCTCTTGTCCTGAATGACAAGCGGCGGGGGAGTGATGTTCGGACGTGCGGGGCGCGCGAGGGGGGAGGCCCTCGCGGCCGCGTCGGGAGACGGAGACGGCCGGGGGCCGGTGGGGCCGGGAGAAACAGAAACGTTTCCGGCCCTCTGGATTTTGGGTGGCGGCGAGTCGCGCGGTTTGCGCGCCCGCTTCCCATTCGCGATGGGAACGAAGTCGTCCTCCGACGAGAGCGACGGGGACGGGGACCGGGCGGGGGCGGCGCGTCGCGCGGACGCGCGCTCGACCTCCATATCCGAGTCCGAGAGAGGCTCGGACCCGCATGGTGAGACGGGGCGGTCGGCGGGGGTCTGGGGCTGAGCCCCTACATCAGTTCGCGGCGCGGCGAACGGAGTCGCGGGGCGCGCAGAAGGCGCGGGGTGCGCGGGGCCGGGGGCCGACGCGCGCGCGGGCGACGCGTCGGGCGAGGCGGGCGAGTACGTCGCCCTGAATTCCCTTCGCCTTAAGGGCGAACGGGCGGCACCAAACCCTAGCTGCTCCGGGGCGAAGAGAACCGCCGCACGGAGAATAGAATAGAAATAGATATAAAGAGAATAGATAAATCGAATTAAAAACTCACCCTAGGGAAGAAACCGCGGGAGGGCCGGCCGCGCCGTTAGCCGACGCGGCTGCCTAGCAACCCACGTGATTGGTCACGCCGAGCTATACGCGAACCGTACCTACACGGGACGCAAAAGCATACGCACCGCGAATGCAAACACGTAAACACGCAAGCACAACACACGCAAGCACAGCCGCGACGAACCACGTAGGTCGCGGAAAACGACCGTTACAAAAACGCGGGAAGGCCGACCGCCGTCAGAACGGCGAGTCTGCCTAACGGCTCGCCTTGTTGCTACGCGCGAGCCAGACGCGGAGAAGTACCGTCGCAAGCCCGTATATGCGTACGTATACACGTATAGGAGCCAACCAGGTCACCACTCCACGCAAGCGCAGGCGTTTCCAACAAAGCAAGTCGAAATCGAAAATTACGTAACACGAAAATAGCGAGCGGGCGGGCAGCGCAGTGACACGACCGAACGCGCGAGAGGCACAGCCAGAACTGAGGTCACCGAGCATTCGTCCTAGATCTTCCAGCGACTCCGCCATGACCACAATGTCGTCGGCAAATCGAAGGTGAGTGATGTATTCGCCATTGATGTTGATGCCAAGTCCTTGCCATTCCAAGAGCTTGAAGGCGTCCTCTAAGGTGGCCGTAAACAGTTTCGGAGAAATGACGTCTCCCTGTCTTACTCCTCTTTTTATGGGAATCACCTTCGTGCACTGCCCCTGTACTCGGACTGACATGGTGGCGTTATTATGCAAGCACTTCAACACTTCGATGTACCTATAGTCAACGCGGCATCGCTGGAGAGATCTAAGAACCGCCCAAGTCTCGATCGAATCAAAGGCTTTCTCATAGTCCACAAACGCCAAGCATAGTGGCCGATTATACTCCTCAGTCTTCTGTATAACCTGCCGCAGCGTATGTATGTGGTCTATGGTACTAAAACCTTTCCGGAAACCGGCTTGTTCGGGAGGCTGGAAGTCATCAAGCCTTCGTTCGAGACGATTCGTAATGACTCTCGAAAACAACTTATAAACATGGCTCAGCAGTGTGATGGGCCTATAGTTCGTCAATAAAGAATTATCACCTTTCTTAAAAAACAGCACCACCACACCCCTGTTCCATGCTCCCGGCGTTTCCCCTTCAAGCAAGACGGAATTAAATAGCCTCTGAAGGACTTTAAGTACCGGCGATCCGCCCGCCTTCAGAAGTTCTGCAGTAATTCCGTCTTCACCCGGCGCTTTGTTGTTTTTTAGTTGTTTGAGAGCCATCCTAATTTCGCACAGGCTGTGGTCCGGGATATCTTCAGTGCAGTGTCGGGTTAGCTTGGCTCTTGGGTCTTTTACCAAGTCAACAACAGGTTTAGCTACTGAGGTATATAACTGTCCATAGAACCTCTCTATCTCCCTGAGCACCTCTGACCTATTTGACGTTACGTTTCCGTCCTCCGTCTTCAGCTTCGTCAATTGGCTCTGCCCAATAGACGCGTCTCTTGCGAACACTTTAGAGCCCTTGTTCTGCTCTATGGTCTCCTCAATACGCCTTGCATTGAAGGACCGTAAGTCGTGTTGCAAGGACTTCAATATCTATCCATTAAGCTGCCTATATGACTTAGCATCATCGGAGGTTTGGAGCGTCATGGAACGTCGCTCAGCCATGAGGTTTCGGGTGTAGTCAAATAGTTTTTGAGGCCTATTTTTACGGTGGGTCTTAAAATACTTGGACCCGACCGTATGAACAGTCTCTACCAGCCTGTTGTTGATTTCGTCCACTGATGCGCTGCTGTCTAGCAATTCGAAGCGGTTTGACAATTCGAGTTGAAAGTTCTCGGGGTTTTGGATATATGCATGAGTAGGTCGGAGCGTAGACTTCATCAGACGCGATCTTTCCATTTTGACATTAATATTTAATGTGCCTCTGACCATTCGGTGATCACTGCCGGTTTTTACCCTATGAATCACGGAGACATCATTAAATATTTGTCGCTTGGTGCTCATGATGAAGTCTATCTCATTTTTTGTGGAACCATCAGGGCTCATCCAGGTCCATTTCCTATGAGGCGGCTTCTGGAAGAAAGAGTTCATCATAAAGAGTCCCTCTTTCTCCAGAAATTCGGCCAGCCTCTGACCCCTGGGGTTGCGCTGCCCATATCCAAATTGCCCCACTCTCAGCTCATCATCGCCCCGTTGGCCCAGCCGCGCATTGAAGTCAGTTATGGATGACTGTAAAATGTGCTTTGGAAGTATGTATGGCTCTACTAATGTCCTCATACATAACTTCGACCTCATCATCTGAGTATGCCGAGGTCGGTGCGTAGACCTGTATGACCTTCAGCGAATATCTTTTGGATATTCTGAGTATCAGGTACGCTACCCTGCTCGACATACTAGTGATGGACACAACGTTGTTTATGAGTGACTTGTGGATGATAAATCCGACACCACCTTGGGACTGCTGTTCGCCCTCCCGGTAGTAAAACAAGTGGCCGGATTTTAAGGTTATCGTGTCCTCGCCCTCTCTTCGGACCTCCGATAAACCAACAATACTCCACCGCAACTTGTTTAACTCTTCTTCCAGCTCAACTAGCTTTTCATCTGTCCTCAATGTGCGTGCGTTCTATGTCACCAGGGCCAATTTTCGGTTTTGGTGGTAGCCGAATCTCTGCCGGAGATTCTTAGCACCCCTTGTCCTGTCGTTACCATGGCTGCTACCGTGGCCAGGACGAACAGGACCGCCGGGGACTAGGGGCCTGGTTTTCCTACTTTCTTCCATAATTGGGGGTGTTTGCCATATTCGCCACGCTTGGCAGGCGGGTTGGCGAGCGCAGTTATTGGTCGTCGAGGTGATAAGGGAACGCTGCTGCCCATTCCCTAGTTTTCCCGTAGTCGCCTTGTACGACACCCGATGGGATGAGATGGGTTGGTCCTATTCTAAGCCGGGAACCACGCGGCCTATAATATAATATAGGTATAATATAATATAGGTATATTTATATACCTATATTATATTATTCTTCTTGTAATATAGTTTATGTAATATCAGCCTATACTGCCCACTGCTGGGCAAAGGCCTTCTCTCACAAATCGAGGTGAGAGAGATTAGGTCATACTCCACCACGCGGACCCAGTGCGGATTGGTGGAGGCAGGTTTGTGGCCACCTGCTGTTGGAACTTATCAAGCCGCCTTTAAGGCTCCCAACTCGGCTTAACGACTACCACATTAAGTGGACACCGGGACCAACGGCTTAACGTACCTTCCAAAGTACGGAGACGCTCGAATATCAAAAAGCCACAAACGGTCACCCATCTCAGGCCGACCGAGTCGTACGCTGCTTAACCTTGGTGATCGGTAAGAACACCGCGGTCGCACAGCGCTACGAGCGTCTTTATAGATAGTTTATATCCTGGATTAACACATAGGATACTTTTTATCCCGAAAAAATATTAGGTTCCTGTGTAAAGTCAACGCGGACGAAGTCGCAGGCAGAGGCTAGTTCAAAATAAAACTTTTTTTTTTTTAAAACGTAGCCCCACACTAGGATTCATTCCTGTGTCGTGGGTGCGTTTACAAACATGAAAATTCACATACACAAATACCCAGACCGGAACAAATAATTGTGGATCACACAAAGATTTGTCCGCGTTTTGTTGCGTCCGTCCTAAAACCTATCCCATTGGGGATGAAAACTAGGGGATCCGATTGGAATAACTCACATTAGGAGCCAAAATTTCCAACTGCGAATAGGCAATGCGCGACATAGAGCTGCCCTTGCTATGCGCCTGGCTAACTCGCAGATTTCGATTTTGTGTTACGGCTCAAAATATCTATTTATCTATCTATCTATCTATAACCTCACGCCAGATCCCTTGCGGGGTAGGCAGAGAGTACAGAGTTCCAACAGGTTCTTTCCTTACATACCTCTCTGGCTTCCTCGACTCTCATAGTTCGTCTCATACACGCTCGCCGGTTACGGAGACTCTTGACTTTTCCATCAGATAAGACTCGGTTTATTTGGTCGTGGTAAGATAGTCTAGGTCTTCCCCGGTACCTGCATCCTTCCACTTTCACTTTCATTATCTATTTATTTATTTATTTAATAGGTCTACTTACAATCACATATACTATTACATTTTTTATTCTTCTTAGTTATACAATAAGGTACTTACAGGATTAATATAATACTCATAGTAACTGATTTTACACATTTGTGCTGTTTGCGGTCAAAGAGTCCCATGGTGTACTATATACCGTGAACTACCCCGGAGCTATATTGAACCCAATGCAAGAAGAATCATCAAAATAGGTTTATTTTCTTTTGTTTAAAAAATTTAACCTCAGACTAGGATTTATTCCTGTGTCGTGGGGCTGTTTACAAATATGAAAATTCACATACACAAATACCTAGACCGGAACAAATCATTGTGAATCACACAAAGGTTTGTCCCGTGCGGGAACCGAACCCGTGACTATTAGACACAGTGGACGGAGCGACTTAAGCTTTTAACCACTACGCTAAATCGTCCGTCAAATAAGCAAAATCATAAAAAAGCACAAATGAATTATGAACCTTCTTTTTTGAAGTCGGTTAATATTCTTCTTAGTTGTATAGTAGGGTGCCTATAGAATTGGCGTAATACGCATAATATCTCAATCTACTCATACGTATTGTTTGTTGTTAAGGAGTTCCCTGGTGTATAAAGTCTAAGGTTCAATACTAATTAAATGAAAATGGGACCTCTTTGGAGCTATACTGAATCCAATCCAAAAAGAATCAATAAAATCATTCCATAATTGGCAGAAATATCGCTGAACACACATAAAAAAAGCATACACACAGAAGAACATAGAACCTTCTCCTTTTAGAAGTCGGTAAAGAAGAGTTGAGTCTGTTGCTAAGTAACTTCGTTATACCTGCATTATATAAATTAACTGTTTTGTTTTATATTCATTCACTTCATCGCCATTCAAATATTTATATGTTAGCTATGTCCATCTGTAATTTGCCTTCATTAATACCTCTGCCTATGTGAATTGATTATAGCATTATGTTACTACAAGTAAGTTTTTTGAATAAATAATTTGCGATGACGACCATTCACATGAAAAATAATCGGCCCTGATCCGCTACTGAAGTAACTACACAGGTTTAAATTACAAATTCAAACAACGTAAAGCCCCATTACGAAATCAATAAAGAAATAAAACCCATACAACCATCCCGTAACGACGCTCACGAGGGCTAAAAGGTCAAAGGGTTAAATATTCATACGTTCGGGTAATTGAGGCAATTTGTATAATCGCGCATGTTTCCGCAGACTCAATTCTATAATAACATCAGGGGCGTGGCCATTTGCACAATGTACAAGGCCGGGTAGTGTGGCTAGGATCAGCCATTTCGCTAAAACGGTCCCGCTCGTAGGTACTCTAAAAGTTGAAGGTTTAATACCCTAATGCCTCTCAAATAGCTCTTTAAGATTTATGATATGATAATTCGCTTGTTAAATTATATTCATTTTGTAAGCCAAAAAATATGAGTTGTAAGTTTTGTTATTAGTTTATAATATCTATGGACGTTCAAATTGTCTATTAGGCTGCTGTTGGGTCCATTATTTTCTAGAATAACTAGTTTAAAATATTCGGAATAGTATTATGTTCTTTCAAGTGAAGGTATTTAAAAGCAAAGCAGGTAGGAAGGTACTTAAGACCACTTTGGTCAGAGCCAAAAATCGGAATAACATAAGTATTTAGATTTGTTTTAATTAATTTTCCTGAGATAAATGACCAATGTGTAGGTTTGAAGCAGCTACTTCTGGTATATTTAAAACAAAACATAAGTTTTAAAAATAAACAGTCGCTATTTGGTAAAAGTAACCCAAGCGTTCCCCTTATATTGCTCTCGGATCTGATTGTAGAAATCTATCTATCTATCTATATCATCACGCCAGCTCCCTCGCGGGGTAGGCAGAGAGTACAGAGTTCCTTTCCTTACATACCTCTCTGGCTTCCTCCACTCTCATAGTTCGTCTCATACACACTCGCCGGTTACGGAATTGTAGAAATAATTACCAAATAAGCACACACAATGTTCTGTTCTCGGAATGGGACTGTACGGCTTGCTCTAGACACGTTTCGAGTAATCTGTTGTCTGGAGAAATAACACGATGTTAAGAGAGAGAGATATTACCAACATTTAATAGATGAAATTAAGTGATTTGAAATTATACAAATGCTAAACAACTCGTAATTAATGTTAGTAGACTGTGCAGGTACAACGTACAATTCTAATAAAACATTTTTATACGTTTAAGATAATAAAAAATAATACCGTTCTGGAAAAATAGCTCTTTTACCTTTTTGAAAAAGTTTCCTAAAAAGTAAATAAGTTTTTCTCACAACACTGGTCAGGCAATTTGAGTTTAATGAGGCAATACCTAGATCCCACTGATTTTCTGGCTCCCAATTTGTATTATTCTAGTCTGTACTATCTGTACAGTCAGTGACAAAAATCAATAAGCAGAAAAAAAATCCACAAATCGCAAACACGTCATAAGTCGCTGGTCAGCTCCGGCAACATAACCCGGTGAACATATTAAAGTTACATATATCGATAAATATCTTTGAAACAAATCTACTGAACACATCGATATTACAAAATCCAGTGAACTTTTATAAAACGTATTTTGTTGAACAAACACGTTCAGGTTCTTTTGCTACACTTATTTCATGTTTAGGCGTGTTATTATAATATTTTTTTATTGAATAAAATCAAATAAATATTCAATTTCTTATGTTTTCATTCACCTACATGAAAAAAGGGTCCGTTTTGACACGTAAAATATGCGAAGACGGATGACAATAAAAGGACATACATGTATATGTCACTGATCATTCAAATTTCCGTTGATCGCCGACGATCGTTTACGACGATCAACGGAATAATCAATAAGCTTAAAATCTTTTGTAAAGTGATATTTGAATTGCAGAAAACATAGTTGACTATTTTTATATGATTATCGTTTTAGTTGACAGAGCTTTTTAATTATGTCTAAGAGTTTCTGAAAAATTAGTTAAGACATGTTTATAAATATAATAAAAACTCATGTCAAATGATTTGTCATGTAATTGGTGTCTACTGGCGAAATAACTCATAAACGCGTATAGATTTATGTAAGACATTTAATGGTTTACGTTACGTGAAATTACTAGTTATTTAATATTTTTTTAAGCTTTGTGCAACGTATTTATCAGAAAACTCTATGAAAAAATAGGCGTTTAAAAATGTATGAAGAAAAAGTGTCTAGACAATGCATAAGACTTGATTTCCGATTTATATTATCCAATGAACAATTAAATGGTATGCAGTATAACCAAAAATAATCAATCAATCAGCCTATCGCAGTCCACTGCTGGACATAGGCCTCTCCTAACACGCGCCATTGCACACGGTCCTCCGTCCGCCTTCCGCATCCAGTCTGTCCCAGCGACCTTTTTGAGGTCGTCGGTCCATATAGCTGGGGGCCGTCCTACCTTACGCTTATCAAGTCGCGGGCTCCACTCTAGGACACGCTTGCTCCATCGGCCGTCGGTCCTTCTGCAGATGTGACCAGCCCATTGCCACTTTAGCTTACTGAGTCTGCGAGCTATGTCGGTAACTTTGGTTCTTTGTCGGATTACCTCGTTACGAATTTTATCCTTCAAAGAGACGCCGAGCATAGCTCGCTCCATAGCCCACTGTGCCACTTTGAATTTGTGGACTACTCCCACTGTGAGTGTCCACGTCTCGGCCCCGTAAGTCATAACAGGTAGGACGCATTGGTTATAGATTTTAGTAATGACCAAAAATAATGTGAATATCAAAATCAAACTGATTTTAGAATACTAATTTTTTCTTTAAACTTTCTTTAAACCGAAATCGACTTGATAACGCGGTCAAATTAACGGTTGAATTAGTTTTAATGAGATTTTGACGGCTTTTTGCTTTTTGCCGGAATGGCAAATATAAAATCGACAAAATCAAACCATCAACTTATTTTGCATAAACCCTGCAGGGGTGTTTACAAAGTGTCATATTTAATTATTTTTTAACTTACTAATCTATCACTGCATCGGAACGCGGCCTCCTATGAGAAGATCCGACGAGAAACTCAGCGGACTTGTCTTTTTGTCTAATTCTCCATTCATTTTCTTCATATTTTTTTGTATAGATACATACATTTTTATCTTATACAAAATCATTAATGCGATCCAGCTCCAGTGTGATACATTACGACTGAGATATAAGACTAATTATAATATTTTTAAATATATGTTATAATGAAAAGCTGGAGGATTCTGGGTGGATCAGTCTCTACAAGCAGCACCCGTTCACGAGTACTACTACTTGAGCAGCCATCACCTCCCTCGACCATATTAGAGGGATGGAAGTGACCCGCACCAAATAACCACTGCAAGCATAGACTTTTTAGTGAGCATGACCAATCCAGACCCCAGGGTGCAGCCAGGAAAAGTGTAGAAAAGGAGCAAGACTACAAGCTCGTTTGGCGCGACACGCTACACTTGGAAATTTTTGTTTACATTAAAGACGTGCTTTATGACATATCGATTCTAAATCGTCAGGCATCATATATACTTTAAAAGTCATGATAAATGAAATCTTGTATGAATTTTCTGATGGTTCTCTTCTATGTCATTTATACGTTGTCAATCAAATAAAAAGAAACTAGTCCGATCAGTCCAGAGTGGACGAAATGAAACAAAAAAATAAACAAGATAATTTACAAAATGCTATAAATACGATTTGTATGCGTTTTAATTCCATCAGATGATAGCTGTCAAGTGTATTTTTAAAAAGGTTTGTGCACCTCTCTTCTTGGGTGCTGATCACAATACATCATCATCAGCCCGTGTCAGTCCATTGCTGGACGTAGGCCTCTCCCATGGCACGCCACTGAGCTCGATCTTCAGCCCTCCTTCTCCAATCCCTGCCCGCTACCTTACGAATATCGTCGCCCCACCTACCTACAGGGCGCCCTACACTACGTTTGCCGACACGCGGTCTCCACTCAAGAACCAGTCTGCCCCAACGGCCATCGGTTCTGCGGCATATGTGACCTGCCCACTGCCACTTCAGCTTGCTAATTCGCTGAGCTATGTCGGTAACCTTGGTTCTCTGACGAATAACTTCGTTCCGGGTTCGATCCCTAAGAGAAACTCCGAGCATAGCTCTTTCCATAGCTCGCTGAGCGACCTTGAACTGGTAGACAAGCCGCACAGTGAGTGGCCACGTTTCGGCTCCGTATGTCATCAATACATGATATGATATAATAATATTAGTAAATAATTGTTTCCAAGTATTTAAAAATATTTATTGTAGTTTTAATGTGTTGACGGACGGTTTAGTCCAGTGGTTAAGAGATTGATTTGCTCCACCCACTGGATTGCTAAGTTGCGGGTTCGGTCCCACCCGGGACAAATATTTGTGTGACTCACAAATGTTTGTGTCGGTCTAGGTATTTCTGTATATGAATTTTGTGTTTGTGAACGCACCCATGACTCAGAAATTATTCCTAGTGTGGGGCTACTTTGTTTTAAATATATATACGAGGAGGGATCAAAAAGTAGTGAGAATGAGATAGAATATAATGACTATTGATAACTTAATAAATTATTTTTCTACATAGTTTCCGAGTCTCTCTACACACCGAGTCCAGCGCTTTTCCAAGGCTTCAACCCTTTCACAAAAAAAGTTTTGTCTTGGTCCCGCAAAAATCTCTCCACGGCATCCATGACCTCGGTATCGTCTTCGTACCTGTTTCCCCTTAAGTATTTTTTCAATTTGGGGAACAGATAAAAACCGCTAACCGCCAGATCTGGTGAATAAGGGGGGTGGTCAACCAATTCGAAGCCAGCTTGCTGAATGGCAGCCATCGCAACTGCCGACCTGTGCGCGGGTGCGTTATCGTGATGAAACAGCACGCCTCTTCGAAGTTTCCCTCTCCTTTTCTCTTTGATGGCATTCCTCACCTTGGGAATTAAAGCTGCATAATATTGGCCTGTAATAGTGGTTCCACGCTCCAGGTAATCAATCAACAATATTCCTTCTGAGTCCCAAAATATTGAGGCCATAACCTTGCCAGCCGATGCCACGACACGAAACTTCTTCGGGGTCGGTGATGATGGCCGTTTCCATTGCGAAGATTGCTGTTTTGTCTCGGGATCAAAATGATGGACCCATGTTTCGTCTATTGTTACAAACGAGACAAAAAGTTTTCAGAATCTTCTTGAAACTTGTCCAACAATATCTTCGAAATGTCAAGTCGATTTTGTTTCTGACTGTCGGTTAACATTCTCGGAACCCATCTTGCGGAGACTTTTCTCATATTCAAAGATTGTTTCAATATGGATTGAATACTTCCATATGAAATGCCCGTTTCTTGAATTAAGTATCGGATGGTAACTCTTTGATCGCTTAATACAATTTTCTCGACTTTCGCAACATTTTCTTGGGTGACTTACATCGATGGACGGCCGCAACGATGTTCGTCTTCCGTGCTCATTCTCCATACTCGAAATTAAGAAGCCCACCTTGCGACAGTGGAATACGGCGGAGCAGACTCCCCTAATATTGCCTCCAAATCGCAATGAATCTCTTGCGTCGCTAACTTTTTTAAACAGAGGTATTTAATAACAGCTCGCACTTCGTTTTTCTCCATTTTCGAGAACACATTCCGACATGAAGCAAACAAATGACTACATTCGGAAAAAAACAAAAGAGAATCGAAGATTTTTTTTTTATTAATATTACAAATATGTATCTGAGCTATGCCTGCCAGTATTTTTTTTTTTACCAAGGAGTATGTCGTTCTCACTACTTTTTGATCCCTCCTAGTACATATATTCAAAAAAAAACTATTAACTAAATTATTTCATTATTTTTCTATAATAGAGTAAGAACTGCGTACAACACATTTTAAAACGACAAAGGGACATTTAAAGAACCTCATTTTTGAGTTGATTACGTTTATTTAAATGCCAAAACAAACAAAAGTATAACTTTACTGTGCTTTTAGCTACGTATATTGGATTATACTTCTTGACAAGAGACATTTTTGACAGCAGTCTTATTTTCTTCGCATACTTTATATGACAAAGTGGACTCTTTTTCCAGTTTTAGTGAAGTTAAATGAATTAAAGAAGAAATTAAATATTTTTTTTATTTTTATTTAATATTCTTGGTGCCCTACATTAAATTCAAAAACACGAAAATATATTATAATAAAACGCCTAAACATGTAATATCTATCTATCTCTATCTATATCAACATGCCAGATCCCTTGCAGGGTAGGCAGAGAGTACAAAGTTCCAACAGGTTCTTTCCTTACATACCTCTTTGGTTTCCTCCGCTCTCGTAGTTCATCTCATACACGCTCGCCGGTTACGGAGACATGTAATAAGTGTAACAAAATAACCTAAACGCGTTTATTTAACAAAATTCCGTGAACACAGGCCAGAATCTACGTTTTATAAAAGTGACCGAATTTTGTAATATGGCTTTGTTCAGTAGATTTGTTTCGAAAATATTCATCGATTTATGAAACATTAACGTGTTCACCGGATTACGTTGCCTGGGGCCGATCACTAACTTTTGATGCTTAACGTGTTAACGTTTTATGGAAAATTGTTTCTGCTCATTGAGTGTACTATTCTAGTTGTCCCTGACTGTACTATTCTAGTTATGTTACAGTTTCTTTAATCTCCAAAACCAGTCTTAACATCAAATATTAGTGATATCCATATACCTTTCAATAAGTATTTATTTTCTTGTGAACTGCTTATGTCAATGGAACAACATTAAAAAGGTAATTATTTCGCGATTACGAGACATCAATCAATCAATCAAAATCCATTTGATTGACTGCAAGATTATAGGATACCATTCTTGATGCAAATTCAATTGACCATTGGTTATTTGCTCAAACATAATTCGCTACTAGTCTCGTCAACACCAACCGAAATGAAATTTTCTGTCTGTCTGTCTCTTATCAATGGTGTATTTTGTCTTAATAATGATATACTTAACATTGCAGTAGATTATTTTTTGCACAAAGATCTAAAATATGTTTGCTACTTGACATGTGAGAATCAATTTTGTAAGTAATAATATTGTGACAAAATCTTTTTAATATTTCTATTTTGTAACCACAAAACATAATGGATAGTAATAGACAAATTCAATCATACAGCATGAAGCCGGTCATTTGGGGAGGCTCTTTGGGGAGGCCTCTATAGTGCACTGGATTTCTTGCAGCTGATAATAATGATGAATTAAAAAATCTCTAAATAGTTGAATGAGAGTTAGGTATCTACCACTACTATTTTAATTTCAATAACAATATTATCTTCACATTTATCTGTGTTCTTATCGCCTTCTTCTAGATAATGTCCTCTTAATTCAAAAATTCAGAGAACATAACATACGTGTTTCCGCTAAGCTCATTGACCAGAGTTATAACGTTGACTTGAAGAGGTTCTTGTATCAATGGGACTTTGGAATTGGAGTTATTTTAGATGGATCTTGTGATAACGTGAACTATGTTCTAGACCAGGTAAGGATTTTATTTCCTTAATCACAATCCCATGACCGGTGGAGCAGGCTAGTTTTGAGTGGAAACCGCGCGTCGGCAAATGTAAAGTAGGGTGCCCTGTAGCTAGGTGGGGCGCCTACATTCGTAAGGCACGGATTGGAGGAGGAGAGCTGAAGATCGAGCTCAGTGGCGTGACATGGGAGAGGCCTACGTCCAATAGTGGATTGACACGAGTAGTTAATTCTTCATCTTTATAACCGTCAAATTACGTGCAAAGATTGTGACTATTTTAGTGCCAATTGTTATTACATTATCCCACCATTTAACTTACTTTAAAGGTTATGAACCCAAATAATTTGAGGGCTTTTGGTATGGCCGACTATGGCAGTAATAGGTAACTTACTTTACAATAAGTATGATACGTCCTAAATAAGTCCAATATAACAATCATTTAAATTAAATCTATTTTTTTAACTTATTGCTTAGTTGGCTTAGTACCATGTTGCATAGTGAATACGTTTTTAATATACTTAAATAACTTTCAGGCATCAAGAAGTAAATTATTTGATGCCCAGCACTGCTGGTTAATTTTAAATCCGATTATTTATGGTGATAATGCTACTACAACGTATATTAATCAGAAATTTCTAGCGGTAAATTTGAGTGTGGACGCTGACGTCATCGTTGTTACTAATAACGGTATGAGAGCTAACACCTATAGTAATTGAGTAATAGACTTAGAATCAATTTTTACTTAAACCAATACTGAATGTGTCAGTAGTGAAAGTAAAGCAAAGGTGGATCAAAAGGCTGGCTTACCTGTTTCCTTTGAGTGCGGACACGTTACGCTCACCGTAAATTCTCTAGGGGCATCCTACTCTTTCTGTCATACCGACGGACGTAGATCACTATTTGTATACAGATTACGATAATTACTCATGTGATTAAGTCGCAATTAAAATGGAGCGGTTTTTGCGATATGTGGTCGCACTTATACACATTCCTGTTTTTCTGATATCTTATAAATTAATTCAATCTTATAATTCATAGCCCACCCTATATCTTGTTTATCAAACCTATACTTTCCTTATTTTTCCATTTCCACCCATTTCGTCAGCGATGGCATAAAGAGACAGTTGGAATGACTCAAAATAGTTGGTAATTTAAAATTTAAGTCTATATATCATCACGCCAGATCCCTTACCAAAAGACACATGCCGTAAAATTTAAGTTCGTAGAAATAAACGTAACAATTGTAATGGTTAAGTTTCTCTACCTATAGATATTACAACAAGCCTCAATAAAAAGCCAATATTTTCAGCAAATAAATATTATCTCACTGACGTTTTTAACTTTGGCAAAATTCAAGGAAGCGACTTGGAAATATCGAATTTTGGGACGTGGAACCCAGATACTGGTAAATATTTGAAGACGAAGTGAATATCGTTTCCAGAATCATTTACATAAAGCAATATGATGCGTCATGTTATTTCCTTTATTTTAGGGCTAAATGTAAAACTGGAAGAATATAAATATTATAATCGATGGCATTTCCATGGTTTAACTTTCCGCACAGTTTCAGTGGTTTGTTCAATTTTTATTTTTTATCTATATTTTTATTTATAATATAGTGGTTTGTTCAATTTTTATTTTTTATTCTTAAAATTTCGTTGTAAAATTGCTACACATCATACAAGTGCTAGTGACTCCCAAGACTCGGATTTTTCATCCACGTAATAATTATGACACTTTTTTCAAATTTTATTTCAAATATAATTTAAATTGACATTTTTTCAGATTCTAGAACAGCTCGAGGAGTTCTACCCGGAGATGTTAACTGAAGAAAAGTACACCCCCGGTGTGGCCGCCATGACGAAGGTTGCCTCGCAGCTTCTTTATGTGCTGAAAGAACAACATAATTTCCAGTAACATTACCTTCAACTTTATTTATATAAAAGATTACTAGCAATTCTGGTTCGAATAGTGGACGCTTTACGGACGGACAGATCTCTAATACTTATAAATCATCTGAATGGTACCGATGACATGATACTACTTATGATAGCATTAGTAATCATATAAGTAGAAGTACTTCTTTTTTCCGGATATCAATGTCTAAAATATAATATTATTTTAGGTTTAACTTCACTATAGTGGGACGCTGGTTTGGCAGTGTCGAAAGAAATGCCTCACCGGTAAGGAAAATCTTTAAATTAATTAATTTCAAGTAATTCATGTAAGCCTTATATGCTTATCATTATCATGATTATACTCGTAGTATTATCTATACTCGTAGGCAATACACATTTTTTACAACATGAAAGTGCTTCCTTACCAAAACATACATTTAGTAATAGCCTCAATAACCTTGACATAATGGCCGAATCCATATTGGCTCAAAAAATTAATCTGCCAACAGACCATCTCTAAAATGCTGTACTGGGAAGAGCAGGACCTTTCGTGCACCAGCGGACGCATTTTTCCACAGTGGCTCGACTGGTTTCACATCCTCTACCCACCTACCACGTATTTGCAGTAAATATCTACTAAATAATTATTTTTTTAAGTACCTGTAATTTGTCGTATACTTGATAGTAGTTACTTTCACCAATTCGGATGCCCATATACTTAGATAATGGTCTTGATGTAGAGTTCCTCCTCATCTTTGCGTCGATATCCTCAATATTGAGGATCATGACCTCCAGGAACAACGATATCGCGGATTATGTTCCGCCAACCAGCTCGGTTTGCAGCCATGTGTATCGCATCAGAAATTGTGGTGCCCAGGGCGGATTGGATCTGATCGGACCAGCGCATAGGGCTACGACCTCTTGGTCTCTTTCATTCTACTTTCCCAGTGACCAGTAGCTTTTCGAGGTTGTCACCCTTTTTTCTGGCTATGTGGGCGAAAATCTCCATTATCCTTCGAGTGCAGTTGGCGGAGAGTCTCATGGTGATCTTGAGCTCGTCCAATATGGATGCATTGCGCGCTCCATGGTACTCGGAGCAGTCTTCTCCGGCACCACATTTCAAAAGCATCTATGCGCAAGCGGTCTGCTTTTCTAAGAATCCTGGTCTTAGACCTTTACAGAAATATAGAATACACTAATGTGGAGACCACCCTTTTCTTGGTTTTCATGGAGGTGTTTCTGTCCGTCCAGATTTTTCCAAGTTGGGACATTTCGCTCTTTGCCATTCCAATTCGCCTTCTTATGTCCAAGTCGCAAGAGCCATTATTTGTTATCATAGCACCAAGGTAGATAAAACTATCGACCGCTTCCAGGTTAAGTGCACCTGTGAGGTTAAGTTGATTCGAACGGTCGATTACCATCACTTTGTTATTGGCTCTGTTCACTAGTAAACCTAGTTCACTGCTTATGCGATCTATTCTGTCCAGAAAGGTTACCTTCGTTAGCTTCGTTTGCGGCGATAAGGGTTGTATCATCGGCGTAGTGCAAGTTGGTAATTATGATACCACCCTTCCAGTTCTCGCATGTGCGCCTCATAATATATTCTCCATAGATATTGAAGAGTATAGGTGACAGAATGCAGCCCTGTCGTACACCTTTCTTAAAGACGAAGGGTTTGGAAACTGTGTTGTCAATTGTTACAACGCCCTGGTTATGTGTATATAGTGTGGCATACCAAGTTCCGCTAGGATCATCCATAGATGACTCCAGTCCACGCAATCCTTGCTGTAATCGATGAAGCACATTATGAATGGGGTGTGAAATTCATATAATCTGATATACCGCTTTGACTTTTCGTGGGGATCAGTCAGTTGTTATTTTAGTTCATTGCTCATTTGCCATGTAGCAGACAGCCGGCCAAGTCCCATTTCAAGATAATTTTTTGGTAAATGCAATGGGATGTCAATCTTTAGGGAGGATTTTATCCTGCTGTAAACGTTTTTGGCTGATTATGCAACGAGAAGCTTTAACGAGCGCCTGGAAGAATATACTTATCATTAGTATAGTGCCAGAACACGTAGGTAACTTACTCCCACGCCTACAAAAACCTAACAATGACCACGTAAAGTTAATTTAGTATAATTACAAAAAAAAATATCATGATGCTTCAAAAATTAGGCTATTATGTGATTTCATATTTATTTTCGATCTCGCTGGCTTTATTTCTTTTCCATCTAGAACAAAATTCTACTACCTGATACCCTCGAAAGGCGTGGGTCTGTATGAGAATCGTTTCTTCACGCCCATGTCTCCTGGCGTGTGGTACTGCGCGCTGGGCGCCTGCGCACTCTGCGTCATGGTGCTGGGTGCGGCGGCTGCGTTGGAGCATAGACCAGAACCTGGTCTTTTTGCCTTCTTTAGTGTGATTGGTGCTATGTGTCAACAAGGTATGATAAAAACAAGGTTTTTTTTTAAATTAATCCATGAAACAAAATGTCTTCTGTATATACTTATTTTTTACTTCTATTTTATTTTATTTGTTTTATAACTATTTTCTATAAAAGTTTATTTTATGTTTAAAAAATTCTTTCTTATGTATGTATCAACGCTTATAGTTTTAAGAAATAAAAAAAATACGAAAATGTGTGTGTACTTTAAAAAATCTTCACCCACTGCTTCAAAGAAAGTTAGCGTGAGAGTCATATACTATCCAAAACAATTTGTATACATATTTAATTCATACATACACATTTCAAAAACCTTGTATCAGAAAAAATATTTCCCCAAATTATACATTGTATTGTAATTATAAAGCACAAATGCACATAAGCGTATAAAAGTCTATTGTAACATAATTTTATGAATAAACTGTTTGTTCTATAGCTTACGAAGATGGAGTACAAATATTAGAAGAGGCATTTTCCAGCCAAGGTAAATCCTACGTACACATTTTTAAATCCAAAAGTAACTTGTAGTTCTTATAATATTGTCTACTTTATAATAACAAATTATTTTACCGTATATAAGGCTGAATTTCACAAGGTCCTGGGCTTGTATTCAAAGGGGGACAGGGACATTGGTAGTTTTCTTTATAAAAAAAAGAAATATTGAGTTTAAGAGAACTTGAGGCAGATTGGCACAGAACCGCAAAAATGATATAAAAGGAGCCTCCTAGCTCATTCCCTGCAGTGGGTTAAGAAAGCTGATGATGATAATAATAATATGCTCGCCCGCTAATACATTCGGACCTTACATCATGAGAATTTGTCAATAGAAAACGGCCAAGTTGTCTGACGTAGGAATTATTCATTTATTTATTTGAACCTATTGTTTACTTAGGCCCACTTGCGCGAACCAGGGTTAGCGTAACCTATTGACTAACTCGAGGTTGTAACGTTAAGGCAATTTAACGACATAACCTCAAGTTAGTCAACAGATAACGCTAACCCTAGTTCGTGCAAGTGGGCCTTACTCAAATGTTTTTATTACTTAAGCCCTAGTTTGTGGAAACACGCAAAATTGTGTCAAATAGCCTTGGCAAAGCGGCCAAAGGGGTTAATTCGTAAGGCACATCGTCCCTCCTCAGGTCGCCGGCTAACCCTGCTAGTGATTGGTATAACGAGCATGCTGTTGTATAATTACTACACGAGTAGCGTAGTTTCTTGGCTCCTGAACGCTGCTATTCCCTCCATTGCCAGCTTGGAGGAGCTCATAAACAGCGACCTAGAGCTCGTCTTCGAAGACATCGGGTATACCCGAGGATGGCTTATTGTAAGTACATGTAAATACGTTCGTAGAAAAGAAGCATATCTAAATAAGCAATGGAGCCATCACACCTACGTTTCCGTCAATGCATGTTAAATTTGGCTGCTAACCGCTACCTCTTCCAATCTATATAAGATATTGCCTGGAGGTTTTATTTTAATTTTTTTTCCACCCTGATATAGTTGCTGACTTAGAAAAAACATTTGTTATCCTTTCTATAAGTTAATGTACTTAAAAAGTGGCAACTTCATTTCATAAAAGCACAGATTTCTTTCAACGGCAGTCCCCATTAGCAAAGTCTGGTTACCCATAAAGAATCAAATAATAAATATAATTATTATGCAGAATGCCGGCTTGTTCTACTATAGCGGTTTCAAGAACCCAAAAGAGGATGAGTTAAGAGACAAGAAGGTGACACACGCAAAACGCACAGTTCCTGTGCTTATGCGCGTCGAGCCCGGCATAGAACTCATGCGCACTGGAAGTATGTACAATTTTCATTTATGATAGATCTACTGACGAGACGTAAACAGTAGATGAAATGGTTTACAATAGGAATTCAGAAGCGGCCGGCGCCTAACGTATCGATCAGCTGAGTGTGCCGAGAAGGCTAGAACGGTCGGGGCAGAGCCCCCTACGCTCGCAGTACCTGGGGCATGTATGTAGTGGCGCCACCACTACATAGGTACTACATATTGCACCAATATCTACTTTTGACAATAAACAACGGACAAACCGGGCCAGAATTTTAGTAGGTACTTCCTCAAAAACTCAAGAGCTATCCGACAAGTATCATACCATACAATTTTTGAATGGCAGGAAATCCAGGTCAAACATTGAATTCTCGGGCCAACCCTATTCTCAGAGTAGATAAAGTTCACAAATAAAGTTTCTCATTTAAAGGTCCATTTTTATTTCAGAATACGCATTTCACACGGAACCGTACACCGCCAGCCAGGTTATCGGCAAGACCTTCTATGAAGAAGAGATCTGCAACCTGGGCGGCTTGCAGGTGATATACCCAGCGCCTTTGTACATTTGGGTGCAGAAACGAAGCCCCTATAAAGAATTCTTCGTTTGGAGGTGAGAGTTAACGGAATGATTTACGTAGATAAGAATACGTAGATATAGGAAAAGATAAGTAAGAGCCAACCAGGCAAATTAATGGACAAAATGCTTTTGCTTTTATGCTGAAATACTATAGACAACGTCGCTACATATAGTAAGTTTCAGTATTTTTCTTCACAAACATAGAAACACATGTTCCTTAGGGAAAAATGTTGTAACCAAAGGGCCGTGAGCTAGATCTTATATGGTTTTCTCTTTTAATTATTTCTTTTCTATTTTACTCGTTCCCAGTTTGATGCGCCTCCTAGAACGAGGTCACGTGAAAGCTTCAAGAGCTCGGTTCGCAGGCACCATGCCGGCTTGTTCAGGCCAAAAACCTCGAGCGCTGGCTCTGGGCCAGGCTGCACCAGCATTTCTGCTGTTGCTTGAAATTACATTGCTGTCTGTACTTATTTTGTCACTAGAAATTCTGTGGCACAGGTAAAATATGAAGCCAACTTATGATGCTGCTAGCTTAAGACGATTGGATTTGCCAAAAATCCTAAATCTTACTATGTAGAACGCAATTTTAATTCCCAGATAGTCAATACCCATCGAATTTTATGGGTTTCACCTCATTTAGATTGGAAAATGTGCCTCCCCGCATTGAGGCCAAATTGCTATGGACTATAAAATTAGTGTGGTCCTCATAGCTTCTCGTGTCTATATCTCAGGACCACAGTAATTTCCAGAGAACGTCATCAAGGCAAGTGGTGCCGCAAATTGTGGGCGATACTTATTTGAGCCGTTTAAAATGCAAATTTTAGGAATATAGGGTTTTAGTGCCCATAATTTATATCAGTTATCTCAAAACCTAGTCAACACGACAAGTGATCAGAGGCTAGCACGTATATCGCGAAAGGATTACGGCTATCTAGGGCAGGACCAACGCTAATAACTCTGCCTAGCGCCAACTTTGTACCTTGCACTTTTATAATTGTTGCGAAAGGTATTTAAACAAGATCTTTTGTACACAATGCTGTAAATTTAATATATAATATTACTGAATATTATTTCAAATCTTGCCTTTGATTGTGCTGTCACAGCGGTCTAGTTTCGTAGATAGCTAAAATCACACCGATTTATTTCAGGGTCCAGCTAAAAAACCGTCGTCCTTAAGAGCCACGCAAAAAGCTCGATGAGCGGTGATTGTCGGTAATCACGACACATAACGGGCACGAGCTGCCACGTATACAGACGGATGTAAAAAAACAATAAGGGAAAGCGTTTGACGCGCCCGGAGATCGAACTGTAGCGAACCTCTGTGGAGTAGCTCAACTGCGCAGGAATTTCTTTCAGACTTTAATTTTTTAAGTATCTAGTAGTTTTTAAAGTACATTTTATGGCCTTGGTAGTACATCCATATTATGTCAATAAAATAAAATATATTTACGATATAATAAATTCCTTCTTATGTCATAAAATATATAATATTTTATGACATAAGAAGGAAGCCAAAGAATTATGTAAGGATAGAGTTATGTAAGGACCTATTGGAACTCTGTAATTTTGCCTACCCCGCAAGGGATCTGGCCTGATATAGATAGAAAGATAGATTTTATGACACACTTAATTTAAAACATCAATCTGAGTAGTTACATAAGTGCATAGACATACAGCACACATTGCACAAGACGTACCGTACATATAACATAGGCAATCAAGAAAATTTTACTAAAAAAATTATTAAAACTGCTAGCTTTGTGCCTACTAAAAACACCAACTTATCTTCAAAAAAGCAAGGGAAAATACTTTAGAGATTTAATAGTGAATATCCGTTTGATTATTTTTATCACTCAATTTATGCAAACAATAAATAATTTAATCTACACAAAAATAGAACTATGTTTTATTTATTAAAAATTAATGTCAGTTTGCATTTTCTATTACTCTACATATATTTTTTTATGATTCCTTTTCCTTACTGATCCCCCAGTCACAGTGTATTGAGTAATGGAGGCGCGTCCCCGGCTATCTAAATCGCAGAGTTATAAATGATGCGATCAATTCTTGTTTACTCTCCGAAGAGGGCGCCTTATTCAATTCGCTCACTGACGGTGCAACGGGCCCTGTCGGTTTGATATTCTTATATTTACCTTATAATAAATAAATGTTAAAGAAGCTTTTTTCTCTTTCTTTCTTCGAAAAATTATCCTTCAGTGTAAGACTTCCTGTGTAGTGTTTACACTTAAAAATGTTTCGAATCAAATACACAACCGACGCAGAAATCGTGTGCTAAACTGTGCCAGGCTGTTTTTATACATAGATAATGACAAATGTAAGTATAGTGTATGATGAAAATATAAAGGGTGACCAAGAAGCACTAATTAGATTCTACGTACATAATTTCTATATAAATTGGACTTCGCATTTAAGTATCAGATAAACAGTGCGATAAACAATGCGAGTCTTACGTTCGCTTTCTTACCTGTATAGCTATTGCCAGCGGTCGATTTAAATTGTGAGGTTTGAATAAAATACAATTCTGAACCAAAACAAAGGTGAGATATAACTATCCGTTAAAATCCGTTAATATTAGGAAATTTCAGGATAAGATCCTTTAGCAACTGCTGTAGCATGGATTAAGGAACCTGTAGTGTGCTTATATAAATTAATTTGACGTATATAGCATCGTTAAGAAACGTAGAAATTAGAAGTTATCCGCCATACATGGTGTCTAAATAATTTTCGATCTGCTGAAGCTAATAACGCCGTTGAACTGCTTTATAAACTTGTCACTAGTCTGAAAATACGAGTCCTCTACTTAAACAAATATGAAATAGTATTATTTTAATAAAACCATTATTTAAGACGTATCCATTTCGCGTCGACGTCGCGCTCGTCGCGTAGTCGCCTGCATTTGCATACAAATGGAAAACGTCACTCGGATATTATATTACTTAACTGGTGAGACAGTGACAAAAAAAATATATATTGTACACACCACCCCTGTACCCAAGCAATAGAGTTTGAAATCGATTGTGTTTTACACATACTGAAATTACCGCTATTCATATGTGGCGGGGATGCTCGGGAAACGGCGCTTTTTATTCTTTCTTCATACGTTTTTAGTATTCAAACAGTGCAATTTGGCGGTAAGTCAAAAAAAAATGTTGAATATACGAAGGTTTTCTCCAAAATAGTCACACGGTTATGTTCTGGCTGTCTTGTTAAGGGTCGGTATGATTAATTTTGCAATTGAGAGCACCTGCAAAAAACTAGTTTACTGAAGGCGTAGGCAAGAAGAACGCCTAAAATACCTATTTCATATTTATTTATTGACATTTTCCCAGTTATAGTCTAGGCCGACTTTTGGATTTTCTCAATAGTCTTTAAAAGTTTGTAAGAGATTCGCGCCCTGGGAATTATGATAATTGCATAATAGTTTTATATCTAAGCTATAAAGCTTTGTTAGGCCAATGATAATAGTATCATTAGCTACTTGCATCTAACGACAAAAAGTTGTCCTTTCACTTCTTCCAAAGTATATAGTCCTTTAAATGGCCTTAAAAATATAATTTAAAATATACAATTATTTCATGTTCTTTATTCACATCAGAAAAATTCTCTCGTAAGTATATGCATTCAGTAGAGTGACTTTTGCTCAGAAGTCCAAGCATATAAATATATAATTTTACCGCTGCGATAAGTAACGTAAGGAAGTTTTTATGCTACCAGTTTTTCGAATGCAAATGAATAAGATTCCATGCTTTCTCCATCTAAATATTAGTGCTGAGACCTCACGGCGCTAGCCAAATTCGACATCAACATACTTCCTTCGCGCTGATAAAACTCTTCGCGTCTCAATCATACTCTACATTCTAATTATGAAATAGCAAGTATCTCCACATAATTAACATTAAGAAAAGAATTACTCGAGGGAGCTTTAACATAAGTTTTGATAGGTAATTGGAATCTGGCGGGTGCCTGCCGGTGCCCGAATGCTCGGATCGGCCTATTTGTGCCCGATATTGAAATGTGGAAGTGTTGATCTAAGGCTAATTGGAAATTGATCGGGACATAATTAAATGTGAGTTTATTATAAGTTCATTTACAGAAACCAAATTATTATTTCAGAGAATTTCCATTGGGTAAAGATTGGGTTAGTTATTACGTGAAATAGGTTATATGGATCGAGATTTGCTGAGAAAAAAGTTCATGAGAAAATATCTTTTTAGCTTATACTTATATTAAGTAACATAATATATTACTTGTTATTGGAGGCACAAACAGTACCCACATTAAGTCAGGCATCAAAAAAATTTGCAAAAAAAATAATAAACCTACATAAACACAATTCAAAATAGAATTGCTGCTTTGTTTAATTTACTTATTTAATAATCTTCTCAGTTTATTCACGTTTAAGTACTTGTTCATGTTGGCATCACTAACCTTAATAGGTTTAGGGCTCTCTTATTACCTGAAACTACAAATATAGAAGAACACGCAACATGTCTTCGTAATCTGTCCGCCTAAAGCGTTGCTTCGCTAAACTCCCGGGCTCGTTTGTTAGCTGCGAATAAAGAGCACTCAGTGTCTTCGTAATTTTCCACTCAATGCTTTACTTCACCAGACCTCCATACGAATATTTTTATCTGGGATCTCCTATCTGTACTGATTGACAGTTGTTCCGGTAGAAAAGTTCTTGAGTGACGACTATCTATCTCTATCTATATCATCACGCCAGCTCCCTCGCGGGGTAGGCAGAGAGTACAGGGTAACAGGGTCTTTCCTTACATACCTCTCTGGCTTCCTCCACTCTCATAGTTCGTCTCATACACACTCGCCGGTTACGGAGACTCTTGACTTGCCCTTCAGCTAAGACACGGCTACGTTCCCGAATACGTGGCCCGGTGGCCTGGTGAAGGTAAAACCTGGATGCATACAGTATAAAGCCAGTTGTTGTGGAGGTCTTTGTCCTACAGTATATATATAGCTAAGTAAATATATCGGGTATTGCTACTTCGTAGACCCAATCTGACCATCGTCTTTGGGGTTCTGGTTTGGTCATGCTCACTAGAATGTCTTTGCTTGCGGTGGCTGTCTGACGCTGCTCACTCCCTTCTCTCCAATATGGTCGAGGGGAGTGATGGCTATTCCAGCAGTCATACTCGTGAACAGGTGCTGCCTGTGGGGGCTGGTCCATCTGGAATCTTTTAGACACTCTTTATAAATAACATTATTAGACAATCTCTGTCGTACGGCATCACACTGAAGCTAGATCGTAATCTATTTAATTGTAACCTTAACATTAAATCCACACAACATTACTCGTATTAAAAAAAAAACAGAAAAAAAAAATGAGAAAGAGAATTAAATAAAAAAAAACCAGGCCGCTGAGTTTCTTCGCCGGATTTTCTCAGTGGAGGCCGCGTTGCTATTGTGGTGGATTATTAGTTAAATTAGATTTAGAAAAATGTAAATAGACTATTTATAAGCGCCTCCGCGGGGCTTATACAAAATAAATTATTTGATTTTAAGTTTGAGTCTGAAGCCAGCAATAACTGCATCAAATAACGAAGCATCCCACATTATACAGCTCGGAATTTTATAGCTCAGTGTTGAGCGCAACCTATTATGCTAACTACGCTACGTAGTCACCGGCTTATGTTGTCGGAGGGAATAAACTCAATTTGCGTGGAAATAAAAGCAACCTACTAGGAAAATATAACAGATATTTTAACTTGGAAAATATTTAAGAAGTTTGTTTACATTAGTCAGTTAGAAACAACAATGAGTAATGAAACTTGATTTTTGGTTGACAATATCGCCTCTTATTGGGTTACACTATAACTAAAATCCAAATGACCCAAAAGTACAAAAATCAGTGAAAGTCGGTCAAGTGGTTTAGGAGGTGAAGAATTATGAACACACTCAAACCGGAATTGTATATATAAAGATATACACCATCATGACGTCTATGTTCCTTAAGCAGGGGTAGTAAAGCTGTACTGAGTAGGTACACCACTTTTGCCGACAATGTTAGATCCCAATATGATACAGAACAAATCAAGTACCATTATATTGGCCACAATTCCAAATTTGGGACAGTCACTAAGATTTCTCGATAGAAAAGCCGCAACAACATTTTCTCGCCAGTCACAACATTCATGACCAGACAGGCTAGTCTAGTAATGACAACATTATAATACTCCTGCTCCACCTGCGTTAACGGTAATGTTATCGTGTGCGTCAAATATCGCTTTAAATAAGGCGAAAAACAATCATGCGGTCACATCTCCATTAAAGCATTTAATATTGACTTATGTTTAATGTCTTAGTTAACGTGTCAATAAACGTAACTGCAGTAGAAGCACAATTAAGAAACAAACTATACCTACATAGTTTAAATCCACAACAGTTTGCTTTCAGTGCCTCAGCAATACAAATTTTAAAAATGTTAATATAGTATGTAGGACACCAAATAATTTCATGGTCTTTTAAAGAGCGTTCACAATATATCGCCGAATTTCCGTATTGGCCGGCAACCGACTCAATATTGACTATCGCTTTATGACGTCAATAACGTTTTTTATGCGACGAGCCGTTATAAAATGCACAGGCGAGCCGCGTGAGTAATGGATATTTCAAGCGATTTACCGGCCGGCACCGGATTGGACCGTATGATGGGTTTCCTGGACCCGAATTGTACGAAAAAATAATTACCGTTAAGTATATTCCCCAATAGGAGGTAGCAGAGGTGCACTGTGTATGTCCAGATTTCGCCGACGATATTAGGTCTGGGCTCTGCTAGCTCCGCTTAAGGAATAAATGCGTCACGGTACATTGACGAACGTACGCTTGACTGAGACATTTTTTTTTACTGAGCAAGCCATAAAACATTACAGATAGTTATCGCCTAAATCTCAATGGAACTTATAGACTAAAATAGAGATACGAGAGAGATATTAAACAGAGAAATGGACTTGAAACTGTCCAGCGCGAGAATATAAATGGCGGTAACAGGCAGAAAGTGTGATATCAACTTGCAACCTTTCCCGGCCTGCTTTGATCTCTTTATATAAATAAGACACAGTTTCTTTGTATAAATAAGTCTTCTTTTTAATGTAACAATTTTAGATTCTATTTTGTGTTGAGGAGAATGTGAAAAAAACATTTTTTTCGCTTTTATTACGGTTTCTTTTTGATTTTTAAGTTCCTGACGTTTCGAGTGCTTTGCAGCACCCATGGTCACGGGAACGAATGAGGTGTTAGAATCCGAAAGGAATGGTTGTTCCGGTGTACCTGTATTAAACTTCTTAATTATTTTTGTTGGTCCGAAATCAAGAACAAAAAAATTATTTCATGTGTAATATTCCCGTAAATCTAAGAAGCCAATTTAAAAGAATGTTTTACTTTACCGTAAGCAATTAAAGATCGTAACTAACGCACGCTTTTTATAACGCTTTTACTAATCTAGTTTCATATGCAACAAATATTAAAAGCATCGAAAATGTTTTCACAAGCAAATACACGAACTCGGACTATTCATTCGTACACGACTTTTCGGAATAAAGTTTCATCGCGAAATTAGTTGCGCTTACAATTTCAACAGCTCGTTTTAGCTGCCATTTTTACGATTTCGACTATTCACTTTGTGGAACAAGTTGGAATTAGTTGTTAGAAAGTAAACAAACACTCCCACTAAAGGTTGCTTCAGAACCCCTATAGTTGTGTTTAGTATAAAATAGTATCAATCTTTTCTACCCCTGTAAAATGTGTAACAATTTACCATATCAAATTATTGAAACATAAAAGTACGGCTTAGATATAGTGTAGTAGTTCAAATAATTCTGACCGATATAATCATCGAGACTTATTCATTCACACAGAGGTTGGCTACTCCGATAGGTTGGCATAAATTTCCATCGGATGGCGACTAAACGGATACTGACGCTAAAAAAGACGTGGTGATATTGACAACTATGAAGGTTGGTTTATTACGACTTAGAATTATGTAAGGTGAAGAGGCAGTAGATAAATCTTTGCCCAGCAGTGAAACGAAATATGTTAATAAAAACATGAGGGGCTTATGTTGTGTAGTTGACATGCATCTATTGCCGCCACCCGGCTGTATCATCAGACCAGCTCCACGGTACCACATTAATGCCTTGTTCCCGTACTTATACGTATAAGTATGCTGCCCTGTGGGCTGTTAGGGTATCAATTATTGAAAGACAACATGTTGACATTTTACGGGTGTTTTCTTAACTGCTTCGTTTTACATTATATGTAGCCCTTTATAATAATAATAATGCATTTATTTCGGAGAACAGAAATCCATACAGTGGTTAGTGACAATTAAACTTAAAAATATAGTTAGTGACATTTTAAAATTATATATTTGTTTAGACCAGTGGTACCCAACGACGCCAGTAACAAAAAAAAAAAACAGTTACTTGACTGCATGCAGTCGTAGCCAGTGGGCTAGCATCGGTGACTCCCACCGGTCCGCCACCGTGCGCAGGATGGTGTTGGGGCTGTCGCGTATCCGTTGGAGTAGAGAGGCGCAGCGCTTGCGTATGATGGCAGCAAATCCATCTGTGTGGGTCTCCGCAAACATAGAGGAGGTGCTGCAGTGACGTGACAACCCCATCAGCACCCTGAACGCGTTATTGTATTGCACACGTAGGTCGCTGTATGTCTTTTATGTGGGCTATCGTAAAGTAGTGGGTCACACACTGCAATGCCACCTGTACCCTTAATTGCTTGAAAAATGAGTCACAACATTTGAACTCGTACGAGTGACGGTTCATAAGTCTGTCTCTCAGTCTTTCCGGTTTAAATTATGTGACCCATTTTTTAAACAATCGCCGGTATCAAATAGAGCTTTTTGATACTCAAAAAATACATTTTTACCTCCAATCTACATAATTCATAAAACACTAAATAGTCTAGCTAGTCAGTTTATTGCCAAGTATAATAACTCCAGTCATTTTAGATGAGAAATGTTATCTAGGCAGGTTTACTACAATTTTAGACTTAATTATAATATCATCCGCGTACATGTTCTGTATCGTAATGAACCTGAAACATTTTCAGGCAAATATTTCGTCGCCATTTGTATACTAATTGCCATACAAATAAGATCTCTATAACTTTCAGATATACGTGTTGCTGTCAACTCTAACACATCGCTTAAATACTGTCACAACCCAAAAGTTTTGTTATTTTTTTCAACATTACATGCCATTTTGTAATACGTTAGCCATCTGATAAAATTTATAAGTTTACTTAGTTTTCGAGTGAGAGTCGAATACTGAAAACCAGATAAATAAATTATCATGATTTTGACACACTTGACAAACTCTATGGAGCGGAAGTGCCATAAAAATAAGAGCAGAGAAGGCAGCAAATCAAAGTTGACGTAGAATCCCTTTACTAAATAATCTAGCGGAATCATTGAGAACATTAGTATACAATTGGAAGAAAATTTGTAAGTATATAATTATATTTTTAAAGAAACCTTGCATGAACGTAGTGGTAGACACGATATATAAATGATAACCTTATTAATACTGTATTACGAATGTAACGACTGACGAACAAATGTTCTTTCTCAAGTTGCCAAAACTGCCGCACGCAAATATCGGCGGACCGCGATCCGAAACAAAACTTCAGAACCCGAACCGACCGTCGAAAAAGACAGCATTATGATAATAAAACAAAGTGGATACAGCGAAGACCGCTTATAGGGCTATAAATCAAACGCTGAGCGCTCAAACCGAGCAACATTAAAAGTTGAGCGCGAGCAGCGCCGAGTTCAACTCGCTACGGCTTTTCACTTTGTCGGGATTTTATTCGCGAGACTCGACCGTATCTGATGTCTGTCGCGGTATAGTCTGTTATATAAGCGAACTGCGGGACTAAATATACTTTATACGAGATAAAAATATTTGAGTCCAATAAATATGACAATGGTTACAAATAAATAACTTTCATTTTCTTATTTCATAAATCTTTATTCTTTAAATTAACAATAATGATGTTCTTAAAGGAGACCACGAATTGGCAACGTCCTCAGGCTAAGTGGAACGACTATATTTATAGAGCAGCTGGCAGATATTGTATGAGGTTAGCAGAAGACCGTACCCAGTGGCGTGCAATTGGAGAAGCCTATATCAAATAGTAGACTGCTATAGGCTGATAAATCATCCGATGATGACTGATAAAACTCTTAGACACTACGGGTTAGGTTATTAATTTCACTACATCTATTTTATTTAATAATTATTATTAATTTCACAAAATAACATAATTTAGTACATTAACGCAAATGATTTACAAAAGCGAATTTAACTCATGATTCATTTTCATATGTATTTTTTGTTTCGAGCATTTCCCCACTAATTCAACTAAGCAAACGGTTCTCTCATGACTTGAATCGCAACCCACACACATTGATCTCTCTTCCCTGAAAGGGTTCACTTCTAAGCCTTCTATAGCAGCCCGAAAGGGCTTTGTCAGATAAGACATGTTTGGGCTAATCTCTCGCACAAAAACGCCACGATATCAATTTAATCATAGGATATCTGCTTTTTAGGAATCCCTAAGAAAGTCAGAACGTACTGTCTGGGGAATAAAAACTTTTTTGAATGAAATTTTCATATTCAATATTGTTTAATAAAGGCGAAGACGTTTGAAGTAAATAACGTTATTACTAAGTTTATGGTTGGTGTTCAATTTACCAACAGTATTTAATATGTTTTCCCATATTGTTCGTACACTGACGAAAAAAACAAAGGTAGGCATAGATTTAATAATATTTTTCTCGTGGGGTAATTGAATCCAAAGGGCAAAGCACAAAAGCCAAATAAGCGGCCTGTCAAATCTGTTTTTTTTTTTCATCGATAGTCATTTATCATATTATTTAAATACTGTATAACCAGAGAATTTGACAAAAAATCCAGTTCTATATTTATAACTACAGAACCCATATATGGCCAGTCGCAAACACGTTCCTGTCCTATCTATCAAAAGATTTTCTTTTTTTAACCAATACTTTTAAGGCAGACATTAGCGTCAAAGAAAAGGGACAGCTGAAAAGGACCGGTATGCTTGATAGGATAAAGAATTAATAAAGTTAAGTATCTCTATACCTACATACTCTCTCTCGGGAGCTCTCGATCGAGTAATGTGGCGGCTTTTTTCTTTTCAATATAGTTAAAGTATTGACAGTTTGCCTTTTCAAAAGCACATATATATACCTTTTATTTGTAAATAAGTCTTATTGAATGAAATCACAACGATCGAAGATAATTACTTTTATTTTACTTGCAATGTTCGAATGTCTGTCTGTGTTTCCGGTTCCAATCTTGTGATCCATTTTTCAAGCACTTGCGGCTATCCGATTGAGCTGAAATTTGGCATAGATGGTGTATAAGGTACATGGTATGTAAGTCTGGTGACTGCAATAATGTGGTACCATGGAGCTGGTCTGATGATGGAGTCGGATGGTGGCCATAGGAACTTGTGAACTATACAACATAACCCCGCGTTTAGGCTTCTTAGATTGGTATTGACAACTACTATATAACCAGATAGTGTTCAGGGTCTGATGATGAAGCTGAAAGGTGGTCAATGGAATCACTCAACTACTCAATATAACCTCGCCGTGTTTGGGCTCGTTGGGTTTGTCTCGCGAGTACTTTAAACCTAAATGGTGTCTAGGGTCTGATGATGGAGCCAAAGGAAGCCATGCTACAGGAACTACAACTAAGCAAGATATATTCATTATATTTTTTTGCTGTAAAAGCTTGTGTTTAAAAAGGTCTTTTTAATTTAAAATTTATATTATTATTTATAGGTACTGCTTCAGTATCCTACAAAAATAGTTTATCTAGATACCATACAATTTAATGTGTCACATTTAAATCTTTCAAATTCTTTATATTACATTTACGTTGCTTCATTCCCATACTACCCATACGTAATAAGATTATTATGACGTGATATAGTTAATTGGCTTCATTTACGCCTGATGAAGGTCGCAGGTGAAATTTGGAAGTGTACCGCACGTTGACTACCTCGTTGTGTCTAGTGTCTAGTTGCGAGGCTTTGCGATCAAGAGGTCCTGGGTTGCCAAACATCGTCGTCGAAACGTGAGTGTACGCAGCACACCTGTGCCACCCCCGCTAGGCTAATATCGGCGTGACGGTGTTTACAGCACAAATTAGTTGTCGTGGCGTGTGTGTACAGTGTCTGTGGCCAACAGAAATACTCTACATAGTAAAAATACCTACTTCTGAAACAGTTCGATATTTTCTTGAAATATAATATTCAACGTACATGAATTTTAATTTAATATTCAGAGTAAGTCTAATAGTATAATCTCAGTTTAATTTGGCTCAGATATGATAAATACTGACCTATTATTAAACTGCTTCATTGGTCTAGTAACGGATAGTGGGATTGGCGATCACGAAGTCCTGGATTCGAATCCTTGATCGAAGAAAATGTTTTTGAACTATTTCTACTAAAAAAAATGTTAATTACAGTTTAGAGAATGAAATGTGTGTTGCTGTTATGGGCAGGTACGGCTCTGCCACTCTGCTTGGGTAATGTAGGCACGACGGTGTTTTTATTTATTAATTAAATAAGTTAAATGTACAGTCTCTATAGAAGCCAATAAATAGAACTTTATCAAAGCTTTGTCTGAATTATTCGGAACAATACCTGGTACCACGCAGGTGCTTACGCATGTAGCATTTAATTACGCAGCGCTAGTACAGCCGCGTAATAGTTGGAGGGCGTATCGGGGGATTTGGCTGCAGTGGGCAATGCGACAACTATGATAGCGCAACGCTAAACTAGCATAATCGAAAGCTGAACTAGCGATAAAGCGCTTATTTGTAACACATCATATTTTGCTGAAGATACCTACTATGTATGTATCTAATTTCTAATGCTTGAAGACGAAATGACAAAATAGTTATAAAATGGAGTTAAACGATACATTTCAGTGCACAAACTTCAGTTGTAGTCAACACTTAAACGTTTAAGTTCTAACATTTAAAAGTTATATAACCACCAGCTTACGTCATATACAAATACTAAAACCGCAACAACTGTAGATCCCACACCAGAGTAGACTTAGACTATCATTCCATGAGCAAATAGATCGTGTTAAGGCACGTAACAGATAAGTCTGATGGATAAGTTAACACTCCGTAGTCGGCGAGTGTATATAAGACGAACTATTAAAGTGCGGGAAGCGAGAGATGTTTGTAAGAAAAGAACCCATTAGCACTCTGTGCTGTCTGCCTGCCAACCCTACGAGGGATCTAGTGTGACAATGTACTTAGCGTATAACCTATTTAGCTAGCCCCGCTGAGAAGCTATAATGTTATGTATGCGAAACATATTATTTACTAGTATTTTTATCACACACCTCATAAATTTGATTGTAAGGTATAGTCCAGGAGCCCCAAAATATAAAAAATCTAATGAAAGATAATTTAATTCAAGTAATAACAAATCATAGTAGCAGGTCACCAACAAACAAATAAAGACTAGGTCTAACCTAGGTGTTTAAGGTATTCCCTAACACTAAATCTAAATAAATAAAAATCAATTACCGATGTATGTAAGCGCATCACTTCAGAACGGTTGTACCTATTCGGCTGATTCTTTTTTGTAGTGTTTGTCAGAACAAGTTTTTATGAAAGTAAATGTTTTAATTATTTTTACGCAAAAGTGAAAAATTTGTAAAATATTGTACATTACAAAGCATTACAATAAATTGTGGTCGAAATTAATTGTCATTATATTTTATGTACATGGTCGTACTGAAATGGGAAGATTTGGTCTCGTTTTCTTTATTATTAATATATTTACGTGCGAAGCCGAAAATGATGATGAAATATTAGGAATATTACCTATAAAATACCAGTTGCTCACGAGAACAAAAGATTCCATGCCCTGACCCATAAGCACCTTTGCCTTTCTAACCATATTATTATCTGCGTATAACGCTAACAAATTTTGTTTACCTATTAATAAAGTTTCAAGACGAGGGTTCCCTTTATTAATGTCAAAATATTTCCATACATTTAATTGTGTTGGTTTTGGAGAGAAAAATGTCTGGTCCTTGTCTCCAGGCATTATAAAGTGCGGGCATAATTTGGCGATAACGGTTATAAAGCCGGGGCGGAATGAAAAACTGGCGGCGTCGGGAGATTGAGGACGTGCTGGTAGAGCAATTCAAGTTCTTGTGGACATTTCAAGGTAGATCTTGTGAGTTGGATTGAAATGGCTATCGTATTTTTTTGTTTAAGAGGTATTGGTATTTTATCGATGATGTCGAACATATTGCAGAACATATTGCGTAAACGGGCCTAGCAGACGCGTACTATGCACATCCACATTTCGTCGACAATGTTTGAACGTCATACCAGTCAGAAGTCATGCTACCAGTAATATTACGATGGGAATAATCAAACTCAAATAATTTATTTTGTATAAGCCCTGCGGGGGCGCTTACAAAATATAGTTAATTTACAATTTTTTTTTAAATCTAATTCAACTACTAGTCTACTACCGGATCGGAACGCGGTATCCACTGAGAAGATCCGGCGAAGAAACTCAGCGGGCTTGTCATTTTATTTACTTTTCTTTCTCTTCTTTCTTTTCTTTTTTTTCAATCATGTTGTGTTGGTACAATGTTTAGGTTAGAATTAAATATTTTACGATCTAGCTCGGTCAGAACTCCTCGGTCAGACTCAGTATTCGACCCCAAAATCACATAATCGCCAACTGCCGCCAGTCGAAGCAATCCAAACTAGTTTTGCTAATAAATATTAATCTTATTATGTTCAAATTGATGCGATAAAGGTTTTTGAAGTCCTATACGCACTCACGTAGTCGTCCCCGCGCGTCAGCCCCGCGCCGCCGCGGCCCGCGCAATTCCGTCTCGCGACTTCTGACTGACATTCGCATGCCCGAATTTAATTTAGACACCTGAGCCATCTGATGCATAAAACATGACGCACTTTTTCAGCACATTCATTTGAACCGGCGGCATTTGCGTCTTTTGTATTTTAATGAGGTGCGCGATAATATATTTTGCTTTTCGCGACACTCAAATTTATCACTTGAGTTGTGAAATGAAATTTTGTTATGTAATTTTTTTATGATTGTAATATGGTTTATTTTGTATAATTGGCATTACGCTTGGATAAGGTTAATATAGCCTACATTATTATAAAGTTGGTAATTTTCTTTAAAAAATAAAAAATTTAATAGTTAAGTTAACAAAAACATAATTCAAAACTTGAGTAGATATCGAGATGTACAATAAGCACTACCATTTGTTCTTTTTATCTTTTATATATAAAGCGATTACATAAAACTCTTATAACTTCACTCGGAATGTAAGTATATTGATATATTTTCAAATACATCGGAACATTAAGCAAAATAATCGTGTCAATTAAACAGCAGAAAAAAATCATCCAATTGTCAGTATTGTAGAAGAGAAAACAAATCATTTGTAACAAGGTTTTATTATGATTTAGGAAAAAAGAGCATCGCACACAACAGCCGGTCGGCGGGCTCGGGACAATGTCGTATTTTCAATTTTGTGGGATTACACGCGGCTGCGTTCGCACGCGCTTTATCCCGCGTCATGAGCGTGACACGCCGTAATCCACAGCGAGACACGCACACGCGCCGACCAAATTGTAACGATTATAGAAACACGCGAGTTAAAGTTTTATAGCGTGATAAATTGATGATCACCACTATGGTACACTACTATAATAGTGATAAAAATATGGCAGAAAGGTTCTTGAGTGGCGAGCACGTACCGGAAGACGTGGCGTAGGCAAGCCCCGCAATGTTGATCTATGAACTGTGAAACAGCACAAACCCGGTAGTTGTGGCGATTTCTGGAGAAGCTTTTGTGCTGCAGTGGACTGCAGCTGCTGATGATAATAAAAACATTAATTCATATCTTGTGAGAACACCGAAGGGTTATAATCACCTTCTATGACCGATCCACCCGCTCAATGCTGTGTAACTTTATGATTAAACTTATCGATTGTAACCGACATAATGGCAATTGACTCGCTTTGGAACCTAATATCGTCGGCAAAATATGGGTGTTCACATTCTACTCATCTTTGACAGCCACACTTGGGAATAGTGCAAATATGTCAAAATTAAATCGATTTTCGGGCCACCATATCTAGGTTCAGAATGAATTTAATTTAAATCATCATCATCAACCGAAAGACGCCCACTGCAGCACAAAGGCCTCCCAAAGATCGCCACAACGACCGCCTTTGTGCTGTACGCATCCAGCAATACAATTTAAATGTTACCTATGTACATAATTATTACCATAATATAATCACACAAATAAAATAGCTCTTTATTAAATACTCTACAGTCGGGATTGGCTCAGACATCAGAAGTAAAACAGAAGGATAGGTACGGTTATAAATAAATTGTTTTATTAATTTAAACCTTATGTCTTAATAAATGAGCCGACACTAAATCAGCAAAAATTTTATAGTAGGTGCATGCACAATCAATATTAACATAGATTTAAACAGTAAATCAAGATTTTTACACAAGCCAAATAGTTAATAAGAGTACCGACTAGCGACACACTGAGACAGCAGTCCGTGCACCGAGACGTATCCGTTGGAAATGCGTGCCGATACGTGTGTGTGTGTGTGTGTGTGTGTGTGTGAATGATGTACGCTGTTGGCCTCGAGGCCTCTACAGCTTCACCGGATTTTAACGGCGAGCGTGCAACCACTACGCTACAGCCAGCCAGAAGGGCAAGAGGCGACATACTCGAGGGTGCCTCTTCGAGGCGCCCTCGGTTGGGACAGTCGCTGTAGGGGGACGGGTGCACTACTAAGCGCACCGGTCAACTGCCGGCTATGGGAGGGGATCTACTACTACGTCGTCGTCGTCGCCCGTATTCTGAGCGGAAAGAAGGGATGACAAAGCATCGGGGGGGTCGGTGAGAACATGTCGCGGCCGGCGGTGGCGGCAGGGGTCGGGAGGGAGATCGTAGTCGGCGGTGGCTACGATTAACGGATTCGCATGGGTAGATGCGTTCGCGAAGTGACGTGTTGACGCCTTTTTAATAAAGGCGCGAATAGGTTCGAGACCTAGATCGGAGTAGAGGTCGACGTTCCGTACGAACCATGGGGCTTTACGGAGGAAGCGGTTTTGAACCGTTTGAAGTCTGTCGATGTGAGAGGGGGCCGAATGCCCGAACACAGCACACGTGCCGATACAACTGAGCGGCCCGTTTTATACTCTCCAAGCGTAGTGGGAGGTAGGTGGGGGCGATGACGTCCGGTGCACGTGCTACTAGCGCATGATATCGCCGTCTCTTTCTTGTACTAAATGTCAGCTGCCGCCGTCATGTACTTTATTAGGCGCTGTACACACAAAACAGTAAATCGAATGCAAGTACACACAAGCACAAAACACCCACTAGCACTACTCTCGTTAGTACCCAAATACTGTGTCCAAGTCGCTGAGTCACTCGTAGTATCCGTATATCATTGCTAAAGTTGCCGATGTATTCCACTTAGATCGCTTGTTCTCCGATTTGATCACTGTCGCTTCCGAGAAGAGAGTGTTCACGCCGTACTCCGCGAGCAACCCTGTCAGGTGAAACCTATGGTGAACCATAGGAAACCCGACAAAGTGATCAACAGGAGGCGGGAACTTCTCGAGGCCCCTCTTCTTACTTCGCCCGGTAGTGCGATACAGCACCGCTAGGGTGACCTAGCGGGCGATCAAACACCATCGGGCTGGATGTTATTGAGAGAGTTGGGGAAGGAGAGACGGGGTATAAGGGAGTGTGAGGGGGTTGGGAGAGTAGTATCCGGTAGTGAAGAAGACAGTGAGGGTGATGAGCATGGCACTCTTTACACCGCCGTGCGGTCAAGCTCGACCGAGGCGACCAGCTACGACGGTGACTTCGTCCAGTCCCTCTTCTGTCTTCCTGGTGTCTGGTCCTGTGTCATCGCCGTGCACGGGATTCAGCAGTAGGGGCTTGAGGAGGATGGCCTTGATCTCTGATCATAGGCTACGGGCATTCCAGCTTGTAGTGTGGAGAGAACTATCTATATTGTAGGCCTACAAGGCGAGTCATGACTTCCATGATAATTTACAGGGGGTTCTCTCCTGCCCGGAGGGCCTCCAGGACCTCTTGCAGGATATTCATGGCCTCGCTCAATTGGTCATGTGTGGCGCCCCCCATGTATGGGTAGGGAGTGGATTCTAATTTTTCCTGGGCCTTTGCAGGCTTGGATCTGGTTGGCGCATTCGGGGGTGCCGGTTCATCAAATTGTACCGCTGGTTTGTCCATGGGCGGTGTGACGGGCGTCTCGATCCTGGAGGGTGATTGAGTGCGGTTGGTCCTGCGCCTCTTCCTCCTCCTCTTCTTCTGCGAACTCCTCTCCTTGTGGTCGCTCGCAGGCGCCTGTAAGGTGGCTCTTCGGGCTTTCTGTGCGAGCTCAGTGGGAGCAGGGCCTCTTCCGGCTTCACGCCGGTATTTCCCACTGATAACCACCGTGCCTGCCGTCTTTTTACGGGCCTCCTTCCGGAAGACGGGGCATTTTACGTGGTTAGCAGGGCCACCGCAGTTTATGCAGGTGGCCGGTTCTTCTCTTGGGCGCTCACACTCCTTAGCGGGGTGTTCACCATGGCAGCGCACACATGCCAGCCTTCTGAGACAATGGTGGCTAGAGTGCCTGAATTTCTGGCACCTATGGCATTGGGCGGGGCCTTGCTTGTCCCGCCAGGCCTCAACCTTGAGTACTACTCTACCTCGTAAATACCCGGCGTGAGGGCCGGTGTGCGCTTTAAGATTGCGAGGAAGATGCACCCTGGTCTTCTTCGTCTAACCCGGATCTGGCGCGCATATTCGGGTTCAAACCCTAGATCGGTAAGCTCCGCCAGAATATCTTCGGGATCGGTGTTGGCCGGTAGACCTCGGATTGCCACCTTCAGGCTCTTTTCCGCCGGGAGAGAATACGAGAAACAGGTGATGTTCTCATTCTTCTCTAGGACATAAAGGTAGGACTGGATAACCCGGTATTCCTTGTCGGACCTGGGTGAGAAACGCACGCCTTGTGCATAGGGGCGTGCGTACGTGCGGCGTAGGGTACGTTCACCGGCCTGGTACGCCAGTCGGAGAGGTCCGACAGCGAGTGAGAACCCTGGGTTAGCCTCATGACTACACGAAGCCGAACCAAAGGAGAAGTTGGCCCTGAAAAGGGCCTTTGGGCGCCGACGAATCGGCTAGGCGTCGGCTGGGGACGCGCCCTGCCGCGACCTTCGACAGTCGAGTCTGTCGGCGTTCAACGGCGATTAGCTATCCCCGCCCTACCACACGAGTACGATACGGGTGCTTCCGCCTCGCTTCGTCTTGAAAAAGACGAAGGGGTTAGGTCGCGAAAAAGGATTGCGGTCTGTGCGGCGGTTACTAGTAAACTAGGGCACAAGGGGCGCGTGGCGATCCAAAACGCGTGGCGATCCAAAACGCGTGGCGATCCAAATCCAGTCCGTCCCCGCGCTCTGTTCCTTTTATGCTCGTATGGAAGTTCTAGAACGGACGCGAACTCTCTAAGTACATCGATAGAAGTACATCGAATAATAGCCGGCGCAGCCCACTAAGCTGTATTGTTATTACATACCTATTTGTACGTAAACAAATAGGTACTTGTATACCGCGACCGCGCGCCGGAGATAATTTAAGGGGAGGAACCTTCTAGACGTTTACTTAAGCACGGATTCTAGATCTTTCTAATCAGATCGCTAGGGGACCTAAGTATGTATAATGCATTTTAAACTAAACATTCCCCGATAAGGGGTTTAAGAGATATCGGGTGTATTGAAGACTTAACAGTATTAAAAGGATCGCCAATTTTAAGTACAAATAAATTAGAGGCGAAGTAGGTAGACTATTTGAATTATGTTAATTTTAAAAAGCATCTTGTCAGTAGCAGCGCCACGCGCCGTGCGACGTCGCGGTCAGCTGACGCCGCGGTCACGGCTGCGGTCGCCTGTGTCACAGCCTTTTTTGTTGCTATACATTATTTATTTACTTATTTTTGTTAAAATTTCTATAGATGTCCTCTGTATTGTGTACTTATTCTTACACAAAACAATTTACTTTGACTAGTAGTTCATGTGTATTTTATTATACCTACTTTTAGCGATTCGTACAGGATTCGTCTGACAATAATGCTACATCGCTTATTCAAAAAAAAAAGATTAGAAGTAACTATTGTGTAAAAGTATGCGTTTCGTTAACTGTAAAATGTCTTCGGTAAAAACCTATTTATGTTTAAGCTTGTAATTTTGGAACAAGTTGTTTTGTTTAGTAAACCAAAACCTACTATGCAAATACTACTTTTCCTTTTTCGAACATTTTTCACATCCAAAAAAAGGCGAAAGCCTCTCAACTATAACCAGGACATCAAGTTTAATACCACTAATCACTTTTAGATTTTATACTAGTTTATTGTTGTATCTAGACATACACCAATTGAATATAATAGCATTCAACCCCAACAGTTGATATATTAAACATTCATATAAAGGCAGTTTTAATATCACCCTCACCGCCTCATCTATCGAATTCCGCAAAACAACGGGTTAGACGTTAAATAAACATTGGAATTGATCTGTCGGCGGTCGGCCGCGGCTGTCACAACATTGCAGCGATACCGGCCACCCACAACCAGACACAAACAGCGTGGTGCGGTGTTTATTCGAGCGAATACTGGCGGGTAGTCGTCTTTGTCCAGCGTGAGCTTAGGTGGGGATAAACTGTCATTCGCGTGTCGAATGTGATCGGGAGCAGTTGCATGTGTTTTATTTTATTTATATGCACAGGGGCCTTAAAAGATTTATCGTGATTTAAAAAATATAATCGCATTTTTTTAAATATTTACACGCTGAGCTTAAAACCAATATATCGAACACAATGTAAAGTCACGACCAAAGAAATCGTAGTAGTAAGACACTAAATATATAGCAAATGATTTTCTTCGAAATCACTATCGGCGCTTCGTCAATCATAGCACTCACACTATTGCTGTAAAAAACTTTCTGATGAACGGTAATATCCATATAAGTATAATTACAACCTGTTTCTAGCTCTTCATTTCTTCGTTGTAATTATTTATATAATATATTTTTGTGAAGTTCAAATGATTTATCTTCATAATACATTAAAGTGAAACTTTATTTATGACAGGAAAAATATGATCACATTTTCCGTTGCTATGACAAGGGTTACTTTTTCTCAGTATTAAATACAATAACAGAAAAATACCTTAATATACCCAATATTAAGGTATTTTCCTGTAACAAAATTCGGAAGTGTGTACAAAAGGCGTTGTTTTACGAATACACTATCAAACTATTCCAAACATTATAAAAATATCGCAACACGAGGTTAAATATTTAACCGTAATATATTTATTTACTCTAAAGGTAAGTACGTAAGACTATTTTCTTAAGCTTTTATTTAATTTGCTTTCGTCATAAGGCCTTTCAGTTCAAAATTTGTAATCAATTTTTGTAATTTAGCATACCTTGTGACTTGGTGGGCAGATGACTTTATGGAGATTTGGAGAAAGAACTTGAAGTAGATTAGTATAAAACTGCTTAGAATAGCTCACAAAGACAAGAGGCTTATACCCTGCAGTGGGTTATAGAAAGATGATGACTATGTAAATTTGGCAATGATGCAATAATATGTTACCATAGAGCTGGTCTAATAATGTTGTTGGAAGGTGGCCAGAAGAACTTCTTAACTAAACAAGATAGTGCCCTCGTGATCTCGTTAGATTTGTCTTGACTAGTGATGTATTCCTAGTTGTGTCTGGACACAACTAGACCCTGGGGTCTAATGATAGAGCCGAAAGATAGCCATAGAAATTCCTCAGTTAAACAGCTTGAATTAGAAAGTGGTTAAAACCACTTTCTAATGTAATAATATTTGTTAATTGCGGAGTGAGATCTAAATTATCATTAATGACGTTATTACATAAATTTTGTATCATGATTTACAAATCACAATACAAAATTGTCGTTATATATTTCTCGGGCATCATACTTTGTGCAGAAGTTGCGCGAGGGATATGTACGGCCGGCGGCTACGAGCGTCCCACTGTGCGTACATGCTGCTTGCCTTTGTAAAGCTATCTGTGGACGCTCCGGGTGTTCTGCATAGTACTAAATTCTCTATCAAAACATTTAACTAACTTGGTCATAAGTTAATGTATGACGTATTTACGGAAGAAATAAGATTATAGTCAAGAGAGTTGCCCATCGTCGGAACGCATTGGATTACTTAGTAATAAAAAAAGTTCTATCGTTTGAACAAACGAAAAGAAGATATGGGACGTTACGAGTATATCTACGACTTATTTACACTGTAGGTATGTAAGGTGATAGCAAGAAAATCTTCTACGCTTCCCATGACCTGTAAAAAATCGACCAAGAAGCATGTATAGCCCAAAGCTACGAGCACCCCGCTGCCTACATACCACCGAGCGCCTCCATGATCAAATATACCGAACATAATAAAATATTATCCAGCATCAAATACTATACAAATCATCTAATCCGAATCATACTAATCAAGTATTTACAAACAAAGTATAAGAGAGATAGTGGGATTTGTAGAACCATTCTATAATCGCATAAAAATAAAAGTACTAAAAAATATAGACTGCCTAATCGCGAATAAAAGTAACATGAAACTTTATGTTTTAGTCCGCAAAGAGAAAGGGATTACTGAATGGAGCATATTCGTATTGCTACAACGAATAACGTGAAAACATGTATTTTTCTTTACTAATATTATAAAAATGTCATACGTCTGAAAGTCAGAAACAATGACAAAAAGGACACGTGAAATATATTATTAACTTAATGTGCTATTTTGTGATTAACCCAGACTTTGAAAGTAACTGATGTTGAGAAATGATTATCTAGAATTATGTCAGTTAAAATAAAATTTACAACGATCTCCTCAAAAATGTGCTCGACGACTCTATCTCACCCTGGTCGTGTAATATATTACACGACCAGGGTGAGGTACTGTAGTACCTATCAGCTAATTATCGTAAGGATCGCTTGATCTATGTTTAATCTATTTATACAAGCACGCCAGAACCCTTGCTATATTTAATGGCTCGCACTATTTAACTATATCCATAGGCAGAAGGAGATCATATACCCCTTCGCTCCTCAGATTCCAATGCCCATAGAAGTTACAATAAAAAACCTGATTGATCCCCTTACACCTTACCTTTAAAAAAGCGCTCTTAAGCAAAAATCTTTATAGCCGACACTCCCCATAAACCGTCCGGCTCACTAACCGGTAGATCTGCAGGTCCCCCATAAAGTGAGTGCAGGTTCATTTGACTATGTACGCCCGTAGCGCCCCGTGTAAAACATTCAAACGATGTACGCGCCTCTAGGACCGTCGTGACGCGTTTTTACGACTTGCAGACGCAGTTACAGGGTTGAAAGGGATGGACTGGGTATAACAATGTTTGAGCTAATACGTTGATGTTTGTATAAAATTTCATGGTTAGTTTTATAAGAGCGCGTAGGAGACGGAGAAGCGAAAGAAGTCTGTAAGGAAATAATCTATTAGAACTTTGTGCTCTCGGCCTACCTTGCAAGGAGTCTGGAGTGAGGTACAGATTGATAGTATTATATCGTGTGGGTGGATCCCCTTAATAGTTTAGTATGCTTTAATGTGGTTTGGGTTATTATTTTTTACAAGCTTTTATTTAACTTGCAATGTTCGTATGTCTGTCTGTCTGTCTTTTTGGTTCAAATCTTGTGATGCATTTTTCAAGAACTTGCGGGTATTGAGCCGAAATTTGGCACAAATGTAAGTTCAGTGATAATGCAAGAATATGGTACCATGGAGCTGGACTGATAATGGAATCGGAAGGGGGCCATGTGAATTATACAACGTAACCCCCTCGTGTTTAGGCTTATTAGATTGATAAAGACAAGTACTATACAACCAAATAGTGTTCAGGGTCTGATGATGCAGCCGAAAGGTGGCCAATGGAACTACCCAACTACTAAATACCCAACCGTATTTGGGCTCGTTGGATTTGTCTTGACGAATGCTTAAGACCCGGATGGTGTCCAAGGTCTGATGATGGAGCCGGAAGAAAGCTATAGGAACTCCTCAACTAAGCAAGCTATCTTCGTTTTGTGTTAGCTATAAAAGCTTGTTTTTAAAAAAGTCTCTTTATTATAAAATTTATTTTTATATTAATTTGCCAGATTAATATTACATAGTAGGTACTTCAAAGATAACGATCGAAATGTTAAATATATATAAAAAAGTAATCCTTGTGTTAGAACCTTCCTTCCCGTACAGGTTTCCATTTTATCGTTTCCAAAATTCATACTCTGGCAACCCAGATCTGATAGAAATAAATTCGTGCGCGAAGCCCAACGACTGTTTAATTAAGTCTATATGATATTAAGTTTTGTTTAATCAAGCTCTGAGGGCGGGCTGTTGTTTCAACGGCGCTCCGGGGAGGTGTACACGCGCTTTCCAATGTTTTCATTTAAACGCCCCAGGCACTTATTCCCTATGACCAATTATACACGGAATGCGGCGCGTTACGATAACTTCCTGAAATGATCGTTTAATGATGGTACAGTGGTTAAGAACTTAAGTTAAGTAGTTGCGGGTTCAACACGGGAAAAAGGTTTGCGTGATCCCAAAACATATGTTTCGGTCTCGGTGTGTGTGAATGTGACATTCCTGTTTGTAATTCCATATAGGCACTTAATAACGACAAGAACATTTTGGTTTGGGTATTTTATGTAAATCGGGTCGCACAGTCGTCCAAACGATTGCAGATGCCACGATTTATCGATTTGCCACGTCGTACGCGTCATTTTGCTTGGGCACACCTTGGATTGACATTGGTTGACAGCAAAACGAAACAGTGCTGCCAATTATCAAATAATAAAAAACACAAAAAACTATAAAATGTCCACAGACAACAATTATATATTTTTGAAGATTTTTTGAAAGGTTAGGTTTCCACAGGGCAAAATTTTAATTTTAGTTTGTTAACCCCTCGTATGCTCGAACGCTTTTTATATATATGCCTCAGTAGTTTTAGACTTTAATACATACATCTCAAATATGGCGCTGCCGGAAGATCAGCGCTGCAGCATAATACAGCTGCGGCATTAGCTGAGGCAGGGAACAATTTCGGGTCTCACACAACCACTGCTTTGCATTTCTACTTTTTTATTGTTACTCTTGGTTATGTTAATTACATTTGTTACTGATTTCGTTCTTTTGTGTTTAGTCGTGTGAGCACAAAATAAATTATTTTTCGTTTCTTTTCTTTCTTTAAACGCATTTTTATATTTTAAAAAATGGTACTCCAGTGGCATACTGAATAGAGAATAGTATTACACGATAATGCCATGAAGTGATCGTAACATGCCGCGTTTGGTCGTACCGAATAAGGGCCCTGAGCGATGCCGGCGCGGGAAATATATTACGTAAGTATGATCTGGAAATTTATTTTTATTGTAAAAACGGTCGGGTTCGGGGTCGAAATTATTACAAACTGTGGAGCGTACCTGTGATAGAACCAACCAGGAACCGGGGTGTGCTTTTTCATTATTATTATCTACGTGTGTAAAAAGTTATTTGGTTAGGATGTACCTATATTCCGTTTTTTTTTTCACGAGTGTGCTGAGTTTAGGATTCTTACAGGTTTGCATTTTGTCTGTAATTACTTCTTCCTTAATATTTTCGCACTGGCCTAAAGTACATGTCGGCGCGACGCCAGGAGATGCGTAACCAGGGTCCATTATCGGTGGTAAAGTCGACGTAGTTTCGAATAAATTCACTTTGGTTTTGCACACACGTACTTTACACACACCGTCACGCCTACATTCCCCAGAGGGGGTGGCAGAGGTGTACTGAGTACATCCACGTTCGCCGACGATGTTAGGTCCCATGTAATACGGGGCGAGCCTATTGCCATATATCGGGCACAATTCCACACTCCGGACTCATACTGGGAATTTTTCGTTGGAAAAACTACATTTGTCCGACCTAGGATTTGAACCCAGGACCTCGTGATCACAAAGCGATGCGCTGCCACCAGACCAACGAGGCAGTCTAATCTCTCGTAAAGTCTCTACTTTAATTTACTATTTAAAATAAAGTAGATGAAGGTGAACACTTTTATTCTTACAAGTTTACTCGTCGGTAGCTCTTGGAGAAGTGCCCTAATATTCCAAACTGGTGGGTTTAAATACTGAAATGAAGTTGACATCACAAACAATATTTCACCGATATTTGCTTGACACTATTTTTAACCGACTTCAAAAAGGAGGAGGTTCTGTAAGGAGGAGGTTGTATGTATGCTTTTTTTTTTGTATGTTCACCGCTATTTCCGTCAGTTGTGGACCGATTTTGATGATTCTTTTTGCATTGGGTTCAATATAGCCCCAAAGTGGTCCCATTTTAATTTTATTGGTATTGGACTTTGGACTTTGAAGATACACCAGGGAACTCCTTAACGACAAACAATAGGAATGAGCAAATTGAGACAATATAGGTGTTACGTCAATCCTATAGGTACCCTACTATAGAACTAAGCAGAATGTTAACCGACTTCAAAAAAGGAGGAGGTTCATAATTCGTCTGTATTTTTTTATAACTTATTTGCTTGTGAACTGATTTGGATGATTCTTTTTCCGCTGGATTCAATATAGTTTTAAGGTGGTCCCATTTTAGTTTGATCAGTATTGGACCTTGGACTTTGAAGATACACCAGGGAACTCCTTAACGACAAACAATAGGAATGCGTAGATTCAGATATTATGGGTATTACGTCAATCCTAGAGGTACCCTACCATAGAACTAAGAAGAATGTTAACCGACCGACTTCAAAAAAGGAGGAAGTTCATTATTCGTCTGTATTTTTTAATTCGTAATTTCTTTGCTTATAAACTGATTTTGATGATTCTTTTTGCATTAGGTTCGGCATAGCTCCGTGATGGTCAAACTTATATTTTATTGGTATTGGACAATGGGCTTTGAAGATACACCAGGGGTTTCCTATACGGCAAACTGCATGAATGTGAAAATTCTGTTATTATGAGTTTTATATCAATCTTGTAGGTACCTCACTTTATAAATAAGTAGGATAATATAAAGGAGGTATATAAATAATAATAATTAATTCACTCTCTCATCTCTAAAAATTGGAAAAAAAAACTATAAAAAAAAAGAAAAACCTACTTTAAAAAGCAAAACATAAATATTTGAAGTCGGTGCCAAGTAACCAACTGCACCAGCCAGCACCGACTTCAAATATTTATTTTTTTGCTTTTTGAAGTCAGTTTTCCTTTTTTTTAAGTTTTTAAAATCATTTTACAATTTTACAGCACCATAAAACATAATATTAATGCATTTAACATAATCAAACATAATAACAACAGAATATAAAATTAACCAACAAATCAAATGTAGTCAAATCAATCAATGTCATGATACAAAATTAAACAACGATTATTAAAATTACATAATTAAAGAGACAAATCAAATAATCTTAAAATAGTAATTATTTTAAAACTAAAATCGACTCACCGCCCATATATATAATCAAAGAGTCAAATTAAATAATCTTAAAATACTAATTATTTTATAAATCGACTCAGCGCCCATACACACTACGTACATTAGAAACCCAATCTATAATCATATTTGAAAAATATGTATGGCCCAATCATTTATAGACGGTTTCTATAGAAAATTTCTAGGAACATAAAACGTTAATACGGAATGCATGCATGGTTAGTTGTACAAAAAATATAAACGAGCGGACAAAGTGGAGTAAAATTAAAGGATATAGTTTTAATACATTCATTAACAAATACAATTCAATAGTATTGCTTAATCTATAATTTCCTCTGTTTAAGAATATGTTGTTACATATTACACATTGTTATATATATATACCAGGTCTTTTCCTTTAATCATACATCCAAGCACCTCTATCAATTTATCTATATCATTACGCCAGATCCCTTGCGGGGTGGGCAGAAAGTACAGAGTTCCAACAGATTCTTTCCTTACAGACGTCTCTGGCTTCATCTACTCTCTTAGTTCGTCTCATACACGCTCATACCCTTTCTCATTTTTAAACCGATACTATCTTTCACACCTACACGTTTTCGCTTCACACATACAGTCGGTCAGCTTGACTCCCCATCCAAGCGGAAATCATAAAACTTAGTTATATTTTTCGTGCAGACCATATTCTTCTATAGTAGATACTCTACTTTAGAGGAATGTTAACGATATACAGACCTGTCATCATCATCAGGCCTCCCCCAAGATCGCTACAATGACCAGCTTTGTACTGTGCGCATCCAGCTTTTACTCATAACATTTCAATATCCTTCAAGTCTTAACTCTACAATTCTACCCAAACCCTACTTTAGAAGTCTTAAAACAGTAATAGTACAGTTTTAAAGCTAAATTAAGTCGCAGACTTGTCTCGGATTAGATCTGCTAAAGTGTCGCGGCCTGAGCGAAGTTCCGATGGAATCGACAAAAAATCGCCGCCCAGTACTGAATGGGGAATGACAACTCGCCGCCGTAGGCTTTTAACGACGATAAAAATACGATCTACAGACGTGAACTCAACTTTTAAACTTGGGCTGGATAAAAGGTGGAATGAAGAGATATAGGATGCCTGTATGTAGTATAATTAGTATATTTTGTTTAATTTAATTTAGACCTACCTGATGACCAACTTACGTTGTTTACCCACACCCCACAACAAAATGTAGATGAAAAAGTTTACTTTTTTTATTATAAAAGAGTAACCGTGTAGTTTCTGGCACTTCTTCTCCACAGGAATGACATTCCGACATGGTGGTAGAGCCTTTGTTATTTTTCTTACGATTAATAAATACCTACTATATGGTTTACATGAATAAAAAATCTTCTGATTTTGATTGAATACGGTACACGGTCGTGTTTCTGTCCTATTTCCATGAAGGGTGAAGGAAAATAAGAAGGAGGTAAATTTTAAATTTACTCGTCTACGTACTTTTGGATTAGCTTCCAGTCAATTGTTAGGCACTCTTAAAATAAGTATTGCCTAGTTTTGATGTAAAACTTACATACTTCTTACCCTAACTACAATAGGTATTCAGGAGATCCATTTTAGACATTCTTAGATTTCGAAGATTCACGGTAGCAAACCAAAGCAGAGCAAAAGGTAACGAAGATACGTAAATTACTACGTATCATTGAGTTTAAACTTTTTGTGAAGTGTGGATTCGGATTCGGATATAACAAGACTGATTGTCCGCTATCCCTTTATCAAAACCGTCGCTGCTTTAATCGCGTCCCAATTTAAACACATAAAGAGCGTCCGCGAACGATTCCGCCGACACCCGACCCGATAAAATTAATTCAATTTTAATGTTTGCCGAACAAAAACGCGCGACGAGATCAGACCGCTAATATGCATAACGTAACGTAACCAATCCAGTTAGTATTTGCTTAGAGTCCGCCGATAATTGAAACTCAAATAACTCGATCCGCGGCTGTCTTCGTAGGCACGTTTCAATTCAAAAGTAATCCTACGCCAAACATTTGTACGTCTCAATCGCTCCCCGGTACCGCGAAACGGGTAACGCCGAAGCGAAATGTCCGCATTGCTTTTTAGAATACATTGCGAATTTATTTACATCTTCGATTTAGGCCTGGGAAATGAAGCAGCAGTGTAATGGTATAGAATGGTATATCAATTATGTTCATCTTTCTCGATGGTTTTCGCAATATTTCAGCGGTTGTAAAGGAAAACAACGGATCGTCAATTCTCTGTAATTATATAGCGATCTAAATATTTATTAGGTACTACAAAACTCGAATGAAGTGTTATTCAAATGGTATTTTAATGGATATTTTATGTTTTATGTACAATTTAGTCACGTGTAGAATATATTATCTGGATGCCTTGGGAGTACAACTTGGAATTGTATTTACCCGAGCGAATGTTCTCGAATGATGTTTGTTTACAATTGTTTTAGTTGCGAATGAGTGATGAGGTTATATGGCTGGTTTACAGGTAAGTAAATTGATCGGATGATATTTGCATTTCGATATAAATTTGCTTTATTATCAAAAATTCCTTCGTGGAATTTACAAATATATTTCGTCTAATAATGAATCTATTCCATTTGGCTACATAACAAAGGGCATCAATAACAAGTGTAGGTAATAATATAATAATTACCAAATAGTGTTGTGGTTTAAACGTAAGCCCCGTGACTGACATTGGATGAAGCGGTTCAATCCACACGACCTAGAAATCTAAAAATAAAAAAAACCTAACCATTCTCATTTCCGATCGACAACGGCAATATAATTAAAATCTCACTGCAAATACCTTCGGATTTCGTAATATTTACACACGGCTAATGTGAAGGGATGGCTGCGAAGTATTAAACGCGCGTTTAATAGAGCGATGGACGTCAATTTGAGACCCACTTCAGCCGCCCGCCGCGACACTCGCCGAGGATGATGAGGCGGTTTAAGTTATAGGGGAATGCGAAGGTAATAAATACATAACAAAATTTTATTTTAGCTTGTCCTCTAATTTAACAACTTTAAACCTTATTTTTGACAGTCGTCGTGGATGATGACTTGATTCAACTCATGAGGGAATGCGGTCTAGTGAATAAATTGCTGTCCAAAAGTAATAATAATATAACACACTTTTATTATTTTAATAAGTGCTCTAATTTTGTTTTTTAGTACCGTTACTAATACATTACATTCGGCGACGGCAGTCTTGGTGGTCCCGAGTGAATGAAATTATTTAACTTCTATAACTAAATTTCCTATCATATTTTTACTAAAGTAAATTATATGTTCCATGTCAGTAAATAAATTCTATCTATGTATCTATATCATCACGCCAGATCCCTTACGGGGTAGGCTGAGAGTATAAAGTACATGTAAATAAATTAATGTGCTTTAAAGGACTCCTTAACCAACGATACAACTCAAATAATTATATTTGTTTAGATAAGGAGTCCAGGCGTGTATTAAACCGTTAAGGGTTCTTACAATATCGTTAATTTAAGAATTTTTTATTGAAATAAATAGTCTAACCGCCACATTTTTATAAAAAATTAACAAATAAAATAAACGTAAGTTAAGGTAGTTTTTTAGTAACCGCTAAAAATCAATAGACACTATATCATCACGTCAGATCCCTTGCGGGGTACGCAAAGAGTACAGAGCTCCGACAGGTTCTAATATACTTGTATAATAGACAGTTTTTCAATTAATAGCTTACAAACACATTATTAATATCAATAAAATATCTTAGATAAGTGTCTATGAAACTTTAATTTTTTAGTAATCTTTTTGGGTGGTAGAGTCTTAAGTAATCAATAACTTCTTTTTTTGACTATTCATAAGTACTTTTTGATCAACATAAATAAAATCTTTTGTTTTTGATTTTTGATTTTAATCTCTAACCGCTTATTACACGGTTTCATAAAAATAAAATCAAAAGACAGCTAATAGATATTGATCAGAGATTAGAGTTGACGTTGTCAAAGGGAAAAATCCCATTCTTAATTTTCTTTAAAATGTTCGAAATCTACATTGACAAACCCATACTGTAAGTAGCAGGCAAGCGTCTTGTGTGGGTATGTTTATCTATCTATCTATATCATCACGCCAGCTCCCTCGTGGGGTAGGCAGAGAGTACAGAGTTCCAACAGGTTCTTTCCTTACATACCTCTCTGGCTTCCTCCACTCTCATAGTTAGTCTCATACACACTCGCCGGTTACGGAGACTCCTGACTTGCCCTTCAGATAAGACACGGTCTATTTGGTCATGGTAAGATAGTCTAGGTCTTTCCCGGTACCTACATCCTTCCACTTTCGCATTGTATATCTGTGTTGTCATTCTTTCTTCTGACATTCTTTCTATATGCCCGAACCAACGGAGCATACCCTTTCTCATCTTTACACCGATACTATCTTTCATACCTATTCGCTTTCTTACTACGCTTTTGCGATGACGGTCGGTCAGCGTGACTCCGCACATCCTCTGCAGAGATTGCATTTCGACCGCAATTATCCTGTTTTCGTTCTCCTTCTTACATACCTAGCTCATACTGCCATATAACAGTGTTGAGACAAGCACTCCGTTATGTATGTCCAGCTGCGCCTTTTGGCTTAAGTGCCGGCTCCCAAGTAGCCTTCCCATCGCACCATTCACTCTATTCCCTGCATTTACTCTTCTCTCTATATCAGTGGTGTATTTCCCATCCTTACAGAAGGCGCAGGTTTTCTTTACATTCAAATGTAAGCCATAGTTCATGCAGTCGTCTCTCATAACTGTGACTAATATTTGCAGATCAGTGGCTGTTGGCGCTATTAAAACCGCGTCATCTGCATACAATAGGTGGTTTACCACTAGATCACCCATTTTTACCCCTTCATTCATCACATTCAGTCTTTGAAGACTTTTATCCAGATATATTATATACAGTCTAGCGGACAACACGCAACCCTGCTTGACGGCGATATTAACGTCAAACCAAGGTTACCACCCACCCGTACGCATGCCTTGCTGTCGACATAGGTGGACTGGACGGCTCGCAACAGAGTGCCGTTTATACCATACTCTGGCAAAATGTCCCAAAGTCTCTTTCGCACGACTCTATCAAACGCTTTCTCCAGATCCACAAAACCGCAGAAAACCTTCCTACTGCCAGATGCTTCTCTACGATGTTGCGGAGGGTATGTGTGAATAATTTATATTATTGGCGAGGGGCATTTACAGGTTCACCGTGTAAGGGGGCGAGCTTGCAACAACTCTAAGGCAAACCTATTCTTTTTTCTTTGTATGGGACTAAGCCCTCCATACACTCCCACCACAGTAACTCCTGTAAGCCAGGATCCAGAATGGTCTCCTTAGATGACGCCAAGATTTAAACCTTGGGGTATCTCGGGCGACGCTTTAACTGTCTAGGAACCCGCAACAAATTTAATTAGAAAGAGAAAAAACAAGAGGAGTAGGAGAAAAGTCAAACCCATTGTTACTTTTCTTAGTACATATATAAAGACCTCGTAATTACCGGGCACACCAAGTGTGAGTGGCATGCTACTATATCAAAGAGTCAGTTATAAAATAGCAAACAAGTGACTACGAAACAATGCTTCCACAGGCAATTATTCTAAATCAATACTACAGGAATGACTTTCCGAACGGGTGGTAGAGTCTTAAGTAATTAATAATTTTCTCTTTTTGACTATTCATAAGTGCCTTTTGGTCTACATGAATAAAAAGCTTTTGATTTGATTTTTGATTTGAATAAAAAATATCTTGAAATGGTAAAAAAACGATTTTTTCTCTTGTTTAAATAAGCGTTACTTTCAGCGGGAACTTATAACTAGCCGTCTGTTACAGTTTACTGAGTAATTTAGGCCTTTATTCCCTAGGCAGGACTGGCAGACGTTGTACTGTGCACCCTATTTTCACTGACAATGTTACGTCCAAATTTAATAGGGTGCTAGCCTATTGTCATTTTGCCGGGCTCAATTTTATACGCTGGACTATTGTGATGTGATTATGAGAGTGGAGGAAGCCAGAGAGGTATGTAAGAAAAGAACCTGTTGGAACTCTGTACTCTCTGCCTAGCCCTCTAGGGATCTGGCGTGATGACATAGACAGATAGATAGACTGATGCAGATGTTTTTTTAATATAACATCTACACTATATCCGACTTAGGACCTCGTGATCACTACGCGCATTGTACGAAACTAGACGAACGAAGCAGATACCTATTGTAAAAATAAAATAAAAACAAAACTATTGAAGTGCGCGGCTACCCGCGCAGCCGCCACTGAGCTACGCCACAGACCGAATTAAATAAAAAGAATACCAATAGCCATAGAACAAATCGTAAGCCACAAAAGCTCAAATTCATATCCTGAAAACTTTCAGAGCAGCCTGGAAACTTTCAAACCAAAACAAAATAAATGAGTTCATTAATGAAAAAAACCTGTTTTGGTTCGGTTAGTTAAGAGATTCATAGAATTAGATTTTATTTCACGTTGATATTTTTCCACCTATATGTGTTAACAAATGGTGTGGCGAAAGCGAATTGTATTTGATAGAGTATTGTGTCGTTACTTTTAATGTCATCCTGAGATTTAAAGGATGTCTCTATAACTGGGCGTATAGTTTTTTGACTGATAGTATGGTGAAAGCAAGAAAATATGTCTATCTTCAGCTAAAAGGCGTCCACTGCACAAAGGCCTCCCTAAAAATCATTCCCATGAGTTACGATATAGTGTAAGCATTGTGTCTATTTATTTAAACTGGCTTGTGGCTACTAAGCCCGGCGCCGGAAAATCGCTCACCACGATTAGTGCTAATGAGTCGTCGAGTGGCGGACCCGTCTCTGTGCCGAGCCGGCGCCCATCACACCCTTATCATTACACCTTGTTGCGAACTACATGTCTGCAGGTGGAATATAAAATGATACCATTTGGTACACGATGGTTACTTTTAGAAATATCCTTAAAGAAGTGATAAAAGTGAGGTTCGTGTTCAGAAAAATGACCTTTACTAATGCAATCTAAAACAGAAAACACAATAAATAGGGGGCGTTTGATGAGCTTGTAAATGTATAAAAGTTTTTTCACGGCTGACCAAAAAAATAGTGTTATTTTTTATTGAATACTGGTCAGCGACACGTTGTAGAAAGTGATGATGGACCGAAGACGTGGCTGGCAGACCAAGTAGGTAGGCAATAGCTAATTCACTTTAATTTATAACTCTCCGGAAACACCGGCGTAAGTGAATGCCATTCCTCAGTTATGCATTATGAATGACGTTCAGTGTTTTCAGGATTGATGTATTTATATGTTTTTGTTGGATTAATGTATTTATAGGACTTTGACTTTGAATTTGATTATATATGCCAAGTTGAGGGTGTTTGGTTTATTCCCATCCCAATTGACTTATTTTTATTGTTTTAGTAGAATTGCTTAATCATCACACAAGTCGGGTTTTTGTTTATACTTTATACTTGTTTAGTTTTTATGACGTTAGTTAAATTAGTTCATGCTAAGTTTTAGGGGAATTCAGAATACCAATCGCAATTAGGCACTTGGAGGGTATCACCATCGCACTTGGAGGGCTCTCCAAGCAAAACCAACCTTTAAAAGAATTTCGTTGTAGTATTTAATTGATCAGCAAAAGCCGCAACAATTTGCATTCATTTGCAACAGGTTCCCTAATTTCGAGCAAACAAAGAACTTTAACGACGACGTTAGCGTTTCATTGTGCTTTTGTTTACAAAGTTGCTTTTTAACACCGATAAGCTATTTCCATGTTATTTCTGACAGGAAAATTATTTAATAGTGAACAAATTTAAAAATCAAGCTTTTATGCAACTAGGTAATGGCCAGTCAAAATTGAATGTGTATAGAAAGTTTTGGTATCTACGTTGTTGACCCTTGAGGAGTTACTTAGTCTAGAGTCAATCCTGGAAGTAGCATCAGGTCATGTTTGTCAGGTCAACTTGTCAAATTTCAACTCCGTAAGATAAGAGGAGGTGGTTCTAATTCAACTTGCAAGATTTGATCCTCTAGCCTATATTCCCCAAGCGGGGATGGCAGTGGTGTACTATATTCACCCACTTCTCGCCGACGATGTTAGGTCCCATGTAATAGGGGGTGAGCCTATTGCCATATACCGGGAACAATTCCAGACTCCGGACTGATACTAGGATTTTTTATAGAAAAACCCAGGTAAAATTAGTCCGACCCAGGATTTGAACCCAGCAACTCGTGATCGCCAAGCCTATTATTCGCTTCTAGACCAACGAGCCAATTGCAAGATTTGAGGTATACAAATAAAAATTTCCAAGTTAAATAAAAGCTTATAAAAAAAGAAATTGTATGGAAATTTTATAACTTATACTTATACACAGCATATACCGTCACGCATGTACTACCCAAACAGGGGTGGCAGAGGTGTGTTGTGTACTCCCACTGTTACTGTCGGTTGCCAAATATATTAGGTCCAAATGTAAAAATGGGCAAGCCTGTTGCTAAAATACCGGGCACTAATCCAGAGTCCAGGATAATACTTAGAATTTTTCATGTTGGCCGACCTAAGATTCGAACCCAGCTACATTGTTAGCCACTAGACTAACGACTGCAAGAGAAATATCTCCCCAAAGATCACCACGACCGCATCCAGCTTTTACCAGCGATCTTCATTAGGTCATTTAAAGCTAATTATTCAAGTGTACTATATCTATCTATTTATCTTTATTATTTAATGCCAAATCCCTTGCGGGGTAGCAGAGAGCACAGACTTCCAACAGCTTCTTTCCCCACAGACTTCTATGGCTTCCTTCACTCTCATAGTTCGTGTATTACACGCTTGCTGGTTACGGATACTCTTGACTTGACCTTCAGCTAAGATATTATTATAATACCTAATAAGCCTATTATCAATGCATAAATACAGTTTTGAATACATACTAGGGATGTAAAATATTTAGTAGGAGAAAGCGGGCGTCGCTGGGGACCCGCGATTGATTCTGCATAATTCCAGACGTCGCCGATTGCTGCTCGTCTGCAGGGAGACGAGCTATTGATACAGGGGTAAACCTGATTTCTGTTCAGTATTCTTACAATATCTAGTATTCAACAATGGATAGCAACGAAGTTCTGAAGCGGTGGCAGAGTTTTTGTTACTTGCTTGAAGATTTATAAATGCTATGATGGTTTGCGTGAAAAATAAATATTTTGGTTCGGGAATTCTGTCAATAGATAATTTATTAATTTTTTTTTTTCATTATTTCTCCTCACAACAAAACTTATAATAGAAACTTAACTAATTTAAGTGAACAATTTAGTCAGGTGTTTGTGAGGAGCTGGTTTCAATTATAGGGGTTAACCTGTATTACAGATCACCATGCCCTCACCTAAGGAAAAATGGAATAAAGTTATAAAAATTAGGATTTAATCACCCATGAGAAATTATTTAAGATTATGAAGGAGACGATAAAATAATAAATTAACTTTGTATAGTTACCTTAACACGAAATTAAACAATTTTTTTTACTTTCTAAAAATGACAAATAATTCTGCAGTCGGTGAACAGGGTTTAGATCGAACCCTCCATAACATGAAAATTGATAGACCACAAATCCTCGTTAAAGAACACCGATTCCTACCAACTTTAGTAGGTATTAAAATTTAATAAAAGTACATCCTAATTTCAACACATATAATTTAATTGAAAACCGACCATAACACTGTAAGACTTCAGTAGATTAAGCTTATCGCCGTCCACTTATCTTACACCGTCAAATTTATCAATTAGTCCATTTCATTTGTTTTAACTAAGTTTAAGAGTGTACGCGGGGAGTGCGAAGGGCGCACTGTTAAGAATAACTTGTTTTATGTCCCACTAACATAGCGTCCTGTTCATTAGCCGCCTCTCGATTGCCGAGAATCCCGCTGCGAATATTACCTGCTAGAACGCGATATTATTAACTGGAGGGAATGGGCAAAGCTCTATCTTGTGTATTTGACGTATCTACAAATATCCTCGTAGGCATTGTAGAAGATACTTTATAATAACAATAAAAAAACGAGCCTTTACTGCCCTACTTTTGGGCAAAGACTTCTCTCATTAGTCCAGGTAAGAGAAATTTGGTTATATTCCGCGGTCTCAACGCGATCGGTTAATGCTATATACCATAACAATACAAACATGATTTTAAATAGCTTAATAGAAGGTGGGCTTCAGCTGCGATGGCTGCAATCACTATTAAAAATGATGCTTAATCTCAATAGATATAATTTTCTAGCAAACCTACCGAAAAAGGGAACTCCAGTTTTAATAACTCTCTCAAGTTCTGTTACTTAACTAGACATAATAACCTGAAATTCAGAGAATTTACACAATGTTCTAAGCGAAACAGTCCAGAAAACGTCTTGTTCAGTGCCCGAACAATGGTACTAGCGACACAATGCATAATATCGTAACTAATTAGTCGGCAAGTTGTAACGTCGGGGCTCTCGGGAGTGGCGAGGGGAGGCGGGGAGGGACGGGGGGAGGAAAGCGGCGCGGGCGCGGATGCGAGCACTGGAAAACTTTTCAACAGACAATGCCTAATTTAAAGTGGTATGAACTGGGATAATAGCGTTAAGTATGGCTGATACTTTGTTTAGTAGGGGCTGGATGTGTGCGGATATTTTGTAATTGGCGTCAGTTGCGGATATGAATTTTTAAGTAAGCTTTTATGTCTTTTCCAATACTTGTGTCCAATTAAAACAGTTTTTGTTATTTGAACTGAATTTGAAGTTATTACCGATTTTACGATATTTTCAGCCACAATGTTGTTACTGGTTAGAATTTCTTACAGAGCGTAGAACTATGGTGGAAATGTAGGCCTCAATTTTATTTATTGCAACTGGTAGATAGATAGATAGATAGATAACTCTTTATTGTGCACCAATAAGATACATCTCAAAATACCAAACAGAACTAAAAGTAACACAAAGGGCGGCCTTATCGCTAAAAAAGCAATCTCTTCCAGGCAACCTTGGGATGGAGAAATAGATTTGTAAGTAGTATTGACGGGGGTGCACTTGCTAGAGATCATACTTATATATATATATTCTTATAACTACATTAGCCGTATAAATTTTAAATATTATATAAAAAGAAAACAAAACGCTAACACATATTAGAAAATACACATAGGTAGCTTAAGCTGCGATGGGGTTTAATATTATTCCTGACGTTGACAAAGAAACAATCACAGTTTCTTTGTCTACACTGCTTTTTAAAACTTTGGGCTACTAAATTTACTACATTTCTTCTAAATTTAAAATACGCATTATCCGAAAGTATCGTATACAACACGCATCAACCCTGGCCTCGACCCGATGCGGTGCGAGTGTGGTGAACTTATAGGAAGTTATGTTTGGTACTCAACGTGTTTTACCAACTTGTTCGGATCATTATAATCCGCGGGGAGGTGGTGAAATGTTGACCCGTCACAGGGAACCACAATAATTTTTAGTTTATTCCGTATATATCTAAACACTTTTTAACCGACTTCTAAAAAGGAGGAGGTTCTCAATTCGACTGTATGTTTTTTTTTGTCTGTATGTTACGCGATCATTCCGCCAATTATAAATCGATTTTGATGATTCTTTTTGCATTGGGTTCAGTATAGCTCCAAGGTGTCCCATTTTAATTTCATCGGTATTGGACCGTGGACTTGGAAGATACACCAGGGAACTACTTAACGACAAACAATACGAATGTGTAGATTGAGATATTATGGGTAATACGACAATCCTATAGGTACCCTGCCATAGAACTAATCCGAATATTAACCGACTTTAAAAAAGGAGGAGGTTGACAATTCGTCTGTGTTTTTTTATAACGTCTTTATTTATGAACTGATTTTGATGATTCTTTTTGCGTTGGGTTTAGTGTAATTTCGAGGTGGTCCCATTTTAATGAAATCGGTATTGAACTTTGGACTTTGATGATACACCAAGGGACTCCTTAACGGCGAACAGCACGAATGTATAGATTCCGTTATTATGGTTATTATATCAATCTGTAGGTACCTCGCAGTACAACTCAGCAAAATAATATAATAAAGGTATATAAATATTAGTAGATAATTTACTTGTTACTTAAAATTGTCGCAAAAAAACGACTTCAAAAAGCAAAAAATAAATATTTGAACCGACTGCACTAACCGGTACTGACTTCAAATATTTATTTATTGCTTTTTGAAGTCATCATCGTCGTTTAAGTATTTTGTGTTAAAAAGATTTTTTTACTTTTTAAATTTACGGTTGCCAAATTATCTATCTAGTGTTATTTTTATTACTATTAATTGATTTATTATTACCAATAATATATAAATCAGTCTGAACTATCCCAGTGCTGAGCAAAAAAGTTTTCTTACAATTCGAGTTAAGATCTGTCTAAAAATCTGTTTTTAATAATAATATTGATTATTAGTATATTTATCATGGCATTAAAAAGAATAAAAATATTAAGCGCATATTTCGAATTTTATAAAAATAAAACTTTATAACATAAATTACACAATATTATTTATAGTTAAGCACTAAAACTTTCAACTTCAAAACCCTTCTGCCGCTGCAGACAGCTCACAACCAGACTATACAAAAAGCGTTCGATCCGTAACGAGCGTGTTTACCATCAATCTACTAAAACAGCGCTCTCAGGTACAGTCGGGGATGAAAAATAAAAATGTTGATTTACGACACTCGTTCAGGAGCGGGCGCTCAAACCGCTATAAAAGAAACGGAGGCGATCCGACTTATTGCCGGGACATCCTTTCTCACTTGCGCCAACCCTAATAAAATATACGGTACAAATAGGCGACGCCGCGCGCCGCGGGCCGCGCCGGCTCCACGCGGCTGCTGATGATTTTATTAGTCAGCTGTGTTGTATTGTGGGATATTTATTTAAGTCGGATTTTATAAAAAGTTAAGGCACATTAAAAATAATGTGTATGTAAGCCGTAGAGTAATAACGGTCAGAATAAGAATGGCGCACTTAAACGCGCATTCACATAGCTGCGTAGCGCTCGTCTAGGTTTACTTCATGGCCCCCCTATAGTCCGGATCGGTCTCATAAAAAAGATCAAAGTTGCTCAGCGAGCCATGGAAAGAGCTATGCTTGGCGTTTCTCTACGTGATCGAATCAGGAATGAGGAGATTCGTAAAAACCAAGGTCACCAACATAGCCCCCAGGATTAGCAAGCTGGAGTGGCAATGGGCGGGCCACATAGCGCGAAGATCGGACGGGCGTTGGGGTAGAAAGATTCTAGAGTGGAGACCACGTATTGCCAAGCGTGGCGTAGGACGACCGCCTGCCATATGGACCGACGATCTTGTGAAAATCGCAGGAAGTCGTTAGATGCAGGTGGCATCGAACCGGTTACGCTGTAAGGCGATTGGGGAGGCCTATGTTCAGCAGTGGACAAGTATAGGCTGAAATGATGATGAGTCCGGATAAGAATCACACGAACGCGAACTACGTCTGTGCGACTGCTACTCAATCGTTTACTGTTTACAACAAAGTTGCTCTACTGTTTACAACATAATGTTTATATGGTTAAAGCCTACATCGGACTGTTACATCCCTAACTCCCACGGCTATATTGCTGAAAAGTACCGCGTTACAAGTGTAGTTGGTTATAATAATTGTGGAACAAAAATAAATAAGTGTCTAGTATTCTAGTTGTTTTTTTTATTACAACTAAGTGCCCGGACCTAACAGGACGTAAGTTGAAATTTAAAAAATGTTTTTATTGAGTTGCGGCACTATACATCGCTACAGAATTTTCTTAGATATGCGTCTTGTATACAAAGACTTCTTACGAATGCAAAACCGCGTTCGTTCTTATACATATTATAGACCATAGTATGTTATACATGCGGATACTGACATACTATTTAGAAACCAACTTACATTTTTGAACTCTGTACTCTCTCCCAACTTCTAGAGTTCTATCCTGACGGTAAAAACTTCTATTTCCTAAAACTTAGTGCGATCTTTTCTGCATTAGTAAAACATTTACCGTGTGCTCCATTAATAAAAATTTACGGTAACGGGATAGTAAAAAAGTGTATGTTTTTAGTGTGTTTGCATACATATTTATGTTTGTTTGTGTCCATTAGCTAATTGGTTTAATTATCATTCCTGTGTCCGCGTAAAGGTTTCACAACAGTCATTTTATGATTTTTAATTTACATAGGTACACGTAACGTGAAGGGATATAAATTAAGTATTGTGTTTATTTTTGGCCTCATAATAATAATAAGTCAATACTTTTTTTGGTCTAGTGAAAAAATCACTGTCACGAGATCCTGTCAGTAATTTTTCTATAGAAAAATTCCCAATATCAGTCAAGAGTCTGATATTGTACCCAGTATAATGACAATAGGCTCGCCCCCCTATTACATTGGAACCTAACGGTAACCGTCGGCAAAAAGTGGGTGTACACAATATACCTCTGCCACCTCCACCTGGAGATAAATGCGTGACGGCTTTTTTTTTAATTAAGTCAACCTTTTTCAACTCCATTGAGCAAATTTAAGGAATCACAAATTGAAATATCGCACATATTATCAATACAATTAAAATCACTCGCCACGCCATGCATTCACTCAAACAATATTCTGTTCTGATCAATCGAAATTCCGCTATACGCTGGCCACTATATCAGATATTTTTGGGCAGTAGGTATGCCACAAATGTGCCGGTCATTAGCAGTTTATTAATTTCGCTGCTCACATCCGCGTGCCACATTGCCGGCGGCTGTCTACGGGATTCAGGATTTAGTCCAATTGAAATGATGGCCTAACAATATCTCGCAGTATTTCGCTTTGAATATAACACAGTGGTCTAATTGACAAAGGAAATTTTCGGGACGTATGAAATCGGTCGGGCAATTACAGGACACACTGATCATATTATTGTTTTATGTTTTAGCTTAAATACGGGATAAATATAGCGCTGACCAAATCCACTAAAAAGCTTGATTTCTCTTGTTCCCGCTTTTTACGAAAGGAATACACTACCTTTCGCCAACAATATACATATTTATATGCGTAGCAGAGGGTTTAGTTTCGATTTCCATATTTTGCTTTTACAGTGTGGCAGGAACGTTGTGGCAGTATTTGTCAAAAGGAAGATCTTCCAGCCAGACGGGTGTTGTGTCTGGCGGGGCCTACCACTCTCCCCAAGAGTTGTTTTCGGGGGCTTGGGGTGATAAGCTTGCAAGTGCCGAGTTGCGCGTAGTTGGCGGTGAGTCGAGACTGTTTGCTCAGATGCTCGAAGTCTTCAGTGAATCGAGACTGAGCTTGAAGTGTCGACTGTTGGTGGCGAAGTCCATATGATGACTGTAGTCCACTGAGTCGGTTGCGTGTCATGAGTCGCCGAACGATGTCGCCTGTGAGTATGCTGCCAATGGTCCGTTTGAGAATGACGAGTGGCTTGCTGTGTGACTGCTGCTGTTGAATCTGAACGACCTGTTGTGGAGGGATATACCATGATGATGACGATGACTCTGCAGAAGGCTTGCTCGATGTCCAAGTCGGTGGTCACCAATGTGGCAGGAACGTTGTGGCAGGATATGTCAAAGGGTAGATCTTCCAGCCAGACTGGTGGTGTGTCTGGCGGGGCCTGCCACTCTCCCCAAGAGTTGTTGTCGGGGGCTTGTGTATATGTTACACGTCGTATACACTCTAATATCGCGTTCTAGACATGTATGGCGAATCGTCAACACCATCTATTGGTAGGTAGTCGCAACTATGTAGCGATGTATAGGGATCGCTACATCAGCATTGACTCTGGTCTGAGTGTTACTGGAATTGCTTCATTAATAATGCCACCTAGTTTAGATATACGCAAATGCCCACAGTAAGCCACTAACAATGCATTCACAGAGCCAACCCAGGACCACCTTCGTGCACCACACCAAAATAATTAGCGTATCACCATCAAACCGTACACAAAACGCGTTTAAATAAATCAGCGGCGCGACAAAACCCGGCTCCAATACGTCAAAGATAACCGAACGTGAATAATCGCGGGTAGTTTGCGAACAATGGCCATTTGCATTTATAAATGATTCATGGGACGGCCTGTTGTAAGAGAAAACATTCCGCTCATCGTTGTTGGCGGAATTTTGACGATTGGCAGCCCTGTGCTGCGAGCCGGTGGGCTTACAGGCGAGCGAAGCGGACGCGGGTGGCGCACATAAAGTAACTTAATCTAACAACATCAAAAAAGGCCACTGAAGGACAAAGGCCTCCCCCAAAAATTGCTACTGCAACCGTTTTAGGGACGGTAAATTGTGACCTTTTACTTAGTAGCTAGAAGCCATTTATTACGATTTTGATTTACGAGATTGGATCAAATGTCAATGTAATGGCGTAGATTTATCTAGAAGGCGCGTCCAGTCATAATTGCACGTAGCGCGGTGAAGCCCAAAATTCAACAAACGCCTCGCTCTCACCGCACTTTCCACCCGCGTAATGTTGGTAGCCCGGAAAGATTACCACTTTTTGGGGTTAATGTTGATGACATTTAGATGACATTACTGCGATAAAATGTATTTTAATGCATATTTAACTCAAGAATAGATATACTTGAAGTATTAAGATTTGTAGTAATTTTGGGCAAGGAAATATTAAAATAGTGATGTAGTAGTTATCTATATTAATTATTAATACCATTTAATACTAGAATTTATAAAGTCCTCAGCAAATAAAAGTAGAGAAAAATTAAATTGTTATACTAACAAAATGGACGCATATTTTACTATGACATTCAGGTACCGTATTATTTAAATAATACGGTACCTGAATGCGCTAGTTACTTAGCTCAACAGCATGTTTACCGGCAGCCACACGACGGCGTAATTCAATTTAATTTGACACGCGCAGATCACGTCATGTGTGACTACTTGCTTTGCAGGTATTAATTGTTGCTTCAATTTGATGCTTATATTTTTTTCTCGGGTAGTTGTGTCAACAAAACCAATAAATTTATTATCTCTATTTAATTATAAATATAAAAGTATTAGATATATTCTTTACAAACTTTGCTATTTAAATGAATAGTTAAACTTATTTTACCTGCCGATAAGTGTTATCTCCTGTACAACTATACATCACAACTATGGAATCAATACAGACAACATTGTCTCAAATGAGTGACATGTTCCACAAGAAAATGGCTGAGTTTGACATTGCATTGCACAAATCTTCAGGTCCAGGCACTTCAAGTTTAGATATGGGCCTTGCAGCTGAGTTCACGACATTCAGAACATTAATCGTCGAAGCACTCAACACTCTCCAGCAGCAGGTGATCTTACTTGCTCAGACAGTGGATAGTATGGAGATGCGGGGCCGTAAGAAGATCCTCCTGCTTCATGGTGTTCCAGATGATGGGAAGGAGGATACAGCACAGGTTGTGACACACATTGTGCAAGGACGTCTAGGTGTAACCGACTTTGATGTTGCCAACATACGCCGGTGTCACAGGATGGGTCGAAGCTCTCAGAAATGTAGGCCCATTCTTGTTAAGTTTAACGAGTTAGCTGTCCGGAGTAAGATCTGGTTTGCCAAGACAAGGTTGAAGGGTTCGGGTATCACGATATCTGAATTCCTCACTAAGGTGCGCCACAATATGTTCCTTGCTGCTAGAGCGAAGTTTGGCGTGGCTGGATGCTGGACTAGAGACGGTGAGGTATTTGTTCATGGCCCAGATGGTGCACGACTTCGTATAAGGTCTATTGTAGACGTGAACAATATTGCTCTAGAGACCACAAAGCAGGCAGTTGCGAAGACAACCTCTGGTACGGCGACAAGATCCAAGCGCACTAATCAGTCGAAGAAGTGATGTGTTCTGTTCTGTTTGATGTGATTTGTGTGTGTTGTTAATTGTGCAGTATTCGTTTTCCTTAACCTTTTTGTTTACATCTGTTCTCCGTATCACTTTATTTCCTTTTTTTCTATGCTTCTTATTTATTTGTGGAGGTACTTGATTAGATTGTGACAAATGTCAACTATAGTGTCAAAATGTGAAATGCGTCAAGTTGAAGTCAATGTCAACTACGTTTAGTTCGTTGCGTCGATAAACCCTAATTGAATCGATTAATCGATTTTGATTGTGTGGTATTGACTTTGACCGCTCGTATTCAAGTTGTATTAGTTTTACTTTTTTTAATATTGATTTCTTTATGTGAATGTTTTTATTTTTATTGTTAATTTTTTTTTTAACACATTTGGCAGGTGGATACATTTATTATTTGATTGTTTACATTTTTAGTAGTAACTGTTAGCATTTATATATATATATATCATTTTATATATTTATATTTATTATTTATTTTTCTTATTACTATATAAAATAATAGGTATATTATGTCCAGCTATGATAATGATAGCGATACAGGAACGTTTATGTCCTTAAATAGTAGTGATGACAGTTTCGTTAGCATTCCTTGCCTTGCTGATTCTCTTATCTCAACTTTTTCCGATGTCCCTAGGAACTTTAATGTCATTCACATCAATGCCCAAAGTGTTCCGGCTCATTTTTCTGATATGCTGGCTAACTTTGACTGTAAAAATATCCATGCCATTCTTATTTCCGAATCCTGGCTAAAGCCATGTCTCCCTTCTACACTATATTCCCTCCCCGGTTTCAATCTCATTAGAAACGATCGTACAGTTGGTGGTGGTGGTGGTGTTGCAATATATCTACGCTCTAATATTCCTTTTTCTATTGTTGATTTATCGCTGCAACCCCCTCCACTAAATGCTGGTGAACATCTCTTCATTGAAATCGGTCTTTATCACTCTAAAGTACTGCTCGGAGTCTATTACAGCCCTTCATCACGCATAGACTTCTTCTCTTCCTTTGAAAGTCTCTTGGAAAATTTAATCCCTTCTTACAGTCATACTATCATTATGGGTGATTTTAACACATGTCTGCTTAGAAATGACTTCCGCTCTTCTAATCTTTATGCCGTCCTTGACTCCTGTAATTTATCCGTTCTTCCGCTCCAAGCTACTCATAATTTTCCCAATTCTACTTCATCGCTTTTAGATCTTATCTTTGTTTCATCAGCTGAACATGTCGCTAAACACGGCCAGTACTCAGCTGACGCCTTCTCCTATCATGACTTACTTTCATACATCTTATAAACTTCGGCCACCTAAAGCCAAAGCTAAAATCCTTTTGCAGCGTAATTTTAGTGGTATTAATCTCGACAGGCTTAGGGAGGATGCCGCTAACATTGATTGGGACTCGTTGGTAATGTCCGATTCATTGGATGACAAGGTCAATATTTTTACATCGACTTTAATTCGGTTGTTTAATGTACATGCTCCTATTCGCCCTGTTAAAGTCAAACATCTTCCGGCACCCTGGCTGACTGATGACATTAAGCTCTTAATGAACAAAAAGGTGGCAGTCAAATCCCAATTCAAAACGCGTCCCACTGACGCTAATCGGAGCAAATATGTCGCCATTCGAAATCACTGCAATAAGGTGTGTAGGGATGCTCAACGCCAACATATTCATAGTTCTGTTCAGAACGGGAATCCAGCTAAAGTCTGGAAATTTCTCAAATCTATGGGGGTCGGTAAATCGCGCCAAGATAATGTTCCAAAAAACTTAGATATTAATCTTCTTAACAAACATTTCTCTGCTTCTTCGCGCTTCGATAAGGCTACGAAGTCAAACACACTTAATGATCTTTCATCTATTCCGGCACCCGATTATTCTCCATTCGTCTTTAGTCAATTTTCCGCTTGTGATGTAAAAAAGAGCATAGAAATGATCACCTCTAATGCAGTCGGCAGTGACTGTATCAGCCGTAATATTATCCTTCCTATCCTTGATGAAATCCTTCCTATCCTTTGTCATATCTTAAACCATTCGATCTCCAGCGGCAACTTTCCGTCTTCGTGGAAATTAGCCAATATAATACCTCTCCCTAAAAAAACGAATCCCACATCTTTCGCTGAATACCGTCCTATATCCATCTTACCCTTCCTGTCCAAGGTTCTTGAGCGTCTTGTACATGATCAATTAAGCAAATTCCTTAACAAGAATTGTGTCCTTAACCCCTTTCAATCCGGTTTCCGTCCTGGTCATAGTACCGTTACTGCTCTCGTTAATATTACGGATAATATGAGATCAGCTATGGAAAAGGGCAATTTAACAATACTAGCACTGCTTGATTTTAGTAACGCATTCAATACTGTAGACTTAGATGTTCTTCTTGGTGTGCTACGCTCTATAAACATATCTCCAACGGTGATTGAATGGTTTCGTAATTACCTGTTTGGCCGCCGGCAACGTATTCGCATTGAAGATTCTTACTCTTCGTGGTGCGATACTGATGCTGGTGTCCCACAGGGTGGCGTTCTATCTCCTTTACTCTTCGCTGTTTTTATTAACACCATATCCAATCAATTAAATTCTTCCTACCACCTATATGCAGATGATCTCCAAATTTACAGTCAAGCTCCATTACCCAGGTTGTCGGAGGCTATTACTTCAATTAATAGTGACCTTGCAAAAATATGCGAATGGAGTAAGATGTACGGCCTCAACATGAATCCATCAAAGACTCAAGTTATCATTGTTGGCAGTTCCAAAATGACCACACGCATCGACTGGCTGCATCTTCCTAAGATCGTGCTTGACGGCATTATGATACCTTTTAGTAAAACAGTCAAAAATTTGGGTATCTACATAGATACTAATTTTACTTGGAGACCGCAGCTTCAAGACATTAGTCGGAGAATCTTCGCCTCAGCAGGTTCACTGCGAAGGCTGCGAAATTTTCTCCCTACTGCCACTAAAATTGCGCTCGCTCAATCACGTCTCCTTCCTATCCTCGACTATGCAGACACCAGCTATCTAGATCTTTCAGAAGAACAACTGAATAAACTTGAGCGACTCCAAAATTTTTGCATACGGTTCATATTTGGTCTACGCAAATATGATCATGTCTCTGTTTTTCGCGCAAAGCTCAAGTGGCTACCTATTCGACTTCGCCGGAACGCTCACATATTATCACTTCTATACAGTATTCTGTTTAATCCAACATCTCCTCCTTATCTCAAAAAACGATTTGAGTTCATCCACGAAACACATCCGAGGTTCTTAGGGTCATCGGAAAACCTGAAACTGGACACACCGATGCATTCCACAAACTTCTTTAATAAATCCTTAACAGTTCAAGCTGTACGTTTGTGGAATGCATTGCCCGTGTCTATCAGACGAGCAAATACACAAGCTTCTTTTAAATCTATGGTAAAAAATGATTTGCTCTCTTCTTGTCTTTCATAATTCTTCTATTGTGTTTTACCTATTAGTATGTAAGTATATGTATATATATATATATATATGTATGTAGTATGTAGTGTAGGTCTATGTGTGTAGATTAGTATTTAAATTTATTAAATGTAAATAATTCAATGATAGTGTACGCCACCAACTGCCTTTTTTCTCTCTTCAGCTCTTTGGAATGTTGGTTGCCTGGAAGAGATGGCTGTTAGTAATAAGGCCGCCAATTGTGCTACCATTTGTATGTGTATATTTTATTTTCTTTGTTTGTTGTTCTTGCTTATGTTGGTGTACAATAAAGTGTATTCTATTCTATTCTATTCTTATAGATTATATTTATTCTAAGTATAATGGCGAAGTAGTTGTTGGTTAACATTGTGAACTATTGAAAATCCACCTCAGCTAGTGTAGTATCTAACCGCTTGCGGATTGATGTCTGGCTTACTATCTTCTAATAAGTAGTAAGTTTACTAGCACATTGTTCCAGTTAATAACTCGCATGTCTGACTTTTACCTAATGTTTTACCTTTTAATTACATTCAACTTACTATTACAGCAAGAAATAAAGACACGCACATAGAACTGCCCGATGCAAGAGTGTAAATCGTAGCAGTAAAGACGCATGGATGAAAATGAGCAAGGTTATGTAAATTTTACATACCTATATTGCACATTTTGACTTTTGCGGTATAGTTAATTATTAAAAACTGGGAATTGCCGCTCGCATAGGTATTGTTATTCTATATCTGTAGGCACCTGCCTTCTTTCTTTACAAGAAAATCCCTGGATTAACACAATTGCCATTAAAGTATTAAAAATACTTGGACAGTATTTATGTGTTGTTTAGACGCTCTCCGGTCCGCTTGTCTGTTTGTCCCACCACAGTATGTAATACAAACATGAAATTCGACTCTATAAATAGATATTGTGTATGAAAAAGCAAATATTTTCGCAGCGATAGCGTTCTGATGAACTTCACGATCGGGTTTTATCAAAGAGGATTTGTTTTTGTAACATACACGCATTGCCGCAAACAAAATTGGGCGTGTGTTGGACAGATTATGTTTTATGATCAAACTAGTTTACTGATTTTAAATTAAAATGCGTGGCCCATTTGCAGTGAACCGCCGATTAACATGGAAGCGGCCATATGTTCTTCTAATAATATAAAAATGCTTTTTCTCACAGTTTTGAACCAGAGGCTAGTAAACCTTTACTTTTAGCAGGCAATCGTTTCAAATATAATGATATATCCCCGAATATTCATTATCTACTCTGCAGAAGATGGAATCGGACATGTTCTAAGTTTCATTCATTTAAATTTTCGTAGACTCAAATTAAGTTAATTTTAGAAATTTAGTAGTTTTTCACTATAGTAATAATTTTACTATTTACTAAAATTAATTTTATATTTTAGTTCTCCAGTCATCGTAAATATCATATGTGTACAAATCGAATTTTTCTTGTTGTGAGAGTATAGAGTACGAAGTCACTGAAAAAAATTGTATAAAAAGCTGCAACGAATACCACACCTTCAATACACCATCACAACACAAGACTAGCATGTGAAGGCTCGCTGTAAGATGTATCCATTTCGTTTGCCTCTTTAGTTCCCCGACACAAGCCGGGATAATTGTGCCGGGACGCGGCAAGGTAAGCAGTACTCAGCTGATGTTTGCATGCCAAATTAAATTTGAAATATTTCTGCCGACGCTGTTTAGACGCTAACTGTACTCGCGTAATGAATAAAACATTTCTTGCTCATACGTCGCTTCTAGCCTTTTTGATAGGGCGCTGAAAACTGCGGGGACATGAGCGAGAGCGACAGATTTATTTAAAGAGGAGAATTGTTTAGTATTGTGAACTTGTATAATATGATTAAATGTTATATATGCTAATTGCACGTTTTGGTCTTAAAATAAAATAGTGTAAGTACATGAAATAAAACTGCCTCGGTGGTCTAGTGGCAAAGCGCATCGCTTTGTGATCACGAGATCTGGGTTCAAATCCTAGGTTGGACAAGTGTAGTTTTTCTAACGAAAACTTCCCAGTATGAGTCTGGAATTGTGCCCGGTATATGGCAATAGGCTCGCCCCCTATTATATAGGACTTAACCTCGTCGGCGAAACGTGGGTATACTCATTACACCACTGCCACCCCCGCTTGGAGAATATAGGCGTGACGGTTGTATAAAATAAACCTATCTATACTACCTAATGCAATGGTACCATGAAAACAATTCTGAACATATAAATTTATAAATGTTTCACAATGTTCTTTTCCTTTCATTAACTTGAAAACATCTGCCTGAAAATCGATGCCAAGTGATCCGTTTACGACTTGAAATGTACGTTATTGTTACGAGATGTTTTATGTCCAAGTCCTAACTGAGATCCATTTATCCATATCATCATTCCACCTCCTTCAGGGTATAATTCTCCTCCCTCTTATTACATATCCCTATCCTGAGCCAATATTGGCAATACAATTCGGATATAATTTTCAATAAAATAATCATTCCTTGTTGAGTATGGAAAGGTTTAAGTAACACCTTTAAATCTGAATAGATTATTATCTATCATTTAAATTGCCCTCGAATAATATTCCCGCGGTATTCGCGGCCCCACATCGAGCGAGGCAATATAAAGCTTTGACGATTTTCTTTTCAGAATTTCAAGCGATTCTAAAGTCGTCGGGAGTTATACGGGTTTGCATCTCGGCGGCACCTGCCCGTCTGTAACGTACTCATTTACATTTATTTATATCATCCAATTGTATTTGTGGGAACTGGGACAGGAATCGAACGACGCAAATCGATGGTGCGACAGAGAAATTTACACTCAAGTGAATTTTATGGACTTGATTCATTTCACATGAAATTATATCTCAAATTGGCAATCTTTGGTGTTTGCTTAATTTCATTGGTACAATAATATGTAGTCAATACACAAATGCAACTTGAACACAATGTCAGTATATCAGAACATTCATTTCTGGATTTTAATCATGATAATAACGTTTAGCTAAGTACCACTTCACCATTGTTAATCTCTACCTTACTAAATATAGTATACATGATAATAATAACGATAAGTATGATAATAATCACGCTTGATTCCTTGTGGGGTAGGCAGAAAGTACAGAGTTCCAACAGGTTCTTTCCTAACTGACAGTCAAGAGTATCCGTAACCGGCGACCGTATATGATGATAGCAGAGGAAGCCAAAGAGATATGTAAGGAAAGAACCAATTTTAAACGAAAAAAAAATAGTTTATAATATGTTTAATCTACAATAAACCTAAACGACAGAAATCAAACACTAACTTAAACACTGTCTCCAATAAAAAGCTAGGTATAACTCTAAAATCCGCCTCTCCCACCGCCCTCATAAAATCAAATAAATGTAAAACACAAAACAAAACGCAAAAAAATACATGTACACAACCAGGCTTGGTTGCACTTTACGCACAACGCAGCAGGGGCACTCAAAGCTGCACAGAGGCCCTCAAACGGGGGTAATTGAATCCCTCCGTAGCGAGCAATCCTTCGGAGATGGGGCGCATTTGCATGCGAGATGCCGCCTCTAAGCACACGGCGGCGTGTTTCTCTGTAGCTGAACTGGTGTTCTTAATTAACGAAGATATTAACTGACTCAATTAAAACTGCAGATAGTTGTAAGCTCATGCAATTAATTCAGAAAGTATTTTTAGCTTCGCAGTGTATGATTTACTAGTGATGCTCAAGTAATCAATGCGTTGACGAATACTTTACGAAAACTTTTTTTAACCATATTATCATTAATACCTATTTTAAACCGATCATCGTGCGATCATTTGCATTCGAGATAAAGCCGCTAAGCACACGCTACTGCCGACACACAGTGGCGTGAGTCTCTGTAGCCAAACTGATGTTATTAGTTAACGAAGAAAATAACCGACTAAATAAAGAGTATGAAGACCTGAAAGTATATGTAACTAATTTGGAGGGTATTTTTAGTTTTGCAGTATATTATGCATTATTGACTCTATGATACCCTAAGTATTTAAGACTTTTCTTCGATCTGTGTAAATGATACTCCAGTAATAAAGATAAATCGCATAATATTTCAACGAAGACGTCTAGTGGAAATATCGTAAGGCATTTTACCCGTTTTAGTTACTAACGCGAAATAAAAAGACAACTAGACGATTGAATTTTGTTGGTTTGAGTTTAAGCGGCTCCGCTCACTTCATCTCATAGTCTCATGTTCGATCACCGCAAGGAACAAATTAATGTAACTCAATTTTTTTTTGGTATGCCTGTATGTTTGTAACCGCAGAAATAATACAGTAACCATTTCTAATGTGGTAAAATGTTATTTAGAAAAAGAACCTTAATGTTTCTAACCAATGTTAATTAAAGACGTTATTCTCCTCAAGAACGCTGCGCCATGTCTAATCAGTAACAAAATTAAAAAAATATATATAAGCAGTTTTAAAATAAAACTGCATGATATATTAATAAGTAAATGTTATTATTCCTTAAACGACTATAGATAATGATAGATCAATAATCTCCAGATGACAAATTATACTTCAACGATAATTTTGACAATTTATTTTCTCTGACATGTTTATAGTACACTAAATTTACATTATAAATACTATTTATGACAACTGACAAGGACTGAAATAAGTATTCAAAATAAGTTTTTTTTTTGTAGTTAAAGATTCATTTTATTAATTATGATTTGTACGCCAGTTGGCGAAACATAGAGTACGTACTCAAACTGTAACATCTCACATCATATTATAATGCACCTATGTTTACCAATGAAAAAATTGAATTTCATAATTTTCAATACGACCCCTGGAATAAAATCTCCATAAACAACATCAACAAACATCAACATATCCAGTAACATTTCTATGGACACAATGAGCGTTAAAGTAAATTCTTAAGCGTCGTCAGCTGCGCTGTAAGGCCTGATTTACACCGGCGCAAATTGCGTGCGCGACCGCGGCCGGCGCCGGATAGTTTATATAATTTATACAAATTTCACGGCACTTAGCCCCGGCGTTATGGCGGGCCCGGGCCGGATGACCAGGACAAGTAATGAGTGTAATGTTTTAGTTCTACACGCCCCTTTGGGACGGTAGTGCAATGAGATCACGATTAACCCCTAGGCGAGGTTTGAAAATACTCTATTACTAAAAATACATACATATACCGTAACGCTTTTTTCGCCAAGCGAGGATGAAGAAGGTGTTTTGTGTAGACACAACCACTTCTCACTGCCAATGTTAGGTCTGAATGTGATAGGGAGCGAGCCTATTGCCACTGTACCGGGCACATTGCCAAACTCATACTGGGAATTTTTCTATTGAAAAATTTCACTTTTTCCGACCCAGGATTCAAACCTCGGACCTCGGACCAGAATTCAAAACAGGACCTCGTGGTCGCTACGCGCATTATTCGCCACTAGACAAACAAGGCAGTACTACAATGTGTTGCTTATATGGTTTTTGTTTTTTTTGTTACCGAGAAGAAAAGTATTGCTCTCTAATTAAACCTGTAGTATGAGTAAAATTGAATATCAATTCGATTTAACGTCAATCAATTTATAACAATTACTTACTACTTACTTATTTCTTAAACCTATATTTGACTTTTTATTTCTGCCTACCCCACAAGGGATTTGGCGTGATGATATAGATAGATTTCTGCTATTACAAGTATTTTTGTACCTTGTAACTGTTGGTTTACCAATCAATAGTAAATGAATAAGGACGTCATAAGACTGACCATATTATAACGGCATACCATTACGTAGTTATAATGTTATCAGAGGGTCAAGCACAAACCATATGACGTTACAGTAATATTATCGAAATCTCGTGCTGTCTCGTTCAAAGAACATTGTTCTGCTCCATACATGATTTGCCCCAGAACCAATAGCAAATATAAATGCGAGTATGATTTCAAGTTACCTGCAAATTATCTTCATATATTTATTATTAAACGAACAAGCGGGAGAATTGCATTACTGTAAAAAAGTATTAGATTTTATCGTTATGTAAAAATACACTAGCAATAATCAAATCGATCATAATTGAATGTAACATTTGAATATAACCGATTGATAGGATTGAAATCTCCAACCGTAATTAGATAACAACGTTGACATTCGGAAAAGACGTCGGCGACTTTGCTTTAAGTACTTACAGTACTTTGAAATATTCGTTTTGGGCTGCAAATTGTCCGTTAGATAAAAATGTTTGCAAGTACTATAGTAAAACTGATAAATAATTATGGTATAAGTCACATGTTTGTTGGTTTTGGGGCCACTTTCGACGATGTCCTTTATTTAGTAAATTTGTAGTGTGAAAAGGTCGGCGTCAACTCGATATGTTCCTGCTAAAATCCCGGGTATGAGCGAGCTGTTTAAAAAGCAAAATTTCTAAAGAAAGCGAAATTAAATATCGAGAATTGCCTTGGTGTATCACAAGCCTGTGACGTCACTTCTCAGGCGACACGTCACACTGAGGCGGAGCACTTTCATTAGCAGCGAGCACGCGCGCTGTAATGTCCAAACACGCACTTTACACCAAACAACTGCCTTAATCTATGTTTCCTCAAGAGAAGCTCTTTGACGTTACGCGGTTTTAGTAAATCGTATTGAAAATTTCATACAATTTGTTTCTTGTTTTTTAAAAAACGAAGCTTCACACAATTACCCAGACCGAAACAAAGAATTATAGGTCACACAAACATTTATCCCGTGCAAGAATCGAACCAGCGATTATTCGACCCACTGGGCGGAGTGAGTTAAGCTCTTAACACCTGCGCTAAATCGTCTGTGAAATAAATTACGTTAGCGTGACGCTACCGAGTTGAAATTTGCTCAATACTAGTGCTTCTCAAATTAGAAACTTATTGGCTAGAACTATTTTGTTCCTAACTCCACAGATCTTGTAGCTTTTATCACCTCATGATCTAATACTTGCGATCTATTACACAACGCATGAACAGATTCATAGCAATATGCCATGAATGTTGTACTGGATACCGGCTATAATGTTCATTTTGTCTTATTCTTTTCTGCTATCTGTGGAAACATGTGAATGGCCTTCAATAGTTTAACCTTCATATTCTAGATTGTATCACGCTTGCTGAAAGTTCCTCAAAAAAAACATATGCTGACAGACTATAAATTTACTAAATAAAGATGAACGTGACAGCACGCTGTCTCGACAATGCAACGATAACGTCAAATGGTTTGTGCTTAGCACTCAGAAGGCTTAGTACGAACAGATAGACGTTAGTCGATAACTTAACTATCGATCAAGCGTGATGTCCCGTTCATCCATATTTTTAAAAAATGTTGTTTGAAACGGATGGCATATCAACTCGATAACGTTACGCTTATGTCAATTTATTCATGATAAGCCCTAAGTTTTCGATCGGTTTGTTATAAATGGGATCCTAAGTACTTACGATTAGATTAAGATTGACTGTACTGATGTTACTTCACTCGGTTTCGAAATTCACAAAAAATATATCCAGGTCCTCTCTCATAACCTGACAAGTATTTGAAAAAACTATAAACAGGTAATTTGTATAACTATATATAGCTGGTGAATAAACATTATTATATTTTTTTTATTTTATTTTATAAATTTTTACTATTAATACTGTATTCTAGTGTAATATATATATATATATACCATAGATTTTTATACTAAGAAATTAAGGGGAATGAATGAATTGTGGTAAGTAAAGATGTACTGGAGCAAGTGAATGAGTTTGTATATCTTGGATGCGCCTTCATTAAGGCGCCTTCATAATGACAAATACACTGCTGACATAGAAAGAAGAGTGAATGCAGGGAACAGAGTAAATGGTGCAATGGGAAAGCTACTTAGGAGCCTGTACTTAAGCCAAAACGCGCAGCTAGCCATGCATAACGGAGTGCTTGTCTAAAAGCTGTTATATGACAGTGGGAGCTGGGTATGTAAGAAAGAGATCAAAAGCAGGATAAATGCGGTTGAAATGCGAGCTCTGTGGAAGATGTGCGGCAGTGGCGGATTTACATATTTGCTGCCAATAGGCTATTCACCTCTAATTGGCCACGGCAAATGCCACCTGGCATTTTGCCACCTCTACTTACCTCTGCAATTCAATACCCTAGTTCACAATCTTATTAATAACATTTTATTTGTAGATTATTCTTACAACTTAATATTTAGTTAAGTTTACACATGGTCGTGCGATCGGAGAGCCTGCAGCACAAGATGGCCATCCGCATCGCACGAGAATACCCGTACTTTATCCCGTATACCGTACCGTTGAGGCGGCAACGCTCTTGGTACGCTTTCCGCCGCTCGACATCCTGGCGGACATGGATGCGAAGGTCTACGACCAGACTCGCGGCGTCCGCCAAAGCGGCGAGGGCGTACCTGCGCTCGAAGAAGTGAGACAGCGGGAAGGACCACGCGCTCTGGAGGAATGGCGCGCGAGGCTCAGTCAAAAACACATCGCACGCAAGCGCGTGGTCCAAGCTATCCTGCCGTCCTTCGAAGGCAGCAGCGGAGGAAAGAGTGAGTGTCCTATAGACTTACTCAGATAATCAGCGGTCACGGTTCCTTCGGTGATTATCTGAGGAAGATCGGACGTGAGGCGACGAACGGAGATCCCGGAGCCCCTCCAAAGTGCTGATGTCGGCCACCCTGGGGTATTTCATCATCATCATCTCAGCCTATACTTATCCACTGGTGAACATAGGCCTCCCCAATCGCTTTCCAGCGTAACCGATTCGATGCCACCTGCATCCAATGACTTCCTACGATTTTCACAAGATCGTCGGTCAATCTGGCAGGCGGTCGTCCTACGCTACGCTTGCCAATACGTGGTCTCCACTCTAGAATCTTTCTGCTCCAACGCCCATCCGATCTACGCGCTGTGTGGTCCGCTCATTGCTACTTCAGCTTCCTAATCCTGAGGGCTATGTCGGTGACCTTGGTTCTTCTACGAATCTCCTCATTCCTGATTCGATCACTTAGAGAAACGCCGACCATAGCTCTTTTCATAGCTCGCTGAGCAACTCTGAGCTTTTTATGAGACCTATTGTAAGAGACCACGTCTCAGATCCGTATGTCATCACTGGCAACCCACATTGACTAAGAACTTTAGTCTTGAAGCACTGAGGTATTTTGGATGAGAATGTGTTGCGCAGTTTCCCGAACGCTGCCCAGCCGCGTTGGATTCGTCGATTGACCTTTCTCTTAAAGTTGGACCTACCTAACCGAACTGCCTGTCCCAGGTTCATGTATTTGTCGACAAATTCAAAAGTAGAGTTCCCAATGGTGAGCGCGGTGGGTACGACATGGACATTAAACATGATTATCATTTTGTCCATGTTCATTTGAGCATTCGTTCTAGATCTTCCAGCGATTCCGCCATAACCACAATGTCGTCGGCAAATAGAAGGTGAGTGATGCCAAGTCCTTGCCATTCCAAGAGTTTGAAGGCGTCCTAAGGTGGCCGTAAACAATTTCGGAGAAATGACGTCTCCCTGTCTTACTCCTCTTTTTGTGGAGATCACTTTCATGCACTGCCCCAGTACTCGGACTGGCATAGTGGCGGTATTATACAAGCACTTCAACACTTCGATGTACCGATAGTCAATGCGGCATCCCTGGAGAGATCTAAGAACCGCCCAAGTCTCGATCGAATCGAAGGCTTTCTCATAGTCCACAAACGCCAAGCATGGTGGCCGATTATACTTCTCAGTCCTCTGTATAATCTGCCGCAGCGTATGTATGTGGTCTATGGTGCTAAAGCCTTTCCGGAAACTGGCTTGTTCAGGAGACTGGAAGTCATCAAGCCTGCGTCCGAGACGATTCGTGATGACTCTCGAAAACAACTTATAAACCTGGTTGGTTCGGGCATCGGGCAAAGAGATAATTAAGACTTATTATGATTGGCTAAGGATTTGAAGTCCTAAACAATTCGGTTTGGAAACTTATTGCGGAGATCTTTGCTCACCAGTGAAAGATGAGATGAGAACAACATGAAACATGAACATTGAGATGAGGGAATAAAAACAATAAAAGAAAAAAATTATGTCAACAAAACAAAAAGTGGAAAGTAAGTCGCCGCCATTCCGGCGGCTGGCCACATGCACCGCAAGTAAACCACTCAGCCCTGTAGAACTTTTCCACTTACCGCCCGTTCGAGGACAAATCGGCTACAAGTGGCGTGTGGCGCTCGCGCGGTGGTAGCGTGGCGGTGGCACGGCCGATGCTAAAAGCATTGTCTTGTAGCCGACCGCGCGCCCATAGATATAGCTCTGTAGGTATGCGCATATTCAAGCGATGACATAGATGTTCCGACATTTATAGCAACGGATAAGAAACGGATTAACGGAAATAATTGTCCCTTGGTATAATCCAATAATACCTAATTAAGCAAATGAAGTATCGTTGTATTATAATTCTCGATCTCGACTCCACATTGTGACACCCTTGTTCCGGAAGACGTGCAAGCCCCTAGGTAGACTAATGATCTGGTCAAGGTTGCAGGTAAAGTCTGTATGTGCACAGCACAAAGCCGGTCGTCGTGGTGATCGTTAGGAGAGGCATTTATCCTGCAGTGGAAGTCTTTCGGCTATTGATGATGTATTATGGTCACTTAATCCACAGTAATTAACAACCCTTTGAAGCATCGACGTGAAACGACAATGAAAACTTATAGCAACCGATCTCTTCTGCATATAATTAGACTACCTTCAATCCACTTTTACCGTAAACAGAGAGTTATGAAACGTTTTCATAAATTCTTAGTGGCGTCAATCGCACGGCATCCACGAAAGGTAATTCCGGGCGGGCCGGGTAGCAATTACAGCGGGCTGTCCGCCGGAAAAAACTTGGATGTCGAAACAAACAAGTTATTTTGGGAAACACAAAGAGTCCATGAATTTGTAATGCGCAAGGAAATTAGCTTTTTCCTGAGTACAGCGGCGGTGCCGCGGCGGGCTTGATGAATTGCGTCACGTGGATGTATCGAGACACCTATAAGACGTGGCTTGCTGTACTCTTCCCTGGGGTGGACACGTCATAAAGTTAGTACTTCTTCTTTTATTTACAAGTTACATTCGTACAGCTCGACGTACAGCTCGTACGAGGCGAAATAATATTCTATGATATTTTGATTGCATCAGAATATGCTTAGTATTTAGTCACAAAATAAAAATTGTTGCTGGCTGACAATTAAAAGACAAGTTTCGAAACAACAAACCTTGTAACCTCCAATCATTAGCACGATTGCTGATAGCGATTGGATATAATGCCAGTAACTCGTGCAATTACAAAAACTTTGTATGCAAATTTCTATGTAAAATATTCAATGTATGCAACATTGTTGTCATATTGTATAATGTTAAGAGTAAAAAGAACACATTTAAAACATAAAAAAACCATTTGAAACCTCCAATAGGACACAGTACGATAGTTAAAGGGGTTGTCCACGATGCAAGTACCTGGGACTGCTTAAGATACTTGCGCGCAATATTGGTATTGAGTACATGCCCTCGCACTAGTCTAGTATGCGCGCATGCACCACCTGTGTTACTCGCGCCAGTAGATACGCATGTAGTTGACACTTTTCTGCTACTTTAGACCATGTAAAAGTATATAATCTAAAATTGGCGCTATGTACAAGCACCTGAAACACAGCTTCAGGTAGCCAGAGAATCGTGCGTGTTGTACGGGGGCGGAGAGTGCGAACGCGTTCATATTTAACCGGATTTTTTAGGCGCGCCCTCGCCCGCGGGTTAGGAATTTTTAATGGCCGTACATTTTTCATGCACCTCGAAGATCCTGCTTCCGAAAAACGACAATCATATTTAGCTACAATGATCTTGTCGCCGCCGCTGCTGAAATATTCATCCTCCCTTCTGCATGGGTAGGAACATACATATTTTATCGCATTTTATATTTAATAGCACGCATGTAATAGACCAAGCGTTTACATTACACCAGATATAATTTAATTTCTAACACGGCATATGCCCAGATAAAAAATCCCTAAAAGTAAAATGAAAAAGCCGTATAGCGCTATAAAGTATTCCAAGTAGTTTCGGAGTCCCTGTTACTGCAAAGAGTAAAGTGATAAAATGGCTTTACAAAGCAAAAACAAAATTGGATTCGTGCAGCTGTAAGACTTCCATTTCCTCCGCGTCACATAATTATAGACACCTTATTTTCACGGCAGAAATTATAAAGCAAAGCAAAGACAGGGCATTTATTAAATGCCGGTAAGCGCTGGTGAATGTATAGGCCCCGAAATTAGCGGTGCGGAAACATATTTTACTACAATATAATAAAAACGAAAGTGATTTGTAATAAACAAAGCGACTAGATTACACGAAGCCTCAAAATAATTTAAAGTTTAATTCAGGCATATTTAAAAATTCTATTTTATAGTTAGATTAGATGTCAACCGTAACGCAAACGTTTGTTTAGATTGGAATATACAATTTGTGAATTAAATTTTGCAAATTAAACTTAAAGTACAACGTAACAGTAACCAATGGGTGCAATGCTGCACGGGTAATTTATGTATTTACAACTTTGCGAAAAAAAATAAAAAACAAAAAAAAAATATTTGAAAACAACCAAGCTAAATAAAGCCTAATGAGCGATAAATTTTGTCAAATAACGCTGTGTGACTTTACTTCTCATCCAAAAAATAAACAGGTAATGTAACTGTTACTTTAGACGCGTTCCTATATGGCCGTTGGTGTCCGCTCGCGGCGTAGCCGCGCCGCGCCGGCTCGCTCGGCTAGTGATCGATGGCCCGACGTCGGCAACCGGCGCGGAATCTACATCTACTTACACCGAAGCCCTGGATTTGCAGTACACTCATTTAGCCAGCTCTTAAAAATCGCCAACATTTTTCTATAATACAAAGACTTAAGTCTAAATGCCTTTCGTCAGGTTCCAACAAACGTTTCTTGGATTTTATACTCAGTCATAACAGATATATCATAACAGATTTTTATTAATCGGGCCTCCATGTTAAACATGGAATCACGCAGGCAGTTGCATCTTGCGGCTCTAATGTTTGACCTGACTAAATGGAAACAGCCTGACTATCTGTATGGCAAACTTAAATTTTCCGCTTTCCACAATCGCTACGGATCGGATGGGGCCAGGTCAGCGCGGCCACCGTTGTCGACTCACACGCACAGAACAGTAGCATTTAATGGCAGTTTTCGCTACCAGGCGACTAAGTGTTGGAACAATATACCACCTCCTATAAGAAATGTTACTACAAGGGTTACTTTTAAAAAAAGGTTAAAATCAGCAATTTTGGAAACCCAAAAACTAGGTTTACGCTTTGATCGTCCTGGTAGCGTTCTTCAGTTGTCGTCGGTGCTCGTATAGTCCTAGCATAAACTAAAATACTTTTTATTTTATTTTGCCACGAATAAATAATATTATATGTATTCTTCTTCTTTTTATGTATATAAATTTTATTAACAAGTTTTGGGATCATGTCTGTAACGCTGCACGAGTTTCTCGCGTAACATCGTGGTTGCAGCTGAAAATCAGCGTTTTGCTCCTCGAGCAAATGCGGCGCTGAGCTGTGGCCCTTTGGTACCACTGTGACACACTTACTACAATAATGTTATAAATTTAAATTGTACTGCATGTTTTTTTTTTTTTTAATGTTTTAGGATAATACTTTGTACTGTGTGTACTTTTGTTACAAATAAACTTTTTATCTATCTATCTATCTAGATAATGGATAGCTACAAGTACACGGGATATTCGACCGTGGATACACCTATGGCATAGTTAGAATATGCATATGCAACAGATTAGCGTAACGCTATCGAGTTGATACGCCATCCTTTTCACACTACAAATTGAATGAATGAAGACGAACGTGGCCGTAGACTTTCTCGACAGCGTTACTATGATGTCTTAGTGATCGTCTACGTCTCGTCCTCTTTCCATTTGGGGACGTTACACTTGGTTTTATTCAAGCAGTACATCTGGAGCGCGGCATCGAGCTCAATCGGAGGCGTGATGCCATCCACGAACACGGGCACGGTGCTCACGGTAGAGGACACTGTCGTCGCGGTCTTCACAGTTACTTCACCGTCACCACCCACGATGCCGGTGTCGTTATTCTTACCATCGCCGCCACGGCCGCCCCTGCTGTTGTAGCCCTTCCCGCGGACGCCGCCAAAATCACCATAGCCCTCGTTCCTGCCATACCACCCACGGTCGCCATAACCGTTGTAGCCACCGTTGCCGCCATATCCACGGTTACCGCCGTGCCCGTGCATGCTGCCAGGGGTAGCGTAGCCCCCGTTCACGCCGAAACCTCCATTGTCACCATAACCCCTATGTCCACCGTTGTTGTTCATAAGTGGCTTTCTCTAGAAGAAGAGTATTTAAGTAGTTTGTATTAAGCTATTAGACCGAAAAAATAAAGACTACACTTTTAGAAGAGTATAATGATACCTACCTAAACCTTTAGCTTTTTTGTAATTCATCAAAATAATATATTATTTTGGGCTATAACCGCTAGTTGAGCTGTGCCAAATAATTCTGTTATTGGAAAAAGTATATTTAAGCGTACTTACTCTATAAAAATAATAAAATAGAGAACAGTTGACAACCCATTTCTAGTAGGTATAATACTTTAGATTAAACGATACGCTAACACGGTACGGTAAGCAAAATAAGTCGCTTAACATTATTGGTTATTTAAATCACATGCACAATTTTGTTTTGCATCAAATCCATTATTTTTGTTGATAAATATATATATATATACATATATTTAAATATGTTGCTAACAATTTGGTTTTGACAGTGAATAACATTTGTAAAATAAGTAATAAAAAGCTGAGAATACGTTGCTGCCTGCATCTACACGTTACGCTCGTGCTGTCCACACGAAGTGTTCGCCTCACGGTCAAACCATGTAACAACTCATGTGGACCCAATTTAATAACAACCAAATGCTTGACTCGCTAAAGTCTATGCCTGCGATGGCTATTTGGTGCGGATGACTTCCTTACAGGGCAGTTGATGGCTGCTCAAGTAGTCATACCCGTGAACGGGTGCTGCTTATAGACTGGTCCACCAAGAATTCTTGATATTTTTATTCTTTACGACTATTATCATTGGTCTTATATCTCTATTGTAAGGCCACATTGAAGCTGAAACGCATATTAAATTTTATTAAAAGAAAATGATGAAAAAAAATAATAGAGTAGGGGCAAAAAAACACAAGCCCGCTCAGATTCTTGCCGGACCTGCTCAGTGGAGGCTGTATTTCGATTCGGTGGTAAATCAGTAAATTAAAAAAGAATGTAAACATGACAATTTGTAAGTGTTCTCCACCGCCGCTCTTATAAATGTGGAAATTTGTATGTTTAGATGTTTGGATTTTTGTTACTCAATCAAGCAAAAACGGCTGATCGGATTTACATGAAATTTGGCACAAAAAGTTTATTATTTAGATTAACACATAGGATATTTTTTATTTCGGAAAATGTAAGGTTGCCTGCCTAAACTCCACGCGGACGTAGTCACGGGCAGAAACTAGTATAAAATAAATGATTTAACGGGATACCTGCTCAACGGGATAGCGATATCGTACGAACTTTGTCGCCTTATCGGGCTGGTTCTTCCTCGGCAGCTGATCATAACCCCCCGTGTTGACGAACACCAAAATGTGTACAAGCAATATTAATATGACATAAAAAGTGGGGCGCCCCATGCCGGCCGTGTCGGAAGCGAGCGATAACTATATTAATCGTATGGTTTTGATCCGGTATGGAATGTTATTTTACAAAATTTAATTAATCCCACGGGTTTTATCGCGGTTTCCTTGCAGTTGCAGATTCACTACGTTTTAAAAACAACACAGTCAAGTTTCGGGTTTTTGTCTTTTTAATGATTTGATTTTTGCGGTATTTTACTCATATTATAAATGTGAAAATTTGTATGTTTACATATTTGTTACTCAATCACGCAAAAAACTGATAAATGGATTTAGATGAAGTTTGGCAAACAGATAGGCTATTACCTGGATTAACACATAAAATAAGTAATTTTTATCCCGGAAAAATATTAGGTTCCTGTATAAAATCAACGCGGACATAGTCGCGGGCAGAAACTAGTAAAAATAAAGTATGAATGGAATTGAAAATACGGTGTCTAAATACTAAAATCCTAGCCAATACAATACTAGTTTTTATATGTATGAGATGTTCATAAATTTATGGTGAGGCCATTTGAGAATGGTTTCTAAGGGAACACAATGTTTTTAAGTGCATGTATTGTGAGTTAGCAAAACAGTCTCAGTCATTTCGCCGTAACCTGCATCAAAGGACCAAGTGCCTAATTCCATGGGCATAATTATATTTTCTCTTTCAACAATGTGATCAATTGAGCGGTGACAATCACCGCTCGTCCATAACTCGCTAAACACTAATCAATCATTCATTGGTTAGCTACACGCGAAATAGTGTGCGGTAATGCGGTCTCTCTCTCGTGCGTCATCATCGTACCAGGCAGGTTTGCACAGCAGTTCTGTAGCGGCCTTTATAATCCAGCGAAAACCCTGTTAAAACCCGGCGAAAGCCCGAAAGTCGGTCGATAAAAGAAAAATTCGGTTGCACCAACTCCAAGCCGGTACTAGCGGAAGTTGTAGTTAAGGCTGTGATTTCAACTGTATTCTTCAAATTCTTGTTTTAGGTAATCGTGCAAGTTATATTAGTTTAGGTAGTTATAGTCTTTTGCAAAAGAGTTACATGATCCATAATCGATATTTTTATATCAGAATTAATAATACAATGTATATAAGATTAACAAATTTAATATAACGAGAGAAATGTAATATGACGCGACAGACACACATAAACCAAGCTGATAGAAAACCTCCTCCATTTTCGAATTGTTCTCTATTGCTCGCCGCAAAAATCACTGCGGGACCAGTGAAGACACCACCTAACCCGCAGTGGTGTAGCAGTGAGTTAAACGCTACATTTGCGAGATAAATGCTCACTGCATTTGCTTGATGCAGCGTTGTGCGGCGCGGCGAGGTGCGGTGCGGTGCGGTGCAGTGCGGTGCGGCGCGGTGCAGCGGGTAGTCGCCGTCGCCGCGCATAGATGGCGCTGATTCAACTCATTAATCATTACGTGATGTGACGCCGTTTAAAGCGGAAAGCACTTCACATGGCGTGTACTCATACATTTAAGGTTTTATAGAATCAGGTGTAATTAAATGAGAATTGATTAGTGAGAAACTGCAAATAATAAAAGAAGGATAGGAATAAAGAAAGAAGATGAAGTGGGAGCAGGAGCCCAACACCATCAGGGGTCAGTAAAGCCCAAGATGCTGTGAAGTAAGCAATATAGCCCATTTTGAAATTACACCTGACGTCAAACAGTTGACAAAATTATTTGATTTTAAAACAATTAATTAATTATTATTATCTTATCTTATCTTATCTTAATGTTGGCTTACCGGACCTAGGAGACCTCTGGCGCACTTCGACCCATGGGATCTTTTGTGCTGTCCTTGCCCTAATGCTCTTACGTACCTTAAGTCTCTAGTACTACCTGTATTAGGTTGTAGATTCCAGCAGAGGGACAGAGCCGTAGTTCTTCTGGGTGTGGATAGGCCAATCCCAGCAGTTTCATTCGCCGCGCAGCCAGAGCGTCGCAGTGACAGAGGACGTGCTTCATGGTTTCAGTTTCTGTGCCACAGCTCCTGCATACCACGTCGCCGCATAGGTTCATCTTGTGTAGATGTTCTCTCGTGCCATAGTGGCATGTGAATGCTCCATTTGTTTGCCTTAGTTGTAGTCTACTATATTTTAGTAGTCTCTTGCTGTCGCTCTCACACCATGCGAAAAGAAATCCCTTTGGGTGTCGAAGCCCTGTGTGTGTTTCCCATTCTTTCCTGTGTTATTCTTGGGCATATTTGAAGAGTGCGCCTCTATAGGCACCGTCTGGTATGCCTATGAACGGTTCTGGACCAACGGGTTTTTCCATTGCTCCCTTCCTGTCTAAGTCATCTGCACGCTCATTGCCATCAACTCCCGTGTGCCCAGGAACCCAGACTAACCTGACCGTGTTGCGCGCTCCACATCTGTCAAGAAGGTAAAATTAATATTAAATTGTTGATATTAATAAGAAGCGGTGGCGCGATGATCTCGATGCATATCGGCCTGAATGATCATTATTCGGCAAGGATAGGACTGTTTGGAAAAAGGAGTGGGAGACCTTTGCCCAGCAGTGGGACACAATAGATTAGTTAAAAAAAAAACAATTATATTTTTACCAAAATTAGAAATATGAACTTGAGAGGTTTAAAATATAAACTAACAGCAGGCTTCAAGGACAAAGTTAGATATTTTTACTCCAACAACATTAACAAGTCAAGTTGAGTTAGTTTAGTATTCTACCTATTAGGCAGAGAAGGGTCTGGAGGACTATTATTTTGTTATAAATTATAGGATTAACAACATACTTATATTTTCGATGCTTTATCAACTCTGTAAATACAATACTCAGTTAAGCTGCACCCAATATTCCATTGGTCAGTGCGTAGCCAGCAATCACTGAGTCAGTTTTATTCGTGAGCACACGTCATAGATTACCGGAGTCTTGGGCGCTATCGGCCGGCGCGCCGTGAGTAGTGGGTATTGGTGAGGACTGAATTACGACTAGGGGTACCACATGTTTCACGTGTAATGGATATAAAAAAACATTACTTTATTAGGTAGACTTCACGTGTAGTTAAAGAAATAAAATCGACATAGAATCTTAGTAGGAATAAAGTCGTCTCATTTTACTATTAATAGTGAGTAAAATTTTTTGTGAACCAATTTATTTACCACTAAAAGAAGCCGTATTTTTATAACCTTACGACATTCATAAAGAACTATTAAAACATTCCCAAACTACAAGCAACACGGAGCTCTTTACTAGATAGCCCTTCGAGGCGTATTTATTTATTTATCTTAATTAACCTATATTGACGCAATGGTAGCCTAAAACTGGCAAAAGTCGAATAGGTAGACCAATGACTTGGTGTGTGTGTGTGTGTGTGTGTGTGAATGATGTACGCTGTCGGCCGCGAGGCCTTTACAGCTTCACCGGACTTAAAGGCGAGCGTGCAACCACTACGCTCTAGCCAGCCAGAAGGGCAAGAGGCGACATACTCGAGGGCGCCTCGAAGAGGCGCCCTCGGTTGGGACAGTCGCTGTAGGGGGACGGGTGCACTACTAAGTGCACCGGTCAACCGCCGGCTATGGGAGGCGATCTACTACGTCGTCGTCATCGCCCGTATTCTGAGCGGAAAGAAGGGATGACAAAGCATCGGGGGGGTCGATGAGAACATGTCGCGGCCGGCGGTGGCGGCAGGGGTCGTCGGGGGGGAGATCGTAGTCGGCGGTGGCTACGATTAACGGATTCGCATGGGTAGATGCGTTCGCGAAGTGACGTGTTGACGCCTTTTTAATAAAGGTGCGAATAGGTTCGAGACCTAGATCGGAGTGGAGGTTGACGTTCCGTACGAACCAGGGGGCTCCTACGGCTTTACGGAGGAAGCGGTTTTGAACCACTTGGAGTTTATCGATGTGAGAGGGGGCCGAATGCCCGAACACAACACACGCATAAGTCATGATGGGTCGAACGCAAGTTTTGTAAAGTGTCACCTTGTTACGTCGTAACATAGTTTTAAAAATATAAAATAAAAATAAAAAATCTTTACACACAAACAAACAAAATAACTAGTTGTTACATCGAATGGAAACCGCGCGCCTTAACTAGTGATAGCATCATAATGACCATATAAGGTATTCGTTGGCACCGGAAATCAAATTCCTTCTAGAACACCTAATAAGAAACGCCCACAACATAGAAGGATCTAGAAATAATACAATAGCGAACAACGGGACAATGATCCTATCTCACTCGGTTCGGTTATTGCTAACTTAGTCCCACAAGAATTGTATAAAAAACAGACAATAGTTTAGGGCGTGCCTTGCTTCGGTTGAGCCGTTCTTTCTATATCTCTGTCCTCGTCTCAGACGAAGGATCAAGAGATCTGGGGAGTGCGCACTGTTGCCAGGCAGGAAGTAGGCCGTCCTGGGGGGGCAGTATATAAAAACGAGTTCGCGCAGGAACAACTTCTTTTTCCGACGCCGGAGCTCGTACGACAACAATTCAGTTCAGTTCGAACAGTGCTTTATTAAAATAAAAAAATAAAAGTTTAGATTAGCAATATTCTTCAACCCCCTTGGTAAGTTTAATATAATTATTCCAATAGTTCTGATTGCTGTTAACTAATTTTTCGTGTCTGGATTAATTCGATTACTATTCAACAAGTGATTTGTTCTACCTTTTAATAGTGTATTTTTCTGTGGCTATATATATTTCTTAATAGTGGGTAACAACGTAACCAAATGTGACAGCTAGTATCTTAAAAATTGTAAAATATAACCTTTTCTATTTAATCATTCGATAAGTTTTGAATATGTTTCACCGCGGTATTTTTCTTCATTTGCTATTATCATATTAATTTCGTCCAAATCGATCCAGCCTCCACAAGAAACCAGGAGAGATATGGCCGCGATAATTAATTCCCACTGTGCATTCCACGCGTGTGTTGTTGAACATCGGTGGCTTGTGAATATCTATTTTTCTAAATATTTGTTGTCAAAAATTCCGTAATAACTAAATTTCTAACTTCATACATTAAAATAATGAGCTTTTTGTTTTGTTAATCTATTAGAAATTGCCACCGCAAATTGTATAATGTAAACACAAAATTATTCGCTGGATTGATGTCACGAAAGAGGGTTTTCTCAATATACCCGACAAAAAAAAAAATATCAATGGTCATTGTTTCGATGTTTTTATAGACCTACCGTCATGTTCAGAAATTAAAATTTTTTGTACCTCATAGCGTAGTGGAGTGGTGATAGTCCTAAATATAATGTTGGGGTTTGATTCTGGGTTGGGTAATAAGTTTTATTATATATTTGTTTTCCCTTATATTTCAACCGGACGTAAATATCACCACTCCATTTCGTGAATATTTTAATTGCTTCGCGAAAGATGCCGACGCCCACTCCTGGTCTCACCTAGTGCCTGCGGGTCGGATCTTTCGCGCTACATGTGTCCAATTCGGCGCGTTCCAGAAAACTGGGGGTCCACCGTACGGGTTGACAAAGTACGGTTTGGGAGACAGCAGGCCTCACCTCTGCCCGTCGACTCCGGCTGACCTCGGCGGCTAAGGGCCTTCTACAGGGCACCCCCAAATTCCCCACCTAGCCGGTGGAGGCTGTTTACCGAAGACCCCCCACGCGTCACGGGATCGGGCGGCCTAAAGATAAGTCCCCAGCGCCCATAGGTTTTTTTGTGGACCCGAAAACTCCCCTGTGCCGGGAATTCACGCCCCATTTTAATATTATTACTTATTTTAATTTTCTGGATTGTTCTTATTACGATTTTTAATTGTTTGCGTAATTAAATATATTTTTTCCTGTTAACAATAAACAATTGTATTTTTTTTATAATTGTGTGTTTTATTTGTACCCGCCGTCAGGCGGTCGTAACAACCTTATTTCTAAGAGACATTTTACTCCGCTTGCAGATTAACGAATGGAGACGACCGAGCACAAAGGATGCTCGGTGACGGACCCGCTTAATGTGCGGGCCGAAGGACATGGTACTGTTTAGGGTGACCCCTAGATATTTGACCTCTTTGACCCAGGGAATGGGTCGGTCGAACATGGTCACTTGGCCGAGATTACTTCTAGGGCGGCGCAGGGAGTGGCGCGGGGTGGCACCTCTGGAGAAGAACACCGCAGCGCTCTTGTCCGGGTTCACCTCAATACGCCACTTCCTGAACCAATTCCCTAGGGAATTGGCGGATGCCTGAAGGTTTCTGGTAATGAAACCCTTATTCCTATGCGAGACGTAGAGAGCGGTATCATCCGCGAATAGGGCTAGATGCGCCTTACTCGAACGAGGAATGTCGTTCGTGTAAAGGCTAAACAGGAGCGGAGAGAGAACTGAGCCCTGTGGGACTCCGGCACTGATGGAGTGGGAAGTGGAGCGCGTCATTTCGACGCGATAACGGAAGGTGCGATTCGACAAGAAGTCTCGTAAGATGAGCACGAGTCTGTCCGGCACACCCAATTGGTAGAGCTTGTAGATCAAGCCATTGTGCCAGACTTTGTCGAATGCCTTCGCGACATCTAGGAAGAGGGCGCCCGTGTAGATGGGTTTGGGTCTATTGAGACCGGAGAGGATGTGCTCCGTGATGCGGTGCACTTGGTGGACGCAAGAGTGTTTGGCTCGAAAGCCGAACTGCTCGTCGATAAGGATACCCCTGGACGTTACGAAGTCTTTGAGCCTCGCCAGAAGTAGGCGCTCGTATATCTTGGCCAGGGAGTTGAGGAGACTGATAGGGCGGTAGCTCGCGGGGAGATTGCGAGGTTTGCCGGGCTTGGGAATGCCTATGACGTCCGCCTCCTTCCACTTAGCGGGGAAGGTGCAGTTCGTCATTGCGGCGTTCAATATGACCACTAAGAGGCAGATGAGTTGGGCGGGCAGGCATTTCAGAATGCGATTCGAAATTCCGTCAGAGCCGGGGGCTTTTTTAGTTTTGAGACCCATAATTAGATCTTCGATCTCCGTTTGAGTGATAGGAGGTAAGGAATCGACGGGGGGGAGGGATGCCCTGCGCTCGACTTCCCTGTCGACCGCGTCGACGTGGGACTGGTCGACGGACTAAGAGTTGGGGGTGCGCTGGCTCTCGAGGGAGTCGGCGAGAAGCTCGGTCTTTTCGTCGTCGTCGAAGGCTGGGGGTGCGCCTGAAGGGCGGGACAGCGGGGGCATGCCAGTCGTGGAGTCGGTTTTGAGGCTTCGCGCCAGCTGCCAGTAGGCCAGGTTCGATGGCGCGATGCCCTCCAGGAGGTCCAATGACTTGGTGGTATATTGAGAGTTGCAGCAAGAACTTGAGGTAAATTGGCACAGGACCGCGAAGAATTGAAAAGAGGAGGTTGATTCCCTGGAGTGGGTTATAGAAAGCTGGTGATGATCATGAGCCTCCTTATGTACTGACGTTATCTGTCTTATCACGAGCCTGTCCGAGCTGGTTCAAAAATGATGGGCACCCATTTCACGGCGGTGGCTGCATCGACCCATGCTCCTGCCACGTTTAGTACTAAGCTTCAGATAAATGGACAACAACTGCACTGCCTTCAGTGCAATGAAAGTGCTCCGTCCAACCACGGCAACATACTTAGTAGTTTGTTAAGGATTCGTCTCGAGTATAGTAAAGGACTTATCATGAACAGACTCACGTTAGCGTGACGCTATCGACGTGATATGACATCCTTTTCTAAAATTTATTAGATAAATGCCAGCGTGACAAAACTCTTTCTCTAAAAAGTTCTCTGTAAGTCAAAATAGTTAGCCTTCTGATTAGCTAAAATATTTTTTTTAAACATTCTAGTCATCTTCGTTGTTTTGAAAACGATGCTGTTGTATAGGTTGCCTAACAGAAAATGATGAAGAACTATTGAATGGATTCCTAGATGATGCGTTTTGTTTTATAGCTGATATAAATAGGATGTCTACGTAACCTACCAGTGTTTGCTTAAAAATTAATTCAGGTACTTGTGGATCGTGGTCGGCCCGTCGGTCGGCCGGTCGGTGTCGTGGTCGGACGTATAACCACCTGAACGAATTCTTATAAAATTAGGCAAATACGTTGATTTATAAGTTAGAATGTCTAGTCGTTTACAAGGAAGAGCCATCGCAAAGGTATCCAAATAAAACATAGCGGGCTACATGTTAAATAGTGGTCCATTTGTCCGGGGATAATCCGCACCACCCCCGGGACATGGCGCCGTGTGTCCGCGATACAAATACAGAGAAGTGGATATTTCAAACTGCAGGCGGTCCGGGTCGACTTAGTATTATTAAAATCTAACTATATATCTATCTATATATATTATCATGCCAGATCCCATACGGAATAGGCAGTTTTATCAAATTACTAACAGCTAATTTTAGATGTGTGCTTTATTAACATGTTTCCTTCGACTCAATAGGTGCCAAAAAGTCAAATTTTTAACAAAAAGTTTTCGTCTGATTCCAGCTTAATTACATTGGGACCGAAAATATCTCAGTCCAAATGATACCTATGCTGACAATTTTAAAGAAGAACGTATTTGTTTATTTGATAAAAAATTATTCCGAATTAGTTAAATAATTCGCCTGGGTATTTGCATGGATATCTAGATGAACGCACAAATGGAACTAGTACATTACACTAAAACCTCAACCTGTCTCTACCAGCTAAACTACCTACAGTATGTACCCAGAGCAAGTTAAATGGCTCGCCATTTGTTCGGAGATGAGCCCCGCACTGAGCGCCCCGCTGATAACAGCGAGCGCTGAGCAAACACGGAACTAGCTCAGCGGCGGCAAGAAATGACGTATAGATATGCTAAGAGAGCTTAAAAGGTGCTCCTGAGTAAGTTTACGTGTTAGACAGAGAAATAAGGCATTTTATCACTGAGGCACACAGAACACTAAGACATTTTGTTGTGCCCTTTCTCGCTTACCTGATTTGCATAATGTTACTTCCGTATTATACGGTTGATACACGAGACACAATGCTTTTGCGTTGCAATCAACGAAACACAATAACTTGCAGTGGCGTGCCTGCATAAGTTTATGCCTTATTTGTAATAACTAACTATGTAAGCTGAACAGAGGCATTAGATGTATTGCCTCTATCAGCCGAAAGACGACCATTATAGGACATAGGCCTCCCTAAGGTTTTTTTAATCGTAGCCCCACATTAGGATTTATTCCTGCGTCGTGGGTGTGTTTTTACGAAATTCACATAGACAAACACCCAGACTGAAACAAAAATTTGTGAGTCACACAAAGATTTGTCCCGGGCGGGAATCGAACCCGCGACTACTCAGCCCAGTGATCAGAGCGACTAAAGCTCTTAATCACTGGACCAAGCCGTCCGTAGAAATTAAATGCATGCCAGAATAAAAAATAATCTTCTAGTGGATGGATTCCTTCCTATTACTCTGGATCTGATCTAGATCTGTTTAAGATAATTTCTGGCATAATAAGAACAATAATACCGACGTAGTCTATTTAACATCTCTCTCTAACTACCCGTTCTTTCATACGGTCGTGAGTATATTGACACAAAATATCAATTAAAATTATAAAGCACTTAAGAAAAAACAACAGCCTCATTACTCCAGATGAACCCTCACAATTACATGGCAGCAAATACAACCGTAACGAATTAACAATTAAGTCCTCAAACAAATTGCTCAGTTGTTTGCGTCGGCAATTACAGTAATCGGTGTACACGCAACCCTCCGCTGCAGCCGAGCCGCTGTGCCGCCGAGCTGCTGCTGCGGCGCACTCGCTCATAATAGTCCGCTCCGGAGATGGAACTGTGGCTAATAAGGTCTCGTTAATACCATAAGCAGCCGTTAGAAGCGACGCGCCGAGTTCTCTTGTTCGATGTGACGCCGACAAATGTCATAATTTAGCGGCACAAGCTACACGGAGACTTACTGTGGAAGAGCACGCTCCTTAAACAGAACTCACTAATTACGACCCCTTACTAAATATGCCTCTATTACTATGAGTACATAAGAGAGCCTAGCCGATGACCTAAGGTATAGTAGACAGGTATAGTGGATGCATACAGTACAATGTAGGTAGTCAAGGCGTTCTTTCTTTCCAGCAATAGACGTCTTTCGGCTAAAAATAGATAAGGAAGAATCAACCCTTTGATAATAGTAAAAGTACCTATTCTTAACCTGTCAGTAATAAAATATCTAAGAATGCTTTTAAATAAAACATGTCTTGGTGTTAAATTAAAGCTATATATTTTACATATAGTTTTAAGGAAACACAAAAGCCTTCCGTTTGAAAAAAATATCCTTCAAAAAAGAACTAATTATCGGGTGGTTCCAGAAATCACAGTAAACTCAAATTTTGCAAAAAGACAATACACTAAACAGTCATCCCGCCTATATAATTATTTGAACAAACAATTGAACATATATCCTCTGACATTCTCCGATTGCAAAAAGACCCTAACGACCTGGCTTAATACTAAAAGCTATGATGACATTGAGGCTATGCTTAAGTCCTTATATTGACTTTAGTTAAATTTATATGTTTCTACTTTAACAGGCAAACTCGTATACGAATTTATTTACTTGATTGCATCATTATTTCTCTCTCTCTCACACACACACACACACATACACACACACTCACACTCACACACACATACTTAAAACACACTTAATGTTAAACAAACACTTCTTTTTTTTTTTACGTCAAACATATAACATAAACACGCATTATTGGCGCTTAACTATTGTTTAAATTTTTGTTACCTACTTTATTTTTATTTTGTTATATAAACTTATATGCTTATTTTATTAAGTAACTCTTCATTGTAAACTACAAGGTAATATTGTATTGGTTCTCAAGGGAAGAGCGGAGTCCTCAAACACAAGCAATATTATGCTTAAATGGGGACTCCGACTAACTGTAAAACTTTGTACCATAAGTTAAAGAAAATAAACATTTTTCATTTTTCATATTTTCAATTGTTATTTGCATATATGGTCTGGAGAAATTAGGGTATATTTTCTATCAACTCATAAACCGCGCGATGACTTTGAAATGAGGACGTTTAGAGGCGATAGAAGGCAGCGTGAGTATACTCCGTAGAGTCGGGTCTCGGGACATGTACAGCAATCAAGTCGCGAAACATTGCCCGCGCACAGTCACGCCACGGGGCGCCGCGGCGGCGGTGTGGCGGCGGTGCGGCGACGGTGCGGAGGCGGTGCGACAGCCCGCGACGTCCATTAGTTACCGCGTACATACGCCCCTGTATTAACTCGTGGCCATTTTTCTCTGTATTTTCGTGTTCATTACTTTGTTTCATCTCAAGTTTGTTACGTAAAGAGTCTCTTGAAAGTAACGAATATTGTTGGCGGTTTATTGCTTGCTCGTTTTAGTTTGAAATGGCCCGCGCTCGACGTGGATGGACGTGCTCAATTTATTATTACTGATCATATTTGAAAGTCTGCCAAATATATACAGTTTCAATTTTATTTTTACCATTAAGTATTAAGTGCATTTTTTGTGAAGTTTTACAGTTTATCGCACTATATTATGTCCAATAATCAACCAAAACTTTCCGGTATGATATAATATTCTTTCCTTACTAGAATCTAGTTTAACAAGCGTTATGTATTTAAGTTAAATTTTATTTATTATTGTTAATATTTTATTAAGAATTTTAACAGATTTAAGTTAAGTTGATTAGTAAATCTTCATGATTGAGAGTTAACAATTTATCATCATCTCGTTTTAAGTGCAGGTGTACAAATAAACATGAATTTTAGATTCATCTCACATTCCAGGCAATTTTCATTTTAACCAAAACTTGGCGTTAACTTGGCGTAGAAAAGGCGTTCTTTAACTTATTGGTTAAATAAGTCAAAAATATCAACAGTAAAAGTAACTACCTAATATCATGAACCTTCATAATATTGGAAATTAAGGTAACATTTCTAGTGCTCTGTCTCGTTGGTCTAGTGGCAAAGCGCATCGTTTTGTGATCACAAGGTGCTGGGTTCAAATCCTAGGTTGAACAAATGTAGTTTTCCTAACGAAAAATTTCCAGTATGAGTTCGAAGTCTGGAATTGTACCCGGTATATGGCAATAGGCTCGCCCCCTATTACATGGGACCTAACATCGTCAGCAAAATGTGGGTGTACTCAATACACCTCTGCCACCCCCGCTTGGTGTTTAAAGTTAACATTTCAATACGACACAGTTCATGGCACATTCCAACGACGACAATAAACAGTACCACACCGTTAATAAAGCACATTTTGCAACACACAACATTATCTCCAGATATCGAGAGCTAAGCACACGTACCGTCACCGACTCAAGAGTACCTACTTACCGTTTCATGGCGCAGTTTACAGAATAATATAAAACTACTACCTAAATACCTGAAACATTCACGTACACCAGTGCCTATATTCGCAAAGACCAATTTAACACGTAACGCGTCGTGTTACTATAACTTCGTCAAACGATCGTTAATGGTAGGTACTCTAGGAGCATACAGAATACGAATAAACGAGGAATTCATAAAGGTATCTTAACGCCCCACGTCCGGTTTTAGCGAATAAGGGCCCAGCGCTGAGTGAGAAAAACTGGCCGGGTGCCTTACGAATACCAGTCTTAAACTCATCTTTACACCTTTTAACACCTCTACAACGTACACTATAAGGTTAAAACTTGTCTAAGTTAGGTGCATACAAAGCTTGTCAAGTATTTAGAGTGCATTACACATTCGCGGGAGTTAAGTCGAAGTTGTGTGACGGGATCGGAATTCTAAAATACGTAGTTGTAAAAAATGGCGCTATATAGGTATGCACTTTTGAACCTGACTGAGAAGGTTCGTTTCGAGTTCAAATAGCTTATTTAATGTTCATGCAGTACGTTAGATACGCACAAGGAATAATTCTGTAACAGCTTTCGAGCTGATAGCTTATTTCTTTTTAAGATTAAATGCAATAAAACTATATTGTTGGTCAATGAGATAAGGCAATTTTTCATTATGAAATACAGACCAATTATAACTTTTTCAGAACTCTGTAAAAAACCTGATATTATTTTGATTAACATGTCTGATTACCGACTGTTTAGGAAATATAGCCATGAAGATAAAGTGGTTGCGATAAGTCAAATCAAACTTGTTTTAATTTCCAAAACTTGTGTTATTTCGAATTATAATGTGTAATGTTGGTGGAATATTAACCATTATGTGTTCTTATATGTGCATGAGTGAAGGTAAGTGATAAAACGTGCCTTTTTAACTTCCCTCAAAACGGCCGTGGCAATTGGTATGTAAAGTATCCACTGCATTACTATCCAGGGTGGGGTACTTCATTAATTTCTATATCATCGTTGTCATCAAGTTCATCGGGGAGTTGAATTAATTTAAACAAACACGATTATATATTTCACTGGACACTGGCAAAATACACTTAAAATAAGTGTGAAGCCATAACTCAAAGAAGAAGAAGAAGTTAAGAAAAAAAGTCATTGATTACTTAGACTCTACTAAGAGTCCGGGTGATTCGAAAAAGTCGAATAACTTTGTCAAGTCGAAGATTTGTGTAGTGATTTCAAGTAGCTGCTCTTCACCATCGGAGCAGGTTCCGGAGTTTTGAAGACAACTCGGTACCTGAGACCGGCGTCACCAATTATATAAGTAAAATTAACGTCACTAAGAACGGGGTAAGAATTGCTACTGAAATGATGGCAGTAATATATATTACTCTGGAGAATACCTGGCTTGGGGGCTGCGTTTTTACGACAATTTCTTATCTTGGTAGACTCATTTAATTATTAAGAAAGGTCCCAATTATCAAAGTAGTAATCGACTTATAGTGACATCAAAATTGAAACAAACCATTAGACAAGTGCTATTTAAAAAGCATCTTAGCAACTGGTCATCATAACACCCATTTAATTCACATTATTCCACTGAGACAAAATAATACTGAATATCACAATATTTCCACACAAACAGGCACTAATTCCACGTCGGCCTCCCCCCGGAGCAGGGGGATAGGGTCAGAGAAATGCTGCAGAGTACTGGGGCTGACAGTGATAAAGCAAAGGCTTTACGTGCCCCTTTTGGTAGTACTGTACCTGCGGTGTGTCAGTTCCTCTTAGTTCCTATTGTTAGATTACCTGTACCTACTTTGAGAAAGGTTGGTCAGACATTTGGAAAACATTATGAGAATAATAAAAATAAACTAGATAGCATACTTTCAGTCAGTGAGCCTCTACGTGTCGGACCCCATGTCCCTATGCAAGCTTATTAAAGATCCAGTGAAATACCAGTCATAGACACATGATAATAACAAAATCAATGTCTATAATCCAAACAAACAATAATCTAAAAGTCCCAATGGTCCGTACACCATCGGGAAACAATTAAATCTGACGAGAAAAATAAGCAAATTATTTGACCATCGTAAATAGATAAAATTATTGAATGATTTTTGACTTTGACTTTAAAGAGGAAGTGATAAAATTATGAATGAAATAATGCAAGAAAAAAAATGAAAATATTGCAACGATTATTGACTCGTAATATTTATAATTCGTCATTTCAATTTTTTCAATCAACTATGATAAAATTAGAGTTTTTATAAGATAACTAGCTGCTACCCGCGGCTACGCACGCGTTTATTTTGTAATTTGACATAGGTAAACCTGTTTTTTGGAAAGGCACAGATCCTGTATATTATTTCAAGACCTAAGACACCTTTATACTAAGTTGCTTTAAAAACCGTTTGAAATAAAAACTATCCTGCTGGAATCATGCATTTTTCCGGGATAAAAAGTAACCTAAAATCTATCTATATCATCACGCCAGATCCCTTGCGGGGTAGGCAGAGAGTACAAAGTTCCAACATGTTCTTCCCTTACATACCTCTCTGGCTTCCTCTACTCTCATATTAAGCTAAAAAAATCTCTGAAAAAATTAGTAAGGACAAACAAACAGACAAAGAAAAATTAAAAATACACGGGTTTGGGTTTTTTATCGAATATAGGCGTATGAGCTTAAGAAAAAATAAGAGAAAAAAGCAATGTGTCGGTCATTTCTCTATCAAAAGGTTACGTCTTAGCTCGTACATAAAGTCTTTGTAAAATATGAACTAAAGTATAGCACGATCTTATTCAACGCTAACGCCATTTCATAGAAAAACACATACTTTATACACAATACCTAGGTACTTTCTTCCTGAAAAGGACTACCAGTTTATCTATTTATTATTATAATTATTGGTAAAATGGCTCTGATGGAAACCTACCTACCCTGTTAACATCTGGAGTAATAATATTTAAAAAAGGTACACGAAGCGTCAGTAAGCGCACCGATGAGTTCTTTTTTATTGTATGAGAGCTAAGTATGCAACAAAGTTTTGTCAGTACATTTCATGTCAGTTTTCTCGCAAGAATACACAGTTCATGATCATGGTCAGTCATGTTAAGATATCTTAAACGAACAAATATGCAAAATTTCGTGCCCGAGTCATTCTTCATTGAAGAGTTCACTTCCGAAGTGGCAATCCTGACTGCATCATCAGTTCGTGAAACAAATCGTATCTGAGTATCTAAATCAAATGTGTATAAACACTTTCGAGCGCGTGCTTTTAACCATTGAAGAGTTTATTCGTAAGGAGACAAACCCGAGTGCAATATCTGTAGGCGAAATCACACGTTATAACGTTACATTGCAGTTTTCGACTAATCATGATTAAAATATTAAAATAATAAGTTTGATGAGTTTTATGGTTTATCCCGCGATAATCCAGTATTGCCTGATTTTTCCGGGATTTAAAGTATCCTAGATTTTAAGTTAGGGTAAGTTATTACCATACCAAGTTTCATTGAAATCCGTTTGGTATTTTTGCGTGATTGTTAACCAATGACACAGACAGAAAGACAGACAATAATTCCAAAAAAAATGTTTCGGCCTCTATATCGATAAGGAAGTGTACCTCAATTAAAATTTTCAAAAAACATTCAGTGTACAGATTCGGCTCGTTTACAGTTTTATTATATGTATAGAAGAAGAATAGAAGACAGATAAAAGATGAAGAGTTTCTTCGTAAGGAGACGAACTCGAGTGCAATATGTGTAGGCGAAATCACACATTTTAATGTAACATTGCAGCTCGCGACTAATCATAATTACAATACTAAGTTTTATGGTCTATCCCGCGATAATCCGGGATTGCTTGATTTCTCCGGAATAAAAATTATCTTAGATTTTAAGTTAGGGTATAGGTTATTACCATACCAAGTTTCATTGAATTCCTTTAGGTAGTTTTTGCGTGATTGAAACACAAAGAGACAGACAGACAGACAGAAAGACTGACAATAATTCCAAAAAAATTGTTTCGGCCTCTGTATCGATAAGGAAGCGTACCTCAATTAAAATTTGAAAAAAATAATCAAAGTACAGATTCGGCTCGGTTACAGTTTTATTATATTTATATGTATAAAATAAGCCTTAATTTCTGTGGATAAATACCTACGCTGAAACCATCGATATTAAGTTAATATCTAAAAAAAGAATTGTACATCGGGTGCACTTTCTTAATAACCCTAAATAAATATATCGGTCGCAATGCCAACGCAGCAACACCTGCACATAATGATTTGGATACACCATGTGTTAGGGAGGACAAACGGTGAAGGGACAGTGCTTAATAAAGAGTACAAAAATAGCCCGGAACCATATTATTATGATTTCTGTAGTCAGAACAAACAAATACATTAATTTTGATCACTTTCTCAAGCTATGGTAGAATGATAAAATTATGAGCTAACTGACTCTGTAATTCATGTGTTTAAAATACTATTATCAAAACTAATCTCCTAAGTCGATTTTCAGGTACAGCGATGTAGACAACACTGACACGACGTTACTGCAGACAGAGACATTACACTTGGTACTGGACCTCACAATTATAAGCCTAGTACACATTGCTGTTCAAATGCTCAGAACTATCTTAGAGCGAAAGCCTAAAGTAGTTCCTAATGTATACTGGGTTAAAACGCTTGATGTCACCTTAACGCATATCGATCTCTAATGTCAGTCTTTCTCTACCATATCTTAGCTTTTCTAGGACTCCTAAAATGCTAAATTAATACCCTTAAAAGATACGATTTAGTTTCAACTAGTAAATAATAAGAGGTTGCTTGATCTAAACAAGCCCCAGGTCACTAGTGCTGCGGTAGCGCTCTGTCAGCGGGCCGGGACGGCGAGTCCCGTGGCTGCGTCAAGCTCCCTCTGCATTAAATATTGAAAACTAATATCTTTGGGCACGGCCGCGGCGCCAGGTGCCCCTGTCCGAATACGGTAAGATACAGACACGTCAGTAGACGTTTGCAAAAAAGGTCCATAGCAATTGGATCTTGTTGCTACAAATAAAAAGAAAAATGTATCATTGATATGGGTATTACAATATTTTAAATGTATACCTATTGTGGCATATTCGCGTGATCGTGTAATGACCTTGTTAGTTCATTTAATTCTCATAATGCGGCATTTAAATATGAAGGACCTTTGAGATAATTAAGTCGTAGTCACTTGCGTAATTAATTTTTAAATGTAGCCCCTACCTACTAAATATTTACGTGTAATGGGCGTCGTATTGGGATATTTCGGACTACTAGAGTAGCCTCCGTAATAATTCTATGAATATAGAGAATATGGATTAAATATTAAGATAAATGATATCGTCTCTTAAAGGTAAGACTCGGTTTATTTGGTCGTGGTAAGATAGTCTAGGTCTTCCCCGGTACCTGCATCCTTCCACTTTCACATTGTATATCTGTTTTGTCATTCTTTCCTCTGGCATTCTTTCTATATGCCCGAACCAACGGAGCATGCCCTTTCTCATCTTTACACCGATACTATCTTTCATACCTACTCGCTTTCTTACTACGCTGTTGCTAATGCGGTCGGTCAGCTTCACTCCGCACATCTTCCGCAGAGCTCGCATTTCAACCGCATTTATCCTACTTTCATTCTCCTTCTTACATACCCAGCTCTCGCTACCATATAACAGCGTTGGGACAAGAACTCCGTTATGTATGGCCAGCTGCGCCTTATGGCTTAAGTACCGGCTCCCAAGTAGCTTTCCCATCGCACCATTCACTCTGTTCCCTGCACTCACTTTCTCTCTATGTCAGCGGTGTATTTTCCATCCTTACTGAAGGCGCATCCAAGATATACAAACTCATTCACTTGCTCCAGCACATCGTTACCAACCACAATCCTTACATTCGTTCTGGTTTCTTCCTTTTCAAAAACCATGATCTTGGTTTTCTTTACATTTAAGTGTAAGCCATTGATCATGCAGTCGTCTTTCATAACTGTGACTAGTGTTTGCAGATCAGTGGCTGTTGGCGCTATTAAAACCGCGTCATCTGCATAAAGTAGATGGTTTACCACTAAGTCACCCATTTGTACACCTTCATTCATCGCTTTCAGTCTTTGAAGACTTTTATCCAGATATATTATAAACAGTCTAGCGGACAACACGCAACCCTTGACGCCGATTTTAACATCAAACCAGGGTGACCTGTTACCACCCACCCGTACGCATGCCTTGCAGTCCACATAAGTGGACTGGATGGCTCGCAACAGAGTGCCATCTATACCATACTCTGGCAAAATGTCCCAAACTCTCTTTCGCACAACTCTGTCAAATGCCTTCTCCAGATCTACAAAACCGCAGAAACCCTTCCGCCTCACTGCCAGATGCTTCTCTACGATGTTGCGGAGGGAGAAGACTTGATCCGAACATCCTTTTCCGGACCTGAAACCCCCTTGTGTCTCGCACAACATTCCATCGGACTTAAAATTATTTTCCAATATGTATAATAAGAAGTATATTACTGTAAATATTCTCTTAATTAGAAATCTATAATTGATCGATTTTGTGCAATATACACACAGGTGACGTATTATATAAGTTTACTCCTAAGTTGTCCAATTTGGTAGGAACAACTTCGAGAAAGAAATCAACCGCAGGATCCAATTGGGTTGGGCAGCATTTGGCAAACTACGTCACGTTTTCGCTTCGCCTATACCGCAATGCCTGAAGACTAAAGTCTTTAACCAATGCGTTCTACCTGTTATGACTTACGGGGCCGAGACGTGGACACTCACAGTGGGACTAGTCCACAAACTCAAAGTCGCACAGCGGGCTATGGAGCGAGCTATGATCGGCGTCTCTTTGAAGGATAAAATTCGTAACGAGGTAATCCGACAAAGAACCAAAGTTACCGACATAGCTCGCAGACTCAGTAAGCTAAAGTGGCAATGGGCTGGTCACATCTGCAGAAGGACCGACGGCCGATGGAGCAAGCGTGTCCTAGAGTGGAGACCGCGACTTGGTAAGCGTAAGGTAGGACGGCCCCCAGCTAGATGGACCGACGACCTCAAGAAGGTCGCTGGGACGGACTGGATGCGGAAGGCGGGGGACCGTGTGCAATGGCGCGTGTTAGGAGAGGCCTATGTCCAGCAGTGGACTACGATAGGCTGATTGATTGATTGATTGACTCCTAATTAACCCACTTAAACAGTTCACGTCGAATCATTGAAATTTTATAAAAAATCATTAATTTAAAAAACACCGTCACGCCTATATTCCCCAGAGGGGGTGGCAGAGGTGTACTGAGTACACCCACGTTTCGCCGACGATGTTAGGTCCCATGTAATAGGGGGCGAGCCTATTGCCATATACCGGGCACAATTCCAGACTCCGGACTCATACTGGGAATTTTTCGTTAGAAAAACTACATTTGTCCGACCTAGGATTTGAACCTAGGATCTTGTGATCATTAATTTCTTTGTAAATATAGATAGGTAGTTAGTACCAATGCAAGCATCGCCTAAGGCTATATTACACCACTAAATACAGTAAAAGCACAATCAGCAATTCATCCGGTGTATCGCAGCGCAGTGGGTGCGGCCCGCCGCTACCGCCAGGAATCCCAGGCTACCCGGGATTGTGCCCGGATCCCACTGCATTTCCCAGAGCCGCCTGCTATTGTGGAATCTGAAACACGCCACTACGTATTTTGAGATGTTCCGTCTGTGAGACGATCGATTTTTAAAGCTTCGATACTGGTGGTGGCCTAAGATAATCCTCTGAAAGGAACTAGAACAAAAGAAACAGTAGGAATATTCTACACAACTTAAAAAAGAGAGCATTCTTAACATTAACCTATATTTTGTCTTTAGAATACCACGTTGAAATGTCAATGAATAAACTAATCATAACTTTTAGACCCTACACCTCAACCTAATTTCAAAACTTTTTTCCCGGAAATGTTGTCTGAAATTTGGCAAGAGTGTTAATTTTGATGTGAGGATTACTCTTGGTGGCACACAGATACATTGCGTAATCGATATATAAATAGCGATAAGTTATTAAGCTACATAATTAACAGTGAGAATCGGTGACAAGCACAGGTAAGATACCTGTGCTTGTCATTCCAGTAAATAAAAATAAAAACTAAGAGATAAATAAACCTTGTTCCTAACGCTGACAGCGATTTCAATAATTAATGAAGTGTTTTCGCTGACATTACATAAAACTCTAGAATCACATTAGACTAATTTATGAACGTGAAATTAATTTGATCCATTCTGAGTCGCGTGACCTCGCGCTGTCGCCTGCGCCGCACGCAAAATATTAATTAACCGTAATGATAAATCTGTACTTAGACATCGCTTTAATAACGTCGGTTTTTGCATTGTTCCAAAATAATTTGTTTTTATGAACTTTTCTTGTTTTGTCATAGACATTGTAATAATAAGTACCATTTCTGTGTATTCTGTTGTCTTTAATGATCATTTGAAATCGCATTAAAATTAATTGTGAGTTATTACAAAGCGATTCGAAGTTCTTATTATATAATTATCACCTGTTGAAACACTATACTCTCTGCCTACCCCGCAAGGGATCTGGCGTAATAAAATAGATAGACAGATAGACAACAATAAGAGGTTTATCAAAATAATTATTTGTAAAAACAGGTTTAAACGTGGTATGTTCCTGTAGGTTTGAATCTATATGCTTTTAAATCTGGGTTAGGCACGTGTTTGTTGATAACAATTAAGAAAAAAACATATATCGAAAGTTTACACAAAGCTAATTGGTGCTCATATTTATTTTAAATTATATATTTGGAAAACATACAGAAATATCGTGCTCAATCTAAGAAATTGAAATATCCCCGAAGAAACCTATCTTTTCAGAGAAAACATATTCCACAGACTACAGGAAGACGGAGTCTAGACTACTTGTCTCATAAAACTCAGAAAACTGGACAAAAGAAACTACAATATTGATTATACTATGCGAATACCACCAACTAGTACACTGGGCCATATTTTCCAATAGCATTATAAACGATGTATGCTATAATCCGGGAGCGTGTTGCTCCATCTATTATTGTACTGTTAATTGCTAATATCACATTAGCTTTACGTTCCGATATAATGCGGTGCTCTGTAATTGAAGTCGGCGGCGTTACTGTAATGGCGGCAATTATCATACGCTGGAGGTAATTAAAGTAGGATCTATGTACGTACAAATGCTGCGTACATCGGGTGGTCTGGAAATACAGCGGTATATTAAAATCTATAGCCGTAGAGCTACATTAATGATAAAACAAATTAAATTTGAAAAATGATTGTGTACTGTTTAAACGCACTGTTAGCCGACCTTGCCAGGTCCCAATGTAATAAGAGTTAAATCTATTGCCATTATACTAGCACAATTCCAGACTCCAGATTAATATCGACAATTTTTGGACAGGGGACTTTGTCTGATCTAGAATTGGAACCTATGGCCGTGTGATAGCTATTACATGCATTATTTGCCACTAGACTCCCGGCGTTAATTAAAGATTCTAAGAAAAAGAAATACAAGTTCAGGTCCGGTTCCCATCAAAGTGGAGATGGACGCAGAGACAGGAGAAGAGCAGCGTAGCAAGAGGGCTACCAAATGTGTGCTGATAAAAACAAAGTTAAATTGATTGCGCGTGCGAAGGACTCACGAGGCATCTCTTCTCTTCTTCGTTTGAACTGGTTTCCTTGAGACTAAGTGAAAGAGGGCATGGGAGTAAAGACATCCAAATTGGTTATTTTCCCACATCTCGCCTATCTGCGCTTAGATGGGTCGATGTTGTCAACTAATAAAGGTTTAAAACTTACCACCAACCCCTTTAATAAAACCATTCTAATCATACTTTGCCACAAAGCTATTAACTATGTATGTATATCCACATCTTTCTTACAGCAACGTAAGATTATAGTGGCTTTGTTAAAGAGATTGTGGTGCGCAGATATTCTTCGTTATCTAACTGGGTTTTTGCTTTTATCTATATGAAAACACAAACATGTTTCGTCCATGTCACGGCGTCAATGGACAATATAAATAAAGTAGACGGCCATAAATAACGCGCGATGTTAGTCCGGACGGCGCGTGCCGCCGCGGCCGCGTCGCGCGCGTCCTGTCGCGCCGCCGTCACGCCGCGTCCCGTCCCGCTTCGCCACGCGGCACCGATGAAATATAGCACGCGGACACGATACGACCACGGAACCAGGGTTGTCTATGTTCTTTTTTCGTACACGATATATAAACAAGCATCATGCTAGGAAATATTTAAGTATCGTGGGTGCATTAACAAACAAAATTATCACACAAAGATTTGTCTCGTGCAGGAGGCCCGTTGCTACTATTATAATAACAAACAGTTTAAGTTTATAAACTTAGAACAGGTATACTTTCTACACTGCAATCAATTCGAGAAAGAAAATATACATAATTTTTGGATAAAGGCGCAATTTACTTCCGATTATGTCGTTGTATATTACAAAACATAGTTAGTATTTTAATAATAATCCAATCGAAAGTCAAAAAACTGGACAAGTGCAAGTAGGACTCGCGCTCTGAGGGTTTCGTACCGGGTTCAGTTTCGGCCAGTTTCAGCGCCAAATTGTAATTTCATCGTGTCTAGAGAACTCGTCAAGACAAATCCAATGAGCCCAAACACGGCGGGGTTATGTTGAGTAGTTGGGTAGTTCCTTTGGCTACCCTCCGGTTCCATCATCAGATCCTGAATATTATCTGAGTCTATAGAACTCGTCAAGGCAAATCCAACGAGCTCAAACACGGCGGGGCTATGTTAAGTAGTTGGGTAGTGCCGTTGGCCACCTCCCAGCTCCATCATTAGACCCTGAACAGCATCCGGATTTATAAAACTCGTCAAGACAAATCCAACGAGCCCAAAAACTGCGGGATTATGTTCAGTCATTGAGAAGTTCTATTGGCTACCCTTCAGCTCCATTATCAGACCCTCGACATCAACCGGGTCTACAGATCTCGTCAAGACAAATCCAACGAACCCAAACACGGTGGGATTATGTTGAATAGTTTGGTAGTTCCGTATGCCACTCTTTGGTTCCATCATCAGATCTTGGACACCATCAGGGTCTACAGAACTCATGAAGACAAATCCAACGAACTCTAACCCGGCGGGGTTAAGTATACTAGGGTATTTCCGTTGGTCACCTTGCCACTTCATCATCAGACTCTAAACATCATCTGGTTGTATATTACTTATCAATACCAATCTAACAAGCCTAAACACGAGGTGGTTATGTTGTGTAGTTGACATGTTCCCATGGCCACCTTTCAACCCCATCAAAAGACTGTTCTGGAGCTGGGTCCATGCATGGTATGTACTATATTATTGCATTGTCACCGAACTTACATACGTATGCTAAATTTCAGCTCAGTCGGATACATGCTTTCTATTGTCAAACGCTATTAGATATCTTAATAAAATAAAATTAAACTAATAAATAAAATACCCGAAGTGCTTGAAAATGGAGTACAAAATTTTAACCAGAAAGACAATTAGACATACGAACAAAAAAGATTCTAAAAAAGTTACCTATACCTTGTTAGTCTATTGGCGAATTATGCGAAATACAGGTGTGACGATGTTTATTTTTATATATTTTACAAATTTAAATGAACAACGTTGATTTTCAATTATTTCCGTATTATTACACACACCGGGACGCCTACATTCCCCAAGCGGGACTGGCTAAGAGGTGTACTATGTGCGCACACCAACTTATTGCTAAGAATATAAGGTGCCAATGTAATAGGGGTGAGGCTATTGCTATTATACCGGGCACAACTTCGGATTCCGGACTAATAATTGGAATTTATTTATAGAAAAACTACATTTCGCTCGCCCTACAATTTGTGCGAGATCCTCCGCGATCTCTAAACGCATTACACGGTACCTACTTGTTCAACGAGGCAGTCTATAAAAATACCTTTTAAAAAGTGCTTTTACTTTATAAAAATTTGCCGTAATTAAATTAATAACATTTAATTTTCACCTCTATTACATGGGACTTAACATCATCGGCGAAACGTGGGTGTACTCAGTACATCTCTGCCACCGCCGCTTGGGATTTGCAGGCGTGACGGTGTTTTTTTTTAAATTTTTATTACATCTATATAAAAATAAAAGAATAAATCGTCAATGTGATCCAATTTATGTTCTATACCGTACAAAGATGGCGCCATCTCTGTGGGTGTGAATAATATTTATTAACCACAAATCAAAATAGTTCCACAAAATGTCACTGATAGCAGATAGACAAAGAAGTATTGTCGTAGTGTGTGCGGTAGTCACTAGACAGCGCTATTTTAATTTTTCATCAGAGTTGAGGGAAAATAATTAGTTTTATATATGTTATAGTTATAAATTGACAAATACAGGATTTCTTCCTTTACTTGTACTTTAAAACCTTACTTCTTGCCAAATTCCACGATTCTAGGTCAACGGGAAGTGCTATATAATTTATAATGAGTGACTTTATATGACCATATCTTTGGTTTGGGTTTACTTAGAGCCTTTATTTTTTTACACTAGTAGGAGACCGTAAACCTTCGTATTTGGTATAAATTTTAAATTTAATACCTAAAGGTATTAAATTGAAATTTATATACCGGCTAAAGCCCTTCCTGAGGAAAACAAACCCTAAAAAGGTGATAACCTTCGGACAGACAGACAAGGAAGTGATCCTATAAGGGTTTCGTTTTAGGTACGAAACTCTAAAAAGAACATTATTTTAATATATTTAAAAATATCTATTTGATTTGACTGCCTTGTTGGTCTAGTGGCAAAGAATGTGCTTTACGATCACAAGGTCCTGGGTTGAAATCCTGGGTCGGAGTAATGTAGTTTTCTCCAATAAAAACTTCCCAGTATAAGCCCAGAGTCTAGAATTGTGCCCGGTATATGGCAATAGGCTCACCCCCTATTATATGGGACCTAACATCGTCGGCGAAAAGTGGGTGTAAATATTACACCTCTGCTACCCCTGTTTGGGAAATATATGTAATAATATTAGCCCTGTTAAGAAACTGTCCCACTGTTGGGCACGGGCCTCCTCTCAAACTGAGAGGGTTATTATATGGGACCTAACAACGTCGGCGAAAAGTGGGAGTAAATATTACACCTCTGCTACCCCTGTTTGGCAAATATATGTGTGACGATAAAAATTCAATTTTCTTATCTCTCTACTCTCTACCTATCAATATCGTCACACCAGATATCTTGCAAAGTAGTTAGAGAATACAGGGTTCCATCAGAATTATTTTACGGACTTCTATTGGTCATAAGTATAAAATTTATCAAACACAATACAGTAACTGCTCAAACGACATAAATTAAATACTCAAAAGTATTTCGATGCTTAATTTAAACAGCCTTGTCGTGGGCGCGTGTTCTACCCCGGGCAACCCTGCCACCCTCGAGCCGGGGTTCGGGCACTGGGCGACGTCCATATTGACACTGACGCATTTTATTATCATTGGCCGCCGCCGGATATATTGGCGCTCTATAATATTTATCCTTACAAAAACCGGACGAAAATATTGAACATATTTTCCGAAGGACAATTGACGAATACTAATGTGTTTTATTGTTTTAGTTACGACGTAGATGGATTGACTGCGGACAATGTAGTTTAGAATGATAATTCCTATCCTGCTGTTGTGAAAAATATTAAGATATAGGATATTGATTATGTCACGTGTAATATTCGATCAGGAAGTAGGTACTTAGATGTAATAGTTTGTACAAATACGTTTCAACATTCAAATCAGCCTATTGCAGTCCACTGCTGGACATAGCCCTCTCCCAATTCGCGCCACAATACACGGTCCTCCGCCTTGCGCATCCAGTCCCACCCTGCGAACTTCTTAAGGTCGTCGGTCCACCTAGCGGGGGGGGGGGGGGGCCTACCTACCTTACGTTCCAACATTAATTTTTTTGAAATAAATGACAGTGGACTTTGATATGAAATATGTTCGCCAAACACACTCCTAAGCAAAGGCCTCCCCCTCATACTTCCACAGCTGCAAAGGTAACATAAAAAATGAAAGATAAATAATATAGGCCACATCATGTGCATTCGATTCAATTATTCCAGTTGTTTTAATCATTATGTCTCATATAACACAATAACTCGCCCAACAAGAAACTAAAATATGTCAAAGAATATTCTTTATCATTAACAAATATGTCAAGTCTCCGTAACCGGCGAGCGTGTATGAGACTAACTATGAGAATGAAGGAACCCAAAGTGCTATGTAAGAAAAGGACCTGTTGCAACTCTTTACTCTCTGCCTTCCCCGCAAGGAATCTGGCGTGATGATATAGATATATAGAGATAAACGAATATGTACGTTACTATGTAGACCGGTCTAGATGCAAACCAAACATTGTAACTAATTTTCTAAATCCATTTCACATTCGAATATCCCATACAGTGCGATCATAAACACAATGTTGCAATAACGCGGCATCTCGCAAATGTTTTCGTAAGCTGCGTCCGGCTAAGTAGGAACTAAGCAGGCATTAAACATTACTGCGGTAAGCGGCTCGACAGCGGCTCAGCGGCTCAACCGGCTGCTCTGAGCATTATGACGCCGCCAACCCGGATAACGTCCTCTAATTCACTCTCGCCTGAATGTGGCGATCGCCGAATTAACACGCGTGTTGTACAACCTACTTACTGAATTATTGATGTAGACCGATTGTGACCTGATTTCAATGAAATTATGTATTTGGTAAAACACAGTGCTCACATGAACAAGATATATTTTTAATTATTCTTATTTTTTATATTCCTAAATAGGCAGAGACGGGCATCAGTTGCTAGACTCACCAAAAAAATATGATCAAATAGTAAACTGACATAAACAGTATATTTTCTCTCTAACACCAAAGCTCGGAAAAGAAGAATGTAGGAAAAGAATCAGTATGAACTCAGTATTCCCAGCATCTTCGGTTGCCCACCATAATGTTTACATGTCCTAGGATATTTTAAACAAGTTACTGCCCGCGACTTCGTCCGCGTTTACTTTGGACACGAACCATACATTTTTCCGAGACAAAAAGTATCCTATGTGTTAATTTGGATGAAATTTGATACACAAATGTGTGTGTGTGTGTGTTTTTGCGTGATTGAGTTAGATGTTTGTTACATCTATACATTCCAACATGCAAACATCTAAAAACCTTAAAATTTATAATATTAGTAGGTATATATAGCTAAGAGATGATCTCGCCGGGTCACCTGACCGTGTTCTGTATCGCTGGCCTACCTGCGTGCGCACCCGCAGGCACGGTGCGTATTGAATCAATTACATTGGTCATTGTTAATTTGCCGCATTAGCTCGCTCGCACATCGCGCGATGTATACGTGTTTTTTTTACGGGTAGATGGTTCCGATATTTATAACTGCATTAGATAGTCTAATGGTGCTTACTGCAGCTGGCTATTACAAAGTACTGGGATCGAATTCGAGGACAAGGTGTGATTATACCATCGAAAAATTTCGTCATCGTATAATGGCATTAGACTCTCTCCCTATTTGGACCTAACGTCGTAGTAAAAACATGTGCATTGATTTACATGGTACATCTCTATCACCCCCGCCCTTCGAATATAGGCCTGATTATTTTTTTAGTTAAATTCTAGCGCTGGAATACTGATTAGTTGTTTAAAAATTTCACTTCAGTCTATCTTCTATCATCACACCAGATCCCCTGCGAGATGATCTTCATTCCGATATCGGTCTCGATCCAATTCGCGCCTTTATTAAAAACGCGACAACCCAATTCTTCGCGAACGCGTCCGATCATCGGAACCCCTAATCGTAACCGCCGGACTCTGGATCGAAAATCGCTTCTAATGGACTTGGGAATCAACTTTGCAAATCTTATAGTTCTTGAGTCTTAAATCGTTTATTACTACTATACCTATTAACTAAATGCTATTTAAGATTATAATTTTGAGAGTTTGTACAAATTAGGGGGCTTGCAAGAAATTTTTGTATGGGGCAAAGTATAAAAACCAGAATATTTCAAAAACTTATAAATTGAAATGCTAAATTATATTCTAATAGCATTTAGTTAATAGGTATCATCATCATCATCATTTCAGCCTATATTTGTCCACTGCTGAACATAGGCCTCCCCAATCGCTTTCCAGCGTAACCGGTCCGATGCCACCTGCATCCAACGATTTCCTGCGATTTTCACAAGATCGTCGGTCCATCTGGCAGGCGGTCGTCCTACGCTGCGCTTGCCAATACGTGGTCTCCACTCTAGAATCTTTCTGCCCCAACGCCCGTCCGATCTACGCGCTATGTGGCCAGCCCATTGCCACTTCAGCATACTAATCCTGAGGGCTATGTCGGTGACCTTGGTTCTTCTACGAATCTCCTCATTCCTGATTCGATCACGTAGAGAAACGCCGAGCATAGCTCTTTCCATAGCTCGCTGAGCAACTTTGAGCTTTTTTATGAGACCTATTGTAAGAGACCACGTCTCTGATCCATATGTCATCACTGGTAACACACATTGACTAAAAACTTTAGTCTTTAGGCACTGAGGTATTTTGGATGAGAAGATGTTGCGCAGTTTCCCGAACGCTGCCCAGCCGAGTTGGATTCGTCGATTGACCTCTCTCTCAAAGTTGGACCTACCTAACCGGACTGCCTGTCCCAGGTAAATGTATTCGTCGACAACTTCAAGAGTAGAGTTCCCAACGGTGAGTGCGCTGGGTACGACATGGACATTAAACATTATTTTTGTTTTGTCCATATTCATTTTAAGACCCACTTGTTGGGATACTCTATTGAGGTCACCGAGCATTCGTCCTAGATCTTCCAGCGACTCCGCCATGACCACAATGTCGTCGGCAAATCGAAGGTGAGTCATGTATTCGCCATTGATGTTGATGCCAAGTCCTTGCCATTCCAAGAGCTTGAAGGCGTCCTCTAAGGTGGCCGTAAACAGTTTCGGAGAAATGACGTCTCCCTGTCTTACTCCTCTTTTTATGGGGATCACCTTCGTGCACTGCCCCTGTACTCGGACTGACATGGTGGCGTTATTATACAAGCACTTCAACACTTCGATGTACCTATAGTCAATGCGGCATCTCTGGAGAGATCTAAGAACCGCCCAAGTCTCGATCAAATCAAAGGCTTTATCATAGTCCACAAACGCCAAGCATAGTGGCCGATTATACTCCTCAGTCTTCTGTATAACCTGCCGCAGCGTATGTATGTGGTCTATGGTACTAAAACCTTTCCGGAAACCGGCTTGTTCGGGAGGCTGGAAGTCATCAAGCCTTCGTTCGAGACGATTCGTAATGACTCGAAAAATTGGCCCTGGTGACACCAGGGCCAATTTTCGGTTTTGGTGGTAGCCGAATCTCTGCCGGAGATTCTTAGCACCCCTTGTCCTTTGTTAATAGGTATAGTAGTAATAAATGATTTAAGACCCAAAAACTATAAGATTTGTAAAGTTGATTCCTAAGTCCTCTAGAAGCCATTATCAATCCAATGTGCGCCGCCGACTACGAACCTAACTCCCCTACTATCAGCCGCTACCGCCATCCGTGGCATGTTCTCACCGACCCTCCCGATGCCCTTACTTCCCTTCTTTTGAATACAGATACCGCACACAGGATCAGACATCAGGCGAGGTCGAAAAATCCCTTGCCCGTCGGCCGATGCATAGCACCACCACGCGATACTTAGTATATGCCCTCCCCCGTAGTGACTGCCCAAGCCGAGTCATTTCCACCTAGCCCTTCTGTCTCGAGCGTAGTGGTTGAACACTCGCCCTCTTACCCAGTGAAGCTGTAAAGGCCCCGCGGCGATTCACACACCACACATCCCATGCAGGGTAACTTTCTGCTTCACCGTGTGGCCTGAATAGTAAAATAACGCCTCTCCTTGTTCAAAAAATCTTCAAAAAGGCTACTAAATAAAAGAGCTAACATCATTTAAACAGATCAAGCAAACTACCACGATAATAGGCGCATCCCTTTTTATACTCTTATGTGTTGGCATAATGATTCTAATCCTGTTTTGATAAATGTTCGTGTACATATAAATACCGTGAAATAGCTATGATGACAGGCGCAAGTGCCGACTTATTCGCCGTTAATCCGCGCCGGCGCCGAGCCGTTAGCACTCACGGCGAGTATCGAGCGATAAAGTGCCAAGTGGCCGTATAACGATTTATGTTCAATTTTTTTTTTTTTTTTTTTTTTTTTTTTTTTTTTTTTTTTTTTTTTTTTTTTTTTTTTTTTTTTTTTTTTTTTTAAAACGTAGCCCCACACTAGGATTTATTCCTGTGTCGTGGGTGCGTTTACAAACATGAAAATTCACAAACAAATACCCAGACCGGAACAAATGATTGTGGATCACACAAAGATTTGTCCCGTGCGGGAATCGAACCCGCGACTATTCGACACAGTGGGCGGAGCAGCTCAAGCTCTTAACCACTGCGCTAAATCGTCCTAAATAAATTATAAAAGCTATTAAAAGAAAGTGTTAGCCGGTTTTAAAGTCGCAAATATCGCAGCTGCCGCAGTCCCGGCTTTTAATATTTAAAGCGCATTTATGTTCAACTATAAGGAGATAGATTGGTGTTCATTTTATCCTACAGATTTAATCATTTGCTTCATGGATTCAATACATTATTGAAAAATAAGTGACTCCGATTGCTCGACGTTTAAAAGACTTCAACGAGATATTGGATGAACCAATGTTCAAAAATGGAATAGTTTCGATCGAAGTACGGCACTCCGTGATTTTAAGCAGCATATTTGAAGTATGATTAAATGAATATCAGTCAATCAATCAATCAGCCTATCGTAGTCCACTGCTGGACAGAGGCCTCTCCTAACACGCGCCATTGCACACGGTCCTCCGCCTTAACATATGAATGAAGCGCCTTGAATGAACATATTTTATAAAATTTGATGTATATAGTAATCTACAACACTTAAACCCAATTTCACTTAAAAGCCAATAGATAAAAAACAGCGAATAGTGACCAACGCGGATTCATTAGTTTCAAAGAAAGAAAGAGAGAAATAGATTTTTCATTCCGACATTATTTATACAACGAAAAAATATGATAATCAATCATACAACAAGCCTAGGATAGAGCCTTTATTTTTGATGTGAATAGTAAGTAAACTATGTACCAGTAACTTTACTGCAAAAACGTCGTAACAAAACATTAATGGCAACGCAATAAATCCATTTATTTACAATTGAAAACAATAATAAAACGCGCAATACGAAATACCATAACAGCACAAACAGCTATGTTACCCGGCCTAGGATCAAAGCCTGCAGCCGGCGGCGGTGCCACGCGACACCGCGCCGCGGTATCCGTTACCAATTACTGGAGCCCACGAGTGCACTCAATGCACCTGATGAACCTCTTTGTCAAGGAAACTCATCGTGACGATTCCAGAATTCTATGTGAAGCCAAACCATATCTGTGTACCTTGTATTAAAATGGAGGAACACAAATATCCTTATGTTTGAGTCACAACTCGAAATGTATTTCAATATTTTTACGTAGACATCCGTGTGTCAAGGAACTTATGGATATCGATTCACAAAACCTAGTGCAACAGCAGTCTGTTGCTAAGCACTCTGATGTCAAGATTCTTCTGTTTCTTTAAAAACGTTGCGCCGCTCTAGAAATTATTTTTGTACCTTGGGTGCATTTATAAATACGAATTTGTCATACAAATTTCCACTGAAATTAATAATAGTTTCCGACCTTGTATTCCGTCACCAGCGATAACCAACTTTCAATAAGATAGGTGATCGTAGTAGCATTTTTATTTCTGTGCGTTTCTGTGCTTTGGCAGGCATTTGAAGCCCTTTGCCCCGGGTGCTGTTTAATGTCGTTAAGTCAAGTACGAAGCTTTCTGACCAGCAGTATAAGTTGTAATATCAGGTGATCACAAACCTGCAAGAAAGCCTATGCGTAGCAGTATATTATTTCTCTCTGCAAGGAAAGAAGCAGTCGGAACTCTGTTCTCTCTGTGTATCGCGCAAGCATCCAAGATAAAGATAGGCAGGTAGATTATACTCTGCATTTAAACAAAACAGTGGAAACATGTTCAAGACAAGAGCGCCAGAGGCCGATTTTCTTGCAAGATGGTAGTTTGGCATGCGGTGTCTCGCGACGCGCTGTAAATCCCGCGCGGTGACTTAACGACGGCATAAATACCGGCCGGGGCTCGGGGGCGAGGAGGGGTAATTTACTGTTTAATAGCACGCCATCTGTTAGTCCCACCCAAGAACTACGTCGGAATTCAAATTTGGAGTGCTAGTTTTTCTTGAACCAAAATCATAAGATAAGGAAACCCCAGCCAGCATAAGAAAAACTTATTTAGAGGAGAAATTTCGCTTGCTACAACGTAATTAATATTAGCACAGCATTTTTCAGCAAAGGATAACATGGTTAATACTCAATCGCTGTCGGAAGAATGCATGAAGTATTCAAGGAAAAAATAAGTCCCATTTAACCATCGAGTATCATCTTCATAATTAACCTATCCCGCTAACAACGCCGTTAATACAGCGAGCTAAATAAACCCCACAACATATTGCCTCGTTCAATCAGCGGCGCAGCAAATGACAAACGACGCACATTCGTCCGCGCGACCGAAACAACATAGGAATGAGCCCGTCGAGGCTTTTACTTAAAACAACGATGTTCCCGCGACATGTGACGTGGCGGCGGGCGCCCGCGCCGCGCCACTGCGTAGCTACAGGCAGAAAATACACTCTTGCTTTTGTCCCATTTTTAATTTTTTTCTATAGCTCTCTGACGTCGACTACCTAGTTGGTGCAAGAGCGAATACTACACGTAGCGATCAAGAGATACTGGGTTCGAATGTAATATTTCGATAAGGACCTAGAATAAACAAAATGTAAATTTCGATAAAAAAAAATATTTACGTATAGATTTACGTATTACACATAGGCTACATCTGCAAAATGACTTTGTTAGCATTTTTAGACGCCGCCGCGGGATTATGGATCAAAAGCACTTATCTTATCTCTTCTCGAAACTCCATTAGGGGGCTTGGCTTTTTAGTGGTCATAATGCAGTGCCTCTGAAAATATATATTCTCTTATTAAGTTCGGTTTTAAAAATGTAGTTGCGATCACGAAGCTATTGCGGTGTATCAGATCTTGAAAGCCAAAATTAATATTGACGTGTTCTATTCTTACTCTTCTATACTATTTATGTTTTTTTCCTCTTCTGAAAAGAGGAAGTAGTGTTTTATATTAATAATTTGGAATGTTGGTGCTACTGACATCAACAATGTTATTAAACACATTACAAGTGGGGCTGAAGCATTTTTATCTGCTCAAAATGAAGAATTCAAGAAAAAATTGATTCTCTCGAAGGAAAAATTAATGAAGATAGAAAATACATCACTTTACTGGAAGACAAAATAGAAAATATGCAGCAGGACAGTCGGAAAACCAACTTTGAAATAAAAAATGTGCCTAAAAAGCCCGATGAAACTAAGGACGACCTTGTGAATATGGTTTTATGTTTGACCGATACAGTAGGTTGTCAAATACAAAAGACTGATATTAAAGATATCTACAGAGTTCGTGGGAAGAAAGAAAATGTCACAAACACTCCGATCGTCGTCGAGACATCCTCAACCATACTGAAAAATAAAATTATGAAAGCAAGTAAGTCATTTAATATTCAACAGAAAAATAAACTATGTGCTAAACACTTGGGCTTCAAATCATTGGAGTATACACCTATATTCGTAGCAGAACAACTTACGGCAAAAGCTGCTCGACTACATTTTCTAGCACGAGATCTAGTGAAAACCAAGAGATACAAATATTGTTGGACTGCGTATGGCCGAGTTTACTTAAGGAAAGGAAAGATGATAACTCACAAGTTATTTTAATTAAAAGCGAATCACAACTTCAATGTCTTTGTAATGAAAAATGACTATATACCACAGGTTGTTCTGATCTTTGTCTCTGGCCATTTAAAAATTATATTCCAGCCATGTACCTAGTTCTTAAGCAAATAAAAAATATATATAATGTTAAGAACTTGATCTCAACTTTAGATATTTTTTCACTCATACATTCACATACTAACATTTATACACGACAAATTTTATATAAACATTTCCAACACAAATACATTTATACTCACATTTACATCAGCCAAAGAGCCGTTCTTTTTATAGAAATTATATTAATTATACTAGTGCAACTTAATTATTATGTCTACATTATATCATTGTTACTAAGTTTTTACCATGACTTGCGACTATGTTCCAAAGTTATACCCTTCTGGATCACCTATCATTACACTTATTATGTACATTATCATTACACACGTATATATGTTTTTAGTCTAAATTATGGATAATTCATTAAATACACTTAGGGATATCGATCAAACTAAGATTGCTTCATCCATAAACGGTGATGTACAAGATCTTGAAAAATATATATGGATAAATAAAACTGACCTAACCATGGTTGCACAAAACATAAGAAGTATTTATTGTAACTTTGATGATTACCAAGCTATGCTCTCACTTTTTAACTTTGATGTAGACATTTTAGTGTTAACGGAATGTAGACTCAATTCAAACAAAACAATCCCAAACATTTCTAACTACACGTCCATGAAATCAACATTTAACTTAAATCAAAATGACGGAGTGGTTGTATATGCAAAATCAAACCTGAAACTCCTGATTAAAGAGGTTAAACTTAAACATGCATCTTACCTGCAAATAAATGTTTTCAATCATACAATACTGGGTATTTACCGTTCACCATCTAATTCGAATGCACTTGACTTCCTAGATTCTCTTAGTTCGTATCTTGGAAGTATTCAACCCCAAAATAATATAATAATCACCGGTGATATTAACATTAATCTTAAACCTAATCATAATGAACCATCAAATGAACGAAATAACAGAGTAAATTACCTTAATCTATTAGCCATACACGGGATATTAACTGGACATACACTACCGACTAGAGGAAGCAACTGCCTAGACCACTTCATGATAAAATTGAATACTAAAACTTTTTCTGCTGACGTTGCAGTATTGAATACCTCTATCACAGATCACTTAACTATATTTTTAACATTAACGAAAGTTAAAAATAGAGATTTTTGCAGAAAAACGGTTGAATCTACGGACTATGACAAAGCTTATAACTGTTTGCTCCAGAAGAACTTAAATAGTCTACTTCTTTATAATGACCCTAATTTAGTTATAGAGCACCTTCTAAATTTTTTGACAGAGTCGCTAGAAGAAAGTAAATCAATTAAATACCTTACAAAAAAACAACGTATTATTAAGCCCTGGATTAGCCCAGGTATTCTAAGATGTATCAAAAACAGAAACAAAATGCAATTACAGCTTAGATCCGATCCACATAATGATATTCTAAAAATTACATTTAAGCGCTATCGTAACTTCTGTAATAGCCTAATAAAAAAACTTAAATGGAAATATGAAAGAGAGCTTTTGGCTAAAGCTGCTAAAAATTCTAAAGCGCTCTGGAAAACGATCAAAACGGTCACTCACTTTAAGGCTACTAAATCTCACTGTAATGAATTACTTCACAATAAACATTCTCCTGTCGATTCTCTCAATTCCATAAACAATTTCTTTGCCAATGTTGGTAAAAACTTAGCTAACCACATACTAAACAATTCTCAAACTTCATTAAGCAACACTAGATCTAGGCTCAATTTGAACTCATCATTTGCTCTTTTAGAAACAGACCCCCAAGAAGTTAGTAACATAAATACAAACCTCAAAACTGACAGTGCCCCTGGCTGGGACAACATTCCAATCAAATTTCTTAAAACTTGCAGCTCTTTAGTTGCCCCTATTATTAGTCACTTAGCTAACTTATGCTTTTCATTAGGTGTGTTTCCGGTGCCGCTTAAAAAATCAATTATCATTCCAGTGCACAAGGGTGGAGAAAAAGGTGACATAAATAATTATAGACCGATTTCTATCTTACCTGCTATCTCAAAAATTCTTGAAATATTAATAAATTCTAGACTCTTGAACTATCTTGAAAAATTTAACATTATATCTAGTTCACAATACGGATTTAGACGTGGCCTTTCTACAGAAGATGCAATCCTTGCTTTAACGTCTAGTAGTACTAACCAGCTTGACAAAGGACAAAAATGTTTGACAATATTTCTAGACTTAAAAAAAGCATTCGATACCGTATCCATCCCCACTCTTGTAAACAAACTGGAGAACATTGGTATTCGAGGAACACCATTAAACTTGATTAGAGATTATTTAAATGAACGAACCCAACGTGTAAAAATTGGAAATTATACGAGTCAAGACCTAGATATAACGTTTGGTATTCCTCAAGGGAGCGTTCTGGGTCCGAGCCTTTTTTTAATATACATAAATGAACTGACTAATCTCGATATTGAGGGCGGTGGAGTATACTCTTATGCAGATGATACGGCTATTGTTATTTCAGGTAAGACCTGGAACTCAGTATATGAGAAGGCTGAATTGGCTAGGGTTTCTAACTGGCTAAGAATCAACTTATTAACTTTGAATACTAATAAAACAAATTACATGTGTTTTAGTATTAATGAAAAATCGCAACCTAGGCAAAATCTATCATTAAAGCTACATACATGTGACAAACTAGATTGCTTAAACTGCCAATGTAAAGTTATAGGAAAAGTAACATCAACTAAATATCTTGGAGTGGTACTAGACAATAAACTGACCTGGCATGATCAAATCGATTACGTGAATGATAAAACTCGAAAGCTTATCTGGATTTTTAAATCTCTAAGACACATCGCATCCCATAAACTTATACGACAAATTTATATCTCTCTAGTCCAACCTGTTTTGACCTCTTGCATTCCTATTTGGGGAGGTTCATCAAAAACAAAATTCTTAGAAGCTGAACGCGCACAACGTTTTTTACTCAAAATTATGTACTTCAAACCACGCCTATTCCCCACCTCAGATCTTTTCAAAATATGTAACTTACTAACCGTGAGACAATTATATATTGTATTAGCCACTATAAAACTTCACAAGAACCTTCCGTTTGACCCCGACTTACTACTAAAGAGAACGGTAGGCAACGTCGTTACTAATTATCACACTAGAACTTCTTTTGCTGAAAGGCAATTCTATGCAAAGTCTGCAATTATATACAATAAACTAAATAAAGTACATAATATACACAAACTGACCCACCATGAGCTTAAGAAAACTATTACAAACCGGATAAAAACTTTAAATTACGATGAGACGGAGGCACTTCTAAACATTTGTCATACAACTTAACACTTACAATATAAAATTATGACCAAATTAGGCTAGTTATGCACAACACACATACACACACTAACATGCACACACACATAACACACACACAAGCACGCAAGCGCTCACACACACACACACACACACACACACACACACACACACACACACACACACACACACACACACACACACACACACACACACACAAACGCACGCACACACATACATTTTAGATTACTAGTTAATTAATTTACCTTATTTACTTACCTTTTTGATTTGTAATTAATTTCAAATATTTATATCTATATTTGTTAGAGATATAGAAGAGCGGGGACTTCTGACACAAGTTTTTTATAAAACTTACTAGAAGAACCCATGTACTGTTAATATGTTTGTAACACATTTATAGAAATAAACAATTTTTGATTTTTGATTTTTTTGAATGAGTTACCCCAAATTGAGCATAAATCTTTTAAAATTAAAAAGAGCGTTAAATTTTACCTTATATGCTTGTATTAGCTCTATGCGTTTTGATTAACATATTGTAGCTTGCAGGGTCCGTATGCGCAATGAGCAAACGTAATGCGTAATAAATCGTGCAAACTTCTTGAAATGCTTATGAAATGGTATTCAGTATGCCACATTACGTATTTAATTAGTCATAGCAAATAAAGCACTAGATACTACTAGTACTGGAAAAGAAATAAATAAAATAATGAGCCTTCTGATTATTTCGATTGGGTGTAAAGATCGTAACGCCGCGACGGAGGGCCCGCAACTACGAGACGTTTAATTCGGCTAATGGCAGCGGCCGGCCCGTACAGTACGTGCTCATTTTGTTGACGCGGGGTGACGCTCTGGAAGCCGTGTGATACACACCGAGAGGCAATCACGCAAAAAAGGCTGAACGGATTTAGATGAAATTCAGCACACAGATAGTTTATCACCTGGATTATCACATAGGATACTTTTTATCCCAGAAAAATGTTAGGTTCATTTCGAAAGTAAACATGGACGCAGTCGCGGGCAGAAACTAGTTCATAATAAAAAGGCACCGTCTAATCTATATTTCCCAGGCGGAGGTGGCAGACGTGTACTGTCTACATCCACATCTCACCGACAGTGTTAAGTGTTGCAGGTGGCGAGCCGGTCACCATCAGATATAAGACACAGTTCTACACTCCGAAAGGCTACCAAGTATTTTCGATAGAAAAACTTCTATGTCACTTTGTCCGACCTAAGATTGGAAACCAGAATTTCGTGATAGCCTGCCGCGCTCTATGCCTCTATATGAACGAGGGAGTTCATATTCAAATTTTTATATGCCATCGAAGACGGAAGTGGTTCTAATTTAGCTTGCAAGTGTTGACCTAAACAAACTAACAAACATTGCAAGTTAAATAAAAACTTGTAAAAATACAGAATACGGACTCGATATTTACGTAGCCCATCAGTTTACAAGATAGCCGCGGCTCTATAATGTAACAAAGACTATTGCCGTACGACGAGAATAGCTCGGCGTGGCTAATTTGACGCCCGACTGACGTTTATTAAAGAGGTGCCTTGTGACGTCACGGCGTCATAGTTCTCCACGTAATTGCTACCTGGTATTATTACTTAATAAAAACATTTCTCACAAGTCTGATATAAATCACAAAAATGGAAAAATTATTCTTTATATCCAAATATTTATCCTCCCTCTGTTAAATATGATATTATGATTGCAAATCTCTCGCGAAGTAAATACCGAGTTGACGTTCAATTCTGACATTTTGGCAAGTTAAAAATGTACGACCTATCATTTGCTTGATCCCGGAAAGTGAGTTTAGGATTTATCTATGTACATTCTGTGCTTGTTTATTTATTTAATCCTTTATTGTATACAGTACATTTACAGTTGTAATTTTACAGGTGATATACAAAGGCGAGCTTAACTCTGAGTTCTCTTCCAGCGAACCTTTAAGTGTTGAGAGATGAGAATGTCAATGAGAGGGTAGTTATACAATCACACATTCAAACATATAATAAAATAAACATAAATATAAATAAAATACATACTATACGAAAACTAAATACAAATAATTTATAAAATATACATAAAAATACACATAGTATATTATATTATAAATATGTATCAACTATTCAACTAATTCTTCTCCTGAAGATGTTCAGAGAGGAGCTTGCGCGTATAGCGTGTGGAAGTAAGTTCAAAAGACGCACTATACGAACAGTAAAAGACCTATCATACCAACTGGAAGAATGAAGAGGAGCACGAAGAAGGTTTTCTCCTTCTTCGTAGCAGTACGACAGATCCTTTCCTTGGGGACAAGAAAGTCAAAACGCTCACATAGATAAATAGGAGCTTTAGGGTTATAAAGGACAGAAAAGAGAAGAGAAAGGATATGTGAGTCCTGGCGTTGCCGAATAGCTAGCCACTTCAATTTTCTTCGGAGCTCTGATACATGATCATATTTACGGAAACCGAAAATGAAGCGGATACACAGATTCTGCAAACGCTCTAGCTTATTAACTAGCTCTTCAGTGGCATCAAAAAAACAGACATCACCATAGTCTAGAAGAGGTAGGAGAAGAGACTGAGTAAGGCTTATTTTAGTTTGCAAGGGCAAGAACTTCAAAAAGCGTTTGAGAGACTAGAAGGCGCCGTAGACCCTTTTGCTTACCTCTAAAATGTGGGTGCTCCATGTGAGGTTGGAGTCCATAAAAACACCTAGATTTTTAATTGTTTTAAAGTAGGGTATAGATACAGAATCAAATAGAACTGTAGAGAGAGCCTGTAGATTCATATCTTGTGCATTCATATAATATCTGCCACCAATGATGATAGCTTGAGACTTAGCCAGATTGACTAAAAGACCAAACGACTTTGCCCACTTGCTGATATTTTCAAGCTCATAATTGATGACACCGATCGCATGATTAAGCTTTTACTTAACCCTAACTTTAAAATGACGATACTGCTGCAAATCGTCTGCGTAAAGATGATAGTAGGAAGTAATCACTTTAGTAATCGAGTTTATAAAAACTGAAAATAGAAGAGGAGAAAGGACGCCACCGTGGGGCACACCCGCATTAAGATCACTCCAATCAGAAGTAACCCCTTCAAAGCGGACCGACTAGGAGCGGCCTCGAAGACAAGAGTCAAACCACGCGATTGCCGGAGCGGAGACATTCAGAGAGGATAAGGTGCCTAAGAGAATGTCAAAATCAAATGAGTTAAAAGCACTACTAAAGTCCAGTAAGATTAAAACGGTAAGAAGTTTGTTTTCCATAGCCAATCTGATATCGTCAGTTATTTTGACTAAGGCTGTCACTGTACTATGACCTGATCGAAAACCAGATTGAAAAGGACTTAGAAGGCTATTATAGAATCAGAATCAGAATATTTTTTATTCATGTAAACCATTACAGTAGTTATGAATCGTCAGAAAAGTAACAAAGACTCTACCGCCACTTCGGAATGTCATTCCTGTGGAGAAGAAGGGCAAGAAACTCCACGGTTACTCTTTTAAAATGAGAAATTACAAAATTTTTCATCTACATTCTGTTGTGGGGTATGGGAGAACAATGTAGGTTGGTCATCAGGTGAGTCTAAGTTAAAAAAGCGAATAATACTATTTATGAGAATGGCTACATGGTTCCCTCATTTACAAAAAAAAGTACATATTGTGTTAAACTAATAGAAGGAAGAGAGGAAATGTTAACTAACAACAGTTGAATAGGTTGTCATGACTTAAGTGAAGCTGGAATAGCATCTATCCAAGCATTTTTATCTTTTAAATAATCATCTATTGAATAATAAGCTTGCTTACAAAGTGTTCGTTTTACACAGGCTTTGAACTTATTTTCACTAAGTTTAGTGACGTCAATGGAAATTTTGTTATAAAATCTAACACTGTGCCCCATGAAAGACGTGTAAATTTTTGACAGACGAAACTGCGGTTGGTCTAATTTATTTCTATGTCCTGTGTTATAGCAATGCCTATCACCTAGCTGATTAAAAAGATCTAAATTTTTTCTAGTATACATAATATTTTCATAAATATATTGACATGGGACCGTAATGATATTAGCTACAATGAACAGTTCTCTTAAAGAGTCGCGACTACTCAAGTTATAGATGGCCCTAAAAGCCCTTTTTTGCGAGATAAAATAGGAGAGATAGAGAGACAGTTGATTCTAAACAGCACTCTCAAGCACCTTGGATAGCAAGGGAAGTATGGATATAGGACGGAAATGGGATAAACAGGTAGGGTTCGGTATTTTAGGTAATCGGAGAACATGAGCTTTTTTCCAAGCAACGGGAAAAACGATAGTCTCCAATGAATAATTTATTATGTGCGTGATGACAGGACAGGATAGGTAGGAGCATTTGAATTTGGATGCCATCATCGCCAGTTGCCTTCGTGGAAATGGACAGGATAAATTTCTTGATGTCTTGCTCTGTAACCAGGCTGAAAGAGAAAGAAGCACATACTGGCAAAAGAAGATTGGAAGGATATTTAAGAGTAGAAGATTTCATGTCTTGTTGTTTATGCTTCACCAATTAATTAAATTCAGATTTTGCTATCTGAATTTAATTAATTGGTAAAGCAATCTTACAGGGTAGGTTTAATACATCATGGTTCGCATAGGAGCTTGTACCACTGCAGAATTGTTGTGGTCTTCCTAACTATCAATAAGAATAAGTAGCATCCGGCACGGGCAGTGTGAGATGGGTGACTGTGTAGTGTTATTTTTATTTTCGAACGTGTTTGGCAAACAACACTAAGCCGCTAGGTCCCTGATAACCATATCTTGCACTAAGTGGGAGGCCACAAAACTTGAATTCTCCAATCCACACCAGTAAAATTTGACCTTATTCTCTGTCACATCGAAACCTAAAAGAGGCCTATGTACAGCAGTGAAATAATACAGACTAATTTATATACTCCATTATACGTCGATCTACTAAACTAGATCCAAGGTTCTTGTGTTGGAAACACAAAAATATACATATTGTTAACAGTTTGATGTATCACTCCGAGGTTAAAATTAAATAATCTTTCAGTGCGACTACTGTTCGGTTCAAAGGTGATATCATAAAAGGTTTCGCAAAGAGGTCGGGGCCAGAGGGCGCGGGTGTCGCGGGCGGGACGCGGGTAACAGGGGTGTGCGGGTGAGGGGCGCGTTGAGCAAATGTGCATCTCACAAGATGAGCCGCTTGAATATGCCTCAGTTATGCAAAGAGGACTCGGCCAAGTAAGGTCAGAGAAAGCTTCTTTATGTTTTGCTTTATTTTATTTTTTCTTACCGTTTAACAATTTTTCTGTTGTGTTATTGGATATTCTTGGGGTGTTTACGTAAAAAGTTTAATATTTGGATGCCTCTTTCTTTATATCTAATCAAACTGGCCCAAAAAATACTTGAATGAAAATATATATTTAATGTTATAATATTATACCTATTACAATCGCTATCTACATAGATAATGCTAGCTTGGTCTAGTGGTTATAGTGTAGGCGAACCACTCCGCACTCGGTACAGACTTCTGTTCACACTAATAGAATACACCAACCACGTTACAAGAACATTGTTATGATAAAACGTTCCATTTATTTAATTTAGCGAAGTCACGTTATTTATAATGTGAAGTCCACTCCATACCTGCCTGCCCGGCGGTTTAGGCAGGTGTGTGAGTAGCGTGTCTCGCGGGAGACGGCGTTTTGTTGCTACGGCGCTACGCCGCTACAATGCTACGTGCTACGGCATAGCAACGGCTGTGATCCCGACCCGATGCGATGTGACTGTGAGCACAGCGGTATTTGTTGCCATTGTGAAGATATGTTTTTGTTGCGTATACTCGCGCATATTTTGTTCAAGTATGTTTTTACTTATTATTGTTAAGTCGTAGTAAGCATATAAGAACGATAGTATTTTTTTATTAAAATTTGACGATAAGCTCGTTAAGCGTTGCTCATTGAATAAATTGGTTTAATTTTAAACATACTTGTCCTACATTTTTGTCCATCATGTATGCCACTAACAGTTTTCTGCGGTTTGGCACCCGACCGACACAGCACCGCCTACAGGGTCTATGGGGTGCTTAGGACCAAAAGAAAATTTCCTACCAGGTGCCCCCTACGATTAACATAAAATTAAAATAAAATTACATTAAAATTAGTCAACCCGCTGGACGAGAAAAATCATAAACACACGTACACCGAAATTTCATATATAAAGATTATTACCATCGAACAATGTTCCCCTAATAATTGTTTTTTAACATTTAAGTATAATTATCATCAGGCCAGATCAGTAGGCAGAGAGTACAGAGTTCCAAGAGGTTCTTTCCTTACATACCTCTCTGGCTTCCTCCACTCTCATAGTTCGTCTCATACACGCTCGCCGGTTACGGAGACTCTTGACTTGTCCTTCAGATAAGACTCGGTCTATCTGGTCGTGGTACCTACATTCTTCCACATTCACATTGTATATCTGTTTTGTCATTCTTTCTTCTGACATGCTTTCTATATGCCCGAACCAACAGAGCATACCCTTTCTCATCTTTACGCCGATACTATCTTTCATACCTACTCGCTTTCTTACTACGCTGTTGCGCATACGGTCGGTCAGTTTCACTCCGCACATCTTCCGCAGAGCTCTCATTTCTACCGCATTTATCCTACTTTCATTCTCCTTCTTACATACCCAGCTCTTGCTATGCTACCATATAACAGCGTTATATGGTAGTGAGAGCTGGCATAATTGATTGCAGTACTTACAGGAGTAGCAGGCGACCCTGGGATTACTTAAAACAACTAAATATTATTCTTAACATACACTAGCCTTTAGCTTTTATTTCATCATCATCATCTCAGCCTATACTAGTCCACTGCTGAACATAGGCCTCCCCAATCGCTTTCCAGCGTAACCGGTCCGATGCCACCTGCATCCAACGACTTCCCGCGACTTTCGCAAGATCGTCGGTCCATCCGGCAGGCGGTCGTCCCACGCTGCGCTTGCCAATACGTGGTCTCCACTCTAGAATCTTTCTGCCCCAACGCCCGTCCGATCTACGCGCTATGTGGCCCGCCCATTGCCACTTCAGCTTGCTAATCTTAACGGCTATGTCGGTGACCTTGGTTCTTCTACGAATCTCCTCATTCCTGATTCGATCGCGTAGAGAAACGCCGAGCATAGCTCTCTCCATAGCTCGCTGAGCAACTCTGAGCTTTTTTATGACACCTATTGTAAGAGACCACGTCTCTGATCCATATATCATCACTGGTAACACACATTGACTAAAAACTTTAGTCTTTTGGCACTGAGGTATTTTGGATGAGAAGATGTTGCGCAGTTTCCCGAACGCTGCCCAGCCGAGTTGGATTCGTCGATTGACCTCTCTCTCAAAGTTGGACCTACCTAACCGGACTACCTGTCCCAGGTAAATGTATTCGTCGACAACTTCAAGAGTAGAGTTCCCAACGATGAGTGCGGTGGGTACGACATGGACGTTAGACATTATTTTCGTTTTGTCCATGTTCATTTTAAGACCCACTTGTTGAGATACTCTGTTGAGGTCACCGAGCATTCGTCCTAGATCTTTCAGCGACTCTGCCACGACCACAATGTCGTCGGCAAATCGAAGGTGAGTGATGTATTCGCCATTGATGTTGATGCCAAGTCCTTGCCATTCCAAGAGCTTGAAGGCGTCCTCTAAGGTGGCCGTAAACAGTTTCGGAGAAATTACGTCTCCCTGCCTTACTCCTCTTTTTATGGGGATCGCCTTCGTGCACTGCCCCTGTACTCGGACTGACATGGTGGCGTTATAATACAAGCACTTCAACACTTCAATGTACCGATAGTCAATGCGGCATCGCTGGAGAGATCTAAGAACCGCCCAAGTCTCGATCGAATCGAAGGCTTTCTCATAGTCCACAAACGCCAAGCATAGTGGCCGATTATACTCCTCGGTCTTCTGTATAATCTGCCGCAGCGTATGTATGTGGTCTATGGTACTAAAGCCTTTCCGGAAACCGGCTTGTTCGGGAGGCTGGAAGTCATCAAACCTGCGTTCGAGATGATTCGTGATGACTCTCGAAAACAACTTATAAACATGGCTCAGCAGTGTGATGGGCCTATAATTCTTTAGTAAAGTGTTATCGCCTTTCTTGGAAAACAGTACCACCACACCCCTGTTCCATGCTTCCGGCGTTTTCTCTTCGAGCAAGACGGAATTAAACAGCCTCTGAAGGACTTTAAGTACCGGCGTTCCGCCCGCTTTCAGAAGCTCTGCGGTAATTCCGTCTTCGCCTGGCGCTTTGTTATTTCTGAGTTGTTTGAGAGCCATCCTAATCTCGTACAGGCTGATGTCCGGGATATCTTCAGTGTAGTGTCGGGTTAGCTTGGCTCTTGGGTCTTTTACCAAGTCAACAACATGTTCAGCTACTGAGGTGTACAACTGCCCATAGAACCTCTCTATCTCCCTGAGCACCTCTGACCTATTCGACGTTACGTTTCCGTCCTCCGTCTTCAGCTTCGTCAACTGGCTTTGCCCAATAGACGCGTCTCTTGCGAACACTTTGGAGCCCTTGTTCTGTGCTATGGTCTCCTCAATACGCCTTGTATTGAAGGACCGTAAATCGTGTCGCAAGGACTTCAGTATCTGTCCATTGAGCTGCCTATAGGACTTAGCATCATCGGAGGTTTGGAGCGTCATGGAACGTCGCTCAGCCATGAGGTTTCGGGTGTAGTTGGATAGTTTTTGAGGTCTATTTTTACGGTGGGGCTTAAAATACTTGGACCCGACCGTATGGACAGTCTCTACCAGCCTGTTGTTGATTTCGTCCACTGATGCGCTGCTGTCTAGCAATTCGAAGCGGTTTGCCAATTCGAGTTGAAAGTTCTCGGGGTTTTGGATATGTGCATAAGAAGGTCGGAGCGTAGACTTCATCAGACGCGATCTTTCCATTTTGACATTAATATTTAATGTGCCTCTGACCATTCGGTGATCACTGCCGGTTTTTACCCTGTGAATCACGGAGACATCATTAAATATTTGTCGCTTGGTGCTCATGATGAAGTCAATCTCATTTTTTGTGGAACCATCAGGGCTCATCCAGGTCCATTTCCTATGAGGCGGCTTCCGGAAGAAAGAGTTCATCATAAAGAGTCCCTCCTTCTCCAGATATTCAGCCAGCCTCTGACCCCTGGGGTTGCGCTGCCCATATCCAAATTGCCCCACTCTCAATTCATCATCGCCCCGATTGCCCAGCCGCGCATTGAAGTCACCCATAACTACTGTAAAGTGTGCTTTGGAAGTATGTATGGCTCTACTAATGTCCTCATACATTACTTCGACGTCATCATCTGAGTATGCCGAGGTCGGTGCGTAGACCTGTATGACCTTCAGCGAATATCTTTTGGATATTCTGAGTATCAGGTACGCTACCCTGCTCGACACACTAGTGATGGACACAACGTTGTCTATGAGTGACTTGTGGACGATAAATCCGACACCACCTTGGGACTGCTGTTCGCCCTCCCGGTAGTAAAACAAGTAGCCGGATTTTAAGGTTATCGTGTCCTCGCCCTTTCTTCGGACCTCCGATAAACCAACAATATTCCACCGCAACTTGTTTATCTCTTCTTCCAGCTCAAGAAGCTTCTCATCTGTCCTTAACGTGCGTGTGTTGTATGTCACCAGGGCCAATTTTCGTAGTTGGTGGTAGCCGAATCTCTGCCGGAGATTCTTAGCACCCCTTGTCCTGTCGTTACCATAGCTGCTACCGTGGCCAGGACGAACAGGACCGCCGGGGACTAGGGGCCTGGTTTTATCTTTTTCTTCCATTTTAATAAATTGGGGGGGTTTGCCATACTCGCCACGCTTGGCAGGCGTGTTAAGGGAACGCTGCTGCCCATTCCCTAGTTTTCCCTTAGTCGCCTTGTACGACACCCGATGGGATGAGATGGGTTGGTCCTATTCTAAGCCGGGAACCACGCGGAACTTTTATTTACGTTGTATAAATAGTAATAGGAGCTACTCGTAAAACAAAAATGTTCGTCTGTAGCGGCACCAACAACTCTACTCTCCCGTCGTAGCGGCATAGCGGCGTGCTACGAGCTACGGGCTACGGCATAGCGCTACGGATGGCAGCGCTAATTTCCCGCGCGGCTCATAAATTAACGTGCAGTCTGACCTCGACCGTTTAGCCTTGTTGAGTAAGCGATGCTATAGCTAGCTTTATGCATTAAATTATTTAGAGTAGTATAAGTTTCCAAACAAAATAGTTCCAACATAATCATTTGGCTTGAATTCAATTGGTCTTATTTTTGATGATTTCTCTGTCGCAGGTGTCTCTGCTCGGCGATTGGTAGAAATTATCTAGAAAAAGCAGTATGGCTTCTAAGTAGAAAGAGAATAGGATCTCCGCTGAGTTTCTTCTTGGTAAAGACCGCGTTCAAATCAAGTGGTGGATCAGTAAGTTGTAAGCTTGGCGATTTGTAAGCAAAAGTGCGGTGTTTATGCAAAATGAATTGAATTGAGCTTGAACAGTAATTTTTTTTTTTTAATATCTTTAAGGTATTGAGACATTTGAATTTGCATTAATTTGAATTTGACAACAAGAGAGAAAGCGAAAGTGACAAAAGTATAAACAGGGAAATTCTTATATTAAATACAATTGAACATTGTTAACGTACTTAAAGGTTGCCCTGATATTTTTAAGCGTTTTTTGAGCGTTTAAAAATCAGACATTTTTTTTACAGCTGGTCAATAATAATAATCTTGAAATTCTAGTTGTATATAAGCTTATACGTAACATACGATGTGGAAACAAGCAGTTATATCAGAAAAAAATAACGTACCTGTTTGATTGACACCAAATTTTATAGCTCACTAAACTCCTAATATCCTAGTGGGGCATGGCCTAATTTTATGGCGCCCCGGACATCTACCGACAAGGTGCGAACGTCCAAAAGGGCAGTTTAAACAACTTTCAAATGCTTTTGTTTTTAGAAATTCATCACTGGTAAAAAATGTCGACCAGTTTTTGTGCTTAATTAAAAATGCAGTAAAGACAGTTAGTGCTTAAAATTAAATAATTATTACTACATTTTACAGAAATATTTGTACTACTACTATTTGCTGGTATCATATAATTCGTAAAAAAATCAAACCATCCACCAATCATACCTATATACACGGTGAGAAACAAATAGACACAGGTTCACACACACTCATATTAATACCGTGACAAATACTTTCCTATGAATTTTAATAATTATTGCAATTCATCGGTATGTCATTTGTAAGACTTTCCGCATTTGGATATGCTACAGACTATCAATTTTAGCCACCGTATCACATATAAATGTACAGATTCACATAATGAGCATTTGTGATAGTTTTTTCACATGTCCAGGGTCAAGGTCGCCCGGCTATACAACTTCTGTTGTCTTATTGTTACAATTTCTGTTATTGATACAGACCTAACGCACGATATCCAAAAAAAATAAGAGTTAACGTAGACATGTATACATACTTAACCTTACAAAGTCTATCTATCTTAACATCACGCCAGATCCCTTGCAGAGTAAGCAGAGAGCACAGAGTTCCAACTGGTTCTAACCTTACAGACCGCTCTGCCATCCTCCACTCTCAAAACAATTCACTAAGTTTATCGGAACAACAATTAAACAAAACATGCTATCGGATCCCGAGCCAACACTCATTGGGTTAGAATCGCTTCACTCCTAGTACAATAAGTTTCATGAATGAATGTGTTTTTACTCGCCTTTGTTTGGCGGCAACCCTCGCCCTCGCAACCCCTCTGCGTCACCCCCTGCGACGGCCTTTCTGTTTGTTTTGTCGGACGAAATGCAGCGTTTAACCGTTGCGCCTCACCCGCGTGTTTGAACCAAGGGTATGCTACACAACCGTTAAATAAATAACATATTTTTTTGGAATGCCCCGCTAGTTTAACTATGTTGAGAGCTGGCGCGCTATTTCGAAAATTTAAAGTTAATTCGCAAATAAGAGCTTTCTTATAGAGCGAGGGTTCATCACTAGACATTAACTGATGGTTATTAAATAGACGATATCAAAACGATCACTTTGCACACAATAGATAGTTTGCTCTGAGCTGTAAGCCGTGTCTACATAAAGAGTATATTGATTTAATTATTATTACGTTGTATGTTTCGGATAAGAATATTGCTCCAGAAATATCCAAAAACAGCACCAATCGATCATCTTACCTGTTATAAAAAGTGCTAAAAACCTGTCCAGAAACTTTCGAAAGTATCTACATAAATTATTCGACATAAGCCCTACCAATATTCAATTTCAATTAAAGAATCAAGACATACATACAGCACTAAAACTTTCACCTCTCCTTGGGTCCATTGTTAAAAAGACTAAAATCATGATAGACGCAGATAAATCAGAGTGAAATCTAGTGGAACGGGTAACTGGGCCATTGTTGGTAAGTGCAGGGCGGCTGGGCAAGTCCATTGTGCCAGATCAGTGGAACCAACCCCTCCTCCCCTTCCCCTCATTCGTCTCTGTCCGGCGCTGCACCGCCGACAACAACATTTATTGCATCGGATTAGACGCGTGCGGAAATGGACGCCATGAGAAACTGTTTCAATTGTATACGCGTTACTGTCTGATAGGTCTTAGTATCAATCACAACGATAATGCTTCGAAGAACGACATCGGATTCTAATGATTGGATTGACAGATTTAACTACCAGAGGTATTGCTTGTGATCTTCGGTTATAATATTAGCCCTGTTAAGAAACTGTCCCACTGCTGGGCACGGGCCTCCACTCCAACTGAGAGGGTTTAGGCCATAGTCCACCACGCTGGCCCAGTGCGGGTTGGCGAACTTCACACACCTTCAAGAAACTCTTAGGCATGCAGGTTTCCTCACGAGGTTTTCCTTCACCGTTAAAGCAAGTGATAATTAATTTTAAATACGCACATGCTTTCGAAAAGACAGAGGTGCCTGGGTTTGAACCCGAGACCTCTGACTTTGCAGTCCAACGGTCTAACCACTAGGCTATCACTGCTTATGGTCTTCGGTTATTGAAGGAATACACTAAAACGAGACTGAAGTATTTTTATTTTCCTATTCACAAACACAGTTCCACACTGTCAAGTGTGCATTTACAAACATCAAATTTACATATGTACATAAATAGCCAGACCGACACGAATATTTGTGGGCCACAGCGACAATCTCACCCGTATGGAGATCGAACCCGCACTCTCGATCGAACTACTCGATCCAATGGGTGCAGAGGCTTAAGCTCGTAACCTCTAAACCGACCCGTCTGTTATTTAATAGTAAAGTTTAAAATTTATATGTATTGTAATATCCTCTGTTTGAGTTTCAAACAAAAAAAAACATCAAGAGTCAAGTCGTCATCGCGCCCGCCTGTCAGCTCACTGCAGACTTTCTTCCGGTACTCTCATTTAAACCCATTTAAAAACACGTTTATTATGTCAGAGGCTTATTTAGTCTCCTATCTACATGTGAGGCGGACCTCGCCTCGCCCGGGCGCCTCTATAAGCCCACCGACTGAATTTCTCGCAAACTTTATAACAACATTTAATGTTATGATTGTATTAAATATATTCTGCGAAAATGTACCACAAATATTAGCTGAGAAACTTTACTTAAGGAATTTCTTTGTTGTCTATTTACCATTATCGAATTCTTATGCAACCCTTATATCGATAGATTTAAGGTTAAAATTGCCTCTTTGAGTATTCGATCTGGCGTAAATCGCGTTGCTAAATTTACAATGAGCCGCCACCAGATGATTTTGTTCCCATACGTCGATCTGTTTTCTGGGTTCTGTATACATAGAATAATATTCTTCCTGTGGGCACGCCGTTTCAAAGAAATACCTCTTACAACACAGGATTTATTAGGAGGCAACATAATGGTTTGTTTTATTGAGAGAATTAGAATATGATTTTATTATTATAATACAGTATTTTGTTTCCTGAACGCTAAGATTAAAGGACGTCGCAAATTATTTTATACGATATTGCTCTCAGAATAATCCTAGGTCGGACAAATGTAGTTTTTCTAACGGAAAATTCCCAGTATGTGTCCGGAGTCTGGAATTGTGCCCGGTATATGGCAATAGGCTCGCCCCCTATTACATGGGACCTAACATCGTCGGCGAAACATGGGTGTACTTAGTACACCTCTGCCACCCCCTCTGGGGAATATAGGCGTGACGGTGATCTCAGAATTTCAAGCAAGCTGTAATACATTTAAAGCTGTAAGGCATTTATTTGCTAATGAGTTCTTGAAATTCATTCTTAGTTATGATGGTATTCATGTCAAAATTACTATGTATTATGCGGAAGAAATAAAATAATCTCACGAAGTTCTCACCCTTACTGAACATAAGGCCCGTTCTCAAGTTGCGTATGTTCGCTAAAACATAAGTTAATTTCCACTCGATGAAAACTTATCTTTGCGATATTGCGAACTCGTCGCTATAGGGTTACGAGACCGTAAACAAATAAGATAGATAGATAGGTAGATGCATGTTTAACTAATCTATACTGTGTTAATATTATAATAATGTGTTTATAAACTCGAATTGCAGAGTTTATACACACATTATTAAACATTCAAATTCAGTTCTTAATTTTTAATTTTAATTAAAATTTTATTGAGTTCGCTTTGTAGGTATTGTGATTTTAAATTAGTTGAAATTATTTGTGAATATACAGCATTTTAAAATATATCAATAACAAATACTAACTAAAGCACATTTAATTTTGTGTCTCTACGTCCGTCGGTCGGTCTGCGTTGTAATCTGTAAACACGAATAATGCCTTGTGCGGGATTCCTTCAGAACTATCTCAAAATTTATACCTATAGGCAATTTGTTTAACCTTTTACAAGTAAAACTATTAAGGATTCTGAGATACAATGCAATGTACATACATACAAAAAAAGTGATGTAAGAGTGTATAGACAGTTTGTTGCCGCTCAATCGTGATGTAAAATTAAATGAGTCCAAGCAAAACTGTGACATGGTTATAACGGGCCGCGCCTCCAATCAGTGGTTCCTAAAAGGCAAAGCGGTGCTAATACGACGCAGGTGCAACTATTTTGGTTCTTGGTAAGTACGCGACGCGATTTCGATGTCTTTCATGTGCGTATTCTTCAATTTTCTGTCTACTACTTACCTACTAAAATTTAATTTAGTTTCCCTAAATGTGGCGTTGTCAATCCAACAGTAATAGGCTCTTCCGAGTCAATTAACGGGTGAAACTAACGAGGTAGTGCTGATCCTGATTAGAAAATCCAATGTTGGCATCCCTGTCTAATCAATTTTGTCTGTGTGCGTTCAAACACGGCGTCATTCAAATCGCGATTAGATTGCGCCACGGCTCCGCTGCCGCCTGCGTAGGAGCTGATGGGGTGCGGGAAGGGGAGGGGGGTGAAAGCCAAACACCGCGCTTACTTTGTTTGCTCAAGATAATTAATATGTCGGCAGATGGTGTATCAGACGCTTATCGCGCTGGTTCTCATATCTCGCCAATTCCGATGTGTACATAGTGGCGAGTGACGTCAGTTCGCTCGGCGATGGCAAGAAAACTTTCTAAGTAGTGTACGTAAATACAGACGCTTGATAAATTACATGCACAAGTTTGTTTTCAAAGTTTAAGTTAGTACAACCAATTCCATGTATCTGTTTACATAATATTGTGTATAATTCATAATACTTTTATTTCAACACTGAAAACTTGCTTATATTTAACAGGGTGACAATAATTCATGAATTATTAGTTTCAAAGTGACAAATTATTAAAAAAAATATTTAAATAACCTCAATGATCCTCGATAATCACGGGCTTCATCACTAAGAATACTTCTGTAGCGGTTAAGAACGATTGCAATTTATTTGAAAGAGTACAGAGTTCCAACAGGTTCTTTCCTTGTAAATTTCTATGCAGAATATTTTTAACAGAATTTAATTCATTATGACATATCTATAAAATTTCGTTATGTCTCAGTGAGTTTATAATATTATCTATTTCTACCGAATACCTGATAACAACAAATTACCTCGTTAAAGGTTTAACAACAAAAGCCCACGTCCAATCTCAGAGACATAACTCAGCGCGACGTGGAAATCCGAGCGATCGGCCTGAACGATCCGCGCGATTTAATTGGCGTGATGCGTCGCAACCGACGCGACCGTCGCGCCCGACGTATTCCCCGCTGATATACTCGTAGCATCACGCGACGCATGGCCTGCTGCAATGAAAATTATTTTTAAAAGATTTCGACGTATGTCAGTTCAAAATTAATTTTTAAATTAAGTTTTTTTTAGGAGAGGCTACTATTTATTTTTTTAAGTGTGCAAGAATTTTAAAATAATTTTAAGGACTGAAGTGATAGCGACGATGTACCTTCAAAATATTTTCAAGTTTTTGCATGCATTTAAGAAAAGTAAAGTTTTTTGCTGTTGATATTTTTGCTTCAGTTACATCATCGTACCTACTCGTATATTTATGGTTTATGATATAAAATTTCAACATGTAGAGTTTAAGTAGCAAACTACATTTTTTTTCAAGATGAAGTAATGCGTATATTTTTTAAAAACTACTATTAATTTTAAAAAGGAAAATATTTACTGTAATATCTCTTTCCCACACTATGACATCCTACTTCCACAATTAAAAAAAAATTGGCTTGATGTCGCCATTACGACAAACCCGAAAGTCAGTAATTTTTCAAAAATGCGTCACTTTTTTGATGACTGTTACAGTCGAAGTGTAGAGGCCGCTCACAAAGGTCGGTAGTAGGTTGTAAATATCCATTGCAGTTACTATGTTAAATGCGGCATTTTTTTTACTTACAACTCCACTTCATTGCACATGATACAACACCGAAGCGTATCCTATTAATTAAGTTCAACTTACAAAACCAATGTTTAACAAACACTCGTTAACTCGCGCGCGTCGCTTCACAACTTAATTAACTCGCGCCCACCAAGCACTCGATAAACATTACATTCCTATGCACCTTGTGAATATTTTAAGTTCCAGCTCGGAGACGAGGAGGGGTGACAAGGGGTAGATAGGGGGTCAGGCCAAACGAGTAAAACGTCCCCTTAAGTGAGGATAAATTCAGGTGAATTTATCCGTAGTTGATATATGGCGGGGCGACGGCGACTGCACACAGTACGATGAGCATTTGAACGCCTCTTGTACTAGCAAAAATTTACTAAAACTACAAAATACAAAAATACAAAAATTTATTTCTTTAACTTAAAATCATATTACAAATTAGCCGTGTTTAGAGACTCCTTTTAAGTATGTAGTACCTGTGCTAGGAGTCTCTGCTCTTCCATAACATACATTACTTGTATACTATGATTGGTAACATAATCAAAAATAAGATAAATTTAAATTAAATTCTAAACTTAAGTTAAATTGTGTGTGTGTGTGTGTGTATGTGTGAGTGCGTGCATGCCTATGTGTATGTGTGTGAGTTATATGATTCTTTGTAGGAGTCTTTCGGTTTCATCGTAATTTTTAATCTTAAGCCATTCCACAAGGGATGTTTTACAGTCATGATAGGTAAGGGGATGTACGTAGATGTATTTATTAATGAGGTTATATAAGGACGCCGATAGTATTTTGTGTTGTCGCCTAGCAAATGTGGTATTCACCAAAATCACTGGAGCCACAATATCTTTTCTTCTTCTATTTAAAATACTTTTATGGAAAGGTAAGGACTTATGAAGTTTTAGAATAGCTTGTAGTATATAAAGTTTTCTAACCGTTAGTAACTGACAAATTAAATAAAGATTTTCAGTTGAAAATCTATATGGCTTAAAATACATAACTTTTAATAACGATCGCTGTGCTCTATCTAATTCTAAAAATTTAAGTTATACAATACAGACAGGTATACAATAAATAATTACAGATTGTACTAATAATATATATATTTGTTTTAAGAGGTCTTTAGAAGCTATGTGTCTCAGCGTTTTAAAAATCCATATTAGTTTTCTGACTCTAGTCATAACTAATTCAGTATGATTATGCCAAGATAATCGTTGGTCAATCATGACACCTAAATATTTTGTGCTATTTACTTTATTTATAGTATTACAAGAACAAATAGAGTTTATAGGGCTGTGACAAGTATGTATCTTTATTTGAAAATCTGTCGAGCATGGTTGTGTATGGTTGTAAATTGTAAAGCACATATAATTTGTCTTGGAGGCATTTAGCGAGAGAAAATTTGTGTTCAACCAAGTAGCAATTTTAGTAAGCCCTTTTTCAGCAGTGTTACGTGCTAATCCCATCCCATGTTTGGCCAGTAAATACTGCAGCTGTATCATCAGCATATGAAAATAATTGGCAATCGTCAACTTGCATATCACAGAGCTCATTGATATAAATTAAGAAGAGCGTGGGGCCTAAAACACTGCCTTGAGGGACACCATAAGTTATATGAGCTTCTTCACTTAAATAATCTCCTATTTTAACTCGCTGCTTTCGATTAGAAAGATAGTCTTTGAACAACGCTAAAGGAACTCCTCTTATCCCAATACATTCGAGCCTGTGTACAAGTATGGAAACAGAAACGGTGTCGAATGCTTTTCTTAAATCTAGAAACACTGCTAAGCATTTTTTCCCTTTATCTAATTGATCTACTACTAATGAAGCTAGCGTAGATACAGCATTTTCTGTTGACATTCTTGCCTGAACCCATATTGAGATTTTGAAAGTATATTAAAGTGATCCAAGTAACTTTTTAGTCTATTATTAAGCAATTTTTCGATGATATTTGAAATGGCGCTCAAGACAGAAATTGGTCTATAGTTAGAGACATCGTGTCTGTTACCACCCTTGTACACAGGCGTGATAATTGCTTCCTTTAAAATATCTGGAAAAATGCCCTGAGTGAAACAAAGGTTAGCCAGATGAGAGATAATAGGAACTACTAATTTGTGGGCGTATTTTAAAAATTTTGTTGATATGTTATCCCAACCGGGCGCACTCTCAGATTTTAGACTCATTAATATGGAGTATACTTCTATAGGATCGGTATCAGTGAGAACAAATGACGAAGCCTGTAATCGTGTGTTACTCCTAATATTATCAGTAGATGTTGTATCACCCAAGAGGATTTTATCTGCCAAAGATTGACCTATAGAAACAAAATAGTTGTTAACATGATTGACAGAATTAGAAGGAGAATTCTTTATACCCAAAAGTTCTAAACTTCCGCTGTTCCATCGATTCAGCTTACGTCGCTACATGCTAGAACACGAAAACAGCTAAAAGCTTATTGGTGGCGAATAAGCTTCGGTTTTAATGGAGTTTATTAGTAAAATTGAGTAACAGTAAGTAGCATTCCGGAGTCTGGGATTGTGCGTGGTATAGTGCCAATAAGATTGCGCCCGTTCTGCTCTATCCTATCAAGCCTGCATGAAGATGTTTATTTACGGCACAAACAGAATATAATTTAAAAAAGTTAATCTATACCACTTCCTTTTGATTATTCAAAATTGCGTCCGTGATGATGGTACAGCCAGGTACACCGGTGTTATCAACAAGCATTCAAGGCGCTAGTACACGATGCATCTAAACGTGCCCCATGCGTAGACTACTCACGCAGCAAAAGTGTTAGGACTGAACTCACACACTTATTTAATTTTATGCAAAGCGTGTGAACGACCGTCCATATATGTGTTTTGTTATTGTTAATATGTTTCTTTAGTAGCCCTAATATTAAGTCTAAATGTTCTACTGACACGTGATCCCAATTGGTCGAAATAAAGAATTTATTATTATTATAAACAGGAATAAATCTTGGTGAGGGGCTACGTTTTTTTTAAAAGAAAAAAATAAAATAAAATAACCCGCGCCTTATAAGGCGCGCGTTATACCGCACCAGTACCTCACGTGGTGTACAAGTGCTACTTCGCCCGTAAACTTGCGGCGCGACTTCAGTCCGTAGATTGTAATAATAAAATACCACCCTACATGTAAACTCAGTTAGCTGCCCGCAATATCAGCGGAAGGTGATCTCAAATTGGACTGTTAGTAATCGCTACGGGCGTATTTCCGCTCTTCTACGTACTAAGTAGGGGCAGCCTCAGGCGTCAATTTTCTCGTCTGCCCCATCTTATCCTATATTCGTGTAGAATCACATTTATTTACAATAGTCGGTATATTACTATATCACAAGATCCTGGATTATAATTCTAGGTCATTCCTAGTAGCAGTAGTAAAGTGTACTTTTTCTATAGAAAAATTCCCTTGCCCCCTATTAGATATAAAGGGACCTAACACCGTCTGAGGTGTACTCCCTCTACCATGCTCGAAGAATTGCCAACTCGAGGGAATATAGTGACGATGTTGTTTTATTTTTTTGTTTTTTATTCGTATGTTTCACTTCAGATAACATCATAAACTCACACACTGGAAGTCTGTATAAAAGCAGGCATTATCACTGAAACCCGATTGCTCCTAGGCGCTCGCAGACGCGTCACAAAGGATAAACATTTACCTTTCTCTCGCGACACTGTTTGTTCTTATCTCTTGCGTTGGATAAGCAGTTGATACTTGAACACCGACGCACCCATACAGGTAACTGTATCTCTAGCCGAATGAGCTACTACTCAGCAGGTATCTAAATTTTGTAATTCATATTCAGGAACTTTAAAACACTAGAAGTGCCAATTTACTTGTCTTTCGAAGACTAGTTAAGTTCTTGCATATTTAAGGCTTGCCACGATATTTTACTTCACCATAAGTCAGTGACAATTATAATCAACCGAAAAACGTCCACCGCAGGAAAAATATCTTTAAAGGCCAGCTACATCTTTCTCTCGCGTCCAACGTAAAGCCTTGCGTTATACGCATCTTCCACGGACCTTCAACAGGTCATCGGTTTATCTTGTACAGGGCCAGCTCGTACTGTATCTTTCAGTACAATAAATTACTTTATTTCCTTGCCTGTCGACCACCTATATATTATAATAATATATTGTAAAAGTCACGGTGTACTTTTGACCATTATTTCTAATTTTATTTAAACTAAACCTAATTTGATAGAATTCTCCTCATTAATGTAACCGCCAAAGGATCAAACCCAAATCCCTATATTAAAAAGGATAACCTGCATCGTTGGTCTAGTGGCAAAGCGCATCGCTTTATGATCACGAGGTCCTGGGTTCAAATCCTAGGCCGGACAAATGTAGTTTTTCTAACGAAAACTTCCTAGTGTAAGTCCGGAGTCTGGAATTGCGCACTGTATATGGCAATAGGCTCGCCCCCTATTACATGGGACCTAACATCGTCGGCGAAAAGTGGGTGTTCTCAGGATACTTCTGCCACCCCCGCGTGGGGAACACAGGCGTGACGGTGTATAGGTATAAATAACTTCATCATCGAAATAAAATAAAAAAGGAAGAACAGTATACTTGTTTAATTAGCACATTATAATAAAAAGGCAATTATTATCTATATAATACACGTACCAGCACAAACTTGTGCCTTTGGGACTGAGCAGGATTCCGCCACCGCTGTCCGTTTTCTTCGTCCAGTCCGTGTAGCACATTGAATTTGTTTATTGTCAATACGGAGCCGGACCGGCATTAATTAAAGTGTTAGCGGCTGAGCCGACCGCGTGCCCTATAATGATATATGAGTTTTAATTTCACTGTGGCGCAAATTAGGAGAGCCGAGGTGCCGGGGTGGCCGGGCCGACGATATTGTTTGTACATTAGCGAGGTGTGAATGTGCGGATGGTTATAATTATGGTTTTCTAATGAATGTGCTCTTAAATCGTTGGTTAGTTAGTGACCGGACCATTCTAAAAGAACTGAATATCAGTGACCTTGCATCCGCGGGAACCTTTTTCAGTGTTATATTAAGATAATATACTAAATAGTTCATTGCATAATACTCAAGATTAGTAGGTACAACGTAGTGTATATTATACCTATAATGTTGACACCAACCTATATGTACTGTTCCATTACACGACAAAAGTCTTCTCCAAGATATCGAGGCTACCACGTGAACCCAGTACGGATTGGTACAGGCCGGTTTGTAACTAGGTGACCACCTAATGTTGGAACTTATCAAGCCGCCCCGTAAAACTTGCAACTTAGCCTAAACACTGTTACATGAAATTGTTAGCAACACCTTTCATGATTCTGCGAGGCACAGAGACGTTCGCAAATAGTAATCACACAAACAGTCAACCATTCCGGACCAACAAGCTAAACGCTGATTCACTTTGGTAACCGCTATACCGGAGAACCACAGAACTAGCTTAGCGGAAGAATTTGCCAGGTATTGTAGAACCAAGTTGCTCAATTCTCATGAATTAAGTTAGGACAGTTTGTTAGTGATGTCTAACAGTGACCCTAAGCTGGGTGGCCGGACCGTCGCGGTCACTGTGTTTACATTATGTGCCCGTATCTTAGTCCCAGCTGTTACTTAAGATCCTAGGTACCTTCTAAAAACTAAGTAGAGTGGAGAGAAATAAACAATGATATAACAATTAATGGAGCACTGGTTGCCGTCCTGCAAGTTTTAAAATTTACAAGACGTTGTACACGAGGATAATGTTGAGCAGAAAATTATTCAATGTAGTGTTCTTACGAGATATGTCAGTAGAAAGAACTGATAGATATTTAACATTTATTAGTGACTAGAAAGAATCCTCGTTCTTTATCCGTATTTCGATTATTGTTAGAACCTTGAAGGTAGTTCTCGTAGAACCATAAAGAACGAATATGATATGGTACGAGTACTACATACGTAACGTGTCACCATCAGGCGAAAGAAATCCACTATAGAATAATGGCCTCCCCCAAAGCTCGCAACAATAACCGGCTTGGTGCTATACGCATTCAGCCGTTACCCGCAACCTTTAACAGGTCATCGGCCGACTCTCCAGGACGTCATTCCAGTTTAGGTGTATCACATAAAAATCATATCTTTATCTTATTAGCATAAAAACTAACCAAGAACTGCGTTCACGAAATGAGGCTTTAATGCTGAACCTGTCCTAAAAGTATAGCACAAAAAATGAACTCACCTGTTTAACTCTCTCATCAGTTAACTGGACAATTAAAAACGCAATAAATAAATTAATTGAACGATAAATAACGCGATAATTCTTTCTGGTCACGGCGCGGCGTTTATTTGTTTAATCTAAATGCTAATTGTCCGCTCGGCGGGGACGTGCCCCGGAGCAGCGGGGGACCGGGGGTCCGGGGCTAGGGGGGCTGGACCCGGACAGACAGGGCGAGTGCATCCCGGACACGGGGCGCTGACACCAGGGAACAATTTCTCGGCGTTGCAGACCTAACATCCTAGTTGTTGATGCTGTACAACGCGCGGACTGACAGAATGCAGTTAATCGGCGTCGGTAACGCTGCCTCACTATTGATTCATCGCAATACATGTATTTAGAATATATTATTTATTTGCTAACAAGGGCAATGCCATTTACGTTACTGAAGCAAGAAAAAGAATAATCTCAACAACAACAAGAAACTCCGAAAACGGCGATCGTGTACGAGACGAACTATGAGTGGAGCAAGCCAGAGGGGGTTTGTATAACTACGTAAGTGCATAGTATGTTTTATTAGTTATTAGAACTGTGAGACCTTAGGACATATTTTTAAAAGTCGAAGTACAAGTTCAATGATCCGTGAAATTTTAAAAGCTTTAGTTTTCAATTCCTAGTAGCTCTTGATAATATAGGTGTACATAGGACGAAGACGGTCTGTTCGATTCATCAATATTACCAGGCAGACAGCGAAAACAATAAGCTAAAAAACTGTCTGCTTTGTATACAAATTGTCTTGAGTAGTGAGTGAATATAATATGTAATAGGATAAGGCAGGGGTAAACTATCCCCCGCCAGCGGCGGGCTGTCGCAGTGTTTCTATCACGACGTCGCGGCACGCTCGCCCGGGCGCGGCGCGGCGCGCGTCACACCGCGCCGAGCGAGGCTCCTGTGTGACACAACGCGAATATAATAATATACACAATTAAAATTGGTATGTTATTTCATGATTTTACTATTGTCTCCAGTTGATTCATAACAACTTACTTATTTTAAGTTGGGCAAGATAAAGAGTAGATATAATTATCAATTATGATTTATAAAATAATTATTTGTCTTAAATATTACTTACGTCATTGTGAACGATTTCCAAAAAAACTTAAACAAATTAGGTAAGTACATACTTTTATCGTGTCTTCGTTTAGAGTGAAGGGACTGACTCATGTATAAAATATTTCTACATACCTTACACTGGGTTGAAGAAAGCTCATCATTATTACTTTATTACATAAAGCTGGATTATCACTAATATTTAAATGTAAAATTTATATTTTGTGAATAGTTTAATAATAGATTAGCTACAAATGTCATCTTTAAAATTTAAGGAACGTCTCTGCAACATATAAACTTGTACGTTCACCATATTCAAATAAATCCCTATAAATATTTCCAACGTTAAAAATAATTCCAACACTAGGTAGATACTTGATATTCACTGGACAGGTATCACGTAGATCTGACAGGCTCAAGTCAGCAGAGATGGGCACGTTCGCGAGGGTGCAAAGGCGACGGGTGCCTCGCGCGAGCCCGATCCTTCCTTTTATTCAATTGGTAAATAGTTTTGCATAAACTATTTACCGGGGACGAGGCGGCCTCTGCCAGAGTCACTCTACCCTTTGACGAGGCGGAGGCGCTCGACGCTTGGCGCCCCACCATGGCGGCTCGCCACCGCAAATATGAAACTACAAAATTCATGTCTCATAAAATATACATACAAATAATTATTCTGTTAGAGAGATATTATTAGAACTGATATTATTTGAAACTTATGTACAAAGACTACTTTTAAAAGTGGGGTACCTACATAATTTCGAATAATTACTCGTTCTATTTAAAGAATTTTAGACTGTTCTTTTACGGACAAATTGCTCGTGTTCATGGACGAATAAATTATAAGGAGAAAACTTTAGACAACTTCTTTGAAAAGCAGTCTTTAAGTACTTTTTAAAAATTATAATTATAATATTATCATATTTGTCGGTGCTTAGAAAATTATGAAGTAACATATTTTTTGCGATTAGTTATTTTGTTTCTAAGGACGTAGTTAATCAACTGGAGAAGTAGACATAACATAAATTTTACCTCGTCAAGAAGTCTCGTGTACCTAATTCTTTTTTGAAACGAATTGTTACAGATCGACTTACAAAACAAATCTTCAAGCAACAGAAAAATAAAAATACGTTTTTCAAACAGCAAATAAATGGCAAAAAACGTGTGAACAAACAGTGAGGTTAAGCTGCCAACCCTTCCGAGTGATATAAAGTTAAGTAATAAGCGTTACAAAGCCACGGCATGCGGGACGCGGGGCGGGGCGGGACGGGCGCGGGGCGCGGCGCACATTACTCGAACAATCCCCGGGGTAAACAAATTAGTTGCGGTGAAGTTCGCCGCTGCCTTGCCGCCTCGCCTCGCCTCGCGCGAACGACGACTGCCGGGTGACGGCGAACAAACTAGTCAAGTGTGTTGTAACTTTTGGTGCTTTCTAGAATACCACGATTCTTAATAATTATAAATATACCTACTGAGATTGTCTTTTTTGATTGGGTCAACAAACAACATCACAAAAACTGGAGCACTTAAGACATGTATCATTAAACATTTAAGATAATTGTGACATCCACGTCGTTTACCACAAGTATGGTAAATATTCTTGCTACTGGTTAGGAGCCGCATATCTACAACTATATTGTTCTCTTCCATCGCGGCCAATACACAGCCCACACACTGTACACTCACAGTACTTCAATCGTGTAGTTTCTTAATGAGTAGTTTTTACAAGTTATTATTTAACTAGCGATGTTCGTATGTCTGTCTGTCTGTCTTTCCGATTCAAATATTATGATCCATTTTTCAAGCACTTACGGGTATCCGAGTGAGCTAACATTTGGTATACGTGTGTAAAGTCGATGACAATGCGATAATACAGTACCACGCAGCTAGTCTGATGATGGAGTCGGAAGGTGGGGCCATAGGAACATGTGAACAATACAACGCAACCCCCTTGTGTTTAAGCTTGTTAGATTGGTATTGACAAGTACTATACAACCAGCTAGTGTTCAGGGTATGATGATGAAGCTGAAAGGTGGGCAATGGAACCACCCAACAACTCAATATAACCGCGCCGAGTATGGGCTCGTTGGAATTTTCTTGACGAGGGCTTTAGACCCGGATAGAGTCCAGAGTCTGATGATGCAGCCGGAAGGAAGCCATAGGAACTCTTCAAGTAAGCAAGACATCTTTATTGTTTATTGCTATAAAAACTTGTTTTTAAAACGTATCCCAATCGACTTTAAAAATATATATTCACAGGGAGCTGTTCAACGCTCAAATAGTACTATAAAACAGTCTCTGCATGCATATGTAGGTACTTGTAGAGCCATTTTTTCTACTCTTCTTTGTGCCCTCTTCATTGTTATTTTTGGTGTATTATTTTTGATTTTTGCGTTGTCTTTAGATCTTAGTTCTCATTCTTTTTGGGTTATGTAATCAATTTATTTATTTATTTATCCTTGTTCGTGTTAATATGTTTCATAATGGTGTTTTGTGCAATTTATATATGTTGTCAGATCTGCTTCGTGTTGTATTTCGGCATTAGTATTATTTCCCTTAGACTTCAACTGTATTGTCAATTTTAGTTTGGTCATTGTATTGTCTATACGTGTGTCTACTCCTTGATTTGTTGTACTATGATGTTGGCGGGGACCAGTTGAAAATCAGTACTGTCCGTCAAGCACAGCGTACATTGAGCTGGTTCCCTTGCTACTACACATACTGCAGAAAGTTAAGTTGTAGAGAGAGTCGAGAGAAGAAAAAATTAAGTGGAAAGATCCACTTAATTTTTTCTTCTCTCGATTTTGTTTTTTTTTCTTGTCTGTATTGTGTATGTAACAAAAATAAATGGTTTGAAAATGTATTTTTAAATTAAAATTATTTATAAACATTCACACTATTCGCATAAATATCAATGTGACTAAATTGAGAGTTGTATGAATCAATTATGCGACGAATAGGAGAGCGCTTGCCTGCGTTAGTGGGTGATGTTCTTGTGCTGAATAGTGGAGCGGTGTGACAGGCTCGTGTCTGTGATCTAGCAGGTACTCTGTAGTTACTATGAATTGCTGTCAATACAGTCGTACCTGTTGTGGCAAATATCATACAGAAACATAGCTTCCATTTGTGTTCTTCTAGAATTTAAGTCTAAAAGGCTATATTTTTACAACAGATTAGGGTAAGACTGGTACGACAGCATGTATAGTGCATAGAATGCAAAAATTTCTTTAGCACTTTTTCAAGGCTATCAGAATATTTCTTATACAATGGGTTTCAAATTCATACAGCATATTCCAACTGTGACCGAATTAAGGTTTTATAAACCAAACATTCTGTTAGCCTTACTACAGATATTTTCATCATATGTATCCATTGTCAACTTATTATCTTACGTGACTCCAAGATCTCGGATAGTCTGGACTCTATCAAGATAGTGGCCGCCTATGGAATAATTAAATGTGCCAAACTGTCGTTTTATAACAATAATTGGTAAATCGATTAAGGTCCTCCTGGATTTTTGGCTGATCACTAGGTTCATCTAGTTCGATAAATCGTCGGTCTCGGTCGTCTGCATGTAACAAAAAATTAGAATATTAAAAGCAAGTGTGTATATCGTTAATAAATAAGATGAATAGCAATGGACCCATGTCAGATTCGAATCCATTGACGACCTTTTGTGTTCACGTAACTTAAACCACCTAAAACTAACTTAAATTACCTCCAAAGATTACCGCGAATACCGATAAAAGCGAGCTTTTCGAGCAATATTCTATGACCACGCGGTCAAATACCTTTCGGAAATATGTATAAATACTATTTGTTTGTCTATTGGCATCGAGATTGTCAAATAATGCGGATGTGTACACAATAAAATTAGTAACAGTGGAACGCTTATTGAAAAAACCATGCTGTTGCGGAAGGATAGCACTGTGCATTAGTGGATATATATTATTATGAACCAACCTCTCCAAGAACTTAGACAACGCGGAAAGTATTGAGATTGGGAGATAGTTGGCAACATCTCGTTTTGAGCCTCCTTTATGGATTGGTGTTATTCTGGCCAATTAACATACTGCGGAGCATATGCCTTCTCTTAGACATTTATTATATAGTGTAGCTAACGGCTTATATATTACTGTGGCAGTATTTTTAAGGAAAATAGGAAGAATAATGTCAAGCCCTGAGCTTTTGATACTATCTAGAGCCTTTAATAGTTCTTTTAATAGTTTTGCTTCTGATAGATGTATATATCAATTATAATATTGTTGCTAGGCATTCTCATATAGACGTCAACTATATCTTCAATGCAAAAGAAGTCGGATACATCCGAGGACTGGAAAACTGAACGAAAGAGAGAAGAAAACTGATTACAGATACCCTCAGGTCTATCCCACTCTGCGCCTTCATAATAAACAATTATTGCTATGTCTAATTGACTTTTACGATTTTTACATAAGTCCAGAAATATTTTAATATTGTTAGGTATACTGTCTTCTACTGAATTCATATATTTGTTGTAACGTATTAAGGTATGGCCAAACTAACGCGTCCAATTTGCGTGCACGACGGCGTCCTCGGTGGCAATCAGTGGCGATCACCTTGCGTGCAAAAGTCGTTCACACCAACGCGTTCACTCAATCTGCATCCTAGTCTAAGATTTCGTCTCCAAATTCCCTCATTATTATTTTTATAATGATAATCTATGCAATATTAAGTAAAAATAAACACAACGCGCTAGCGTTGCCGCTCCAGATCATTGCAAGACTAATTTAATTAAAATTTATTTAATTGCTTTTTCAACAGCACCGGCAAATCCTTTTTCTTTAAAAATTTTAGAGCTTACCAATTTTAAGTAAGCCCCATAAGTACATAGCATGCCGAAGTAATGTTACCTACCTTTTTTGACAACATTTATCGGATGCGAGGCATAAACAAGTAAACTGGTATTCAAATAAACCCTCTTATTTTTCGCTAACCAATTTTATATGAAGACGGTTGCCTTTATAAAATTTGGCATATCCTGTTTAGGCTGTCATGATTTAAAGTTCTTTTTTATTGTAAGTTTAAACACAAAATGAGCAATTTCGGAACAAAACATTACAAACTTTGATTTCTAATAAACAATTGATTAGGAATATTATTGAGCAAAACATGTCAAACTCAAATTTCAGACGGGATCTTGTTCTATCCGCCAAAGATTAAATATTACAGAAGAACAGTCAAATTTGGTATAATATTGTTCTACTAGTAGTATTATTGAATGCCATGGATATAATACCATGGATTGAGCACTCTGCGAAAAAAACGGGATGGCAAGGATACTCACTGAGAGCCCTACGTATCTTTCTAAGTAGGGTGACCAAACATTGGTACGATTATGGACTTGGTGACATATAATTAACGTATAATTCTCGGGCACTGTTTATTGCCATAATTCTTTCTTCCTACGCATATGCCACCTCTCAAATGAGTAGTAGTCAAAGAGTTTGATTAAATTGTCCATTTTCTAGCTGACTGTACAATTTTTTCAGAATCTGTAATTTCAGCTCCAAGTATCTCAAAAATTTAGTATAGTCCCCTAGAGACGTTTTACTGTATCTACAACGGTTGAGATAGCTGCACTTACTGCCCCATCTTCATCTATTCTGTATATAAAGACGAATTGAGAACCTTGTTCGTTTTGAACTCGGTAATAAATGGTTTACAGCGTATTTAAACCATATCATATCGTACACCAGGTGCAACAACGTCATAAGTAATAAATGACGTTTTTTTCAGGAGATCGATTTAAAAGTTGCCGTTTTATTAAAGGGAAAGGTATTTATTATCCTATTATAAATCGATGATCAAAATATTGATTATATTCTATATTTTAAAATTACCATTGTTTCAGAAATAAAAATGTTAAGTGGCATATTTTTATTATTTTTAATCACGATATTTTTTTTACCAGGGGAAATGCCTATCCCATACCCCTGGGCCGAGGGCATGGCCCGGGTGGTTATGTGGGGCTTGCACCCACTAAAACCCCTCGGCGTCCCACTGCTCTTTTGCCGGGCCACAGGAATCGTCACCAGCATGACCTCTGTGGCACCGGCGGGCTCGGTCCGCAGTTTGGCGCGGACCTCGACACGTGTATGGGAGTTCGGTCTCCCCCTATGGGGAGTTCGGTCTCCCCCTATCACTTTTTGGAGGCTGCGCGGACGCAGCGCTTTTCCGGCGCGGGCCTGCTAAGTGCTAGGGCTAGTGCGACCTACATTTCTAACGTTGTTGCGCAGAAAGATAAACTAAAAGTAGAACTTTACCGTGCAATAACGTCATAAAGGCTGAACTAAACAAAAAATCCAACTCCTGATTTATGAAATAGCACTTACACTTAACTTTTTCAGTGGGTAACAATAATAAACATTATTATTAAAATAAACAGATATACAATGTGAAAGTGGAAGGATGCAGGTACCGGGGAAGACCTAGACTATCTTACCACGACCAAATAAACCGAGTCTTATCTGATGGAAAAGTCAAGAGTCTCCGTAACCGGCGAGCGTGTATGAGACGAACTATGAGAGTCGAGGAATCCAGAGAGGTATGTAAGGAAAGAACCTGTTGGAACTCTGTACTCTCTGCCTACCCCGCAAGGGATCTGGCGTGAGGTTATAGATAGATAGATAGATTAAAATAAATGGCATATAAAAATCTAACAAAATTATGAATAATTTCTTATATTTAAGTGCCTGTAATCAGACTTTTATGAGGAACTAATATAAAATTTGAAGAAAAAACTAACTGCACTAGTTTATAACAATTCTAGCATTCTTAATATTTATGTTATTGCACTTAGTACCTAATTACTCGTACATTTAATAGTCACAGTTTTCATTATCAAAAAATCTTAAAAATTTGGATAAGCAAACTAAAGCTGCTTTTAAAAATGTTCATAATAGCGAGGCAAAATAATTTTTTGAACCAATTCTAACAGGTCTTGTTTTTTTCTGTCACTTATCGGTATATTAGACGTATAAGCAGACGTTTCTCGGTCATGTCGTATTTTTCCGGAATGTCCTGATTTGCTCAATAATGTTTGCCTCATTCCAATTATCAGTCTTGTATGTAGTTTTATACCCATAAATATCACAGTCCTTCATAAATGTTACAGCTTTAATATCAGTCGTTTCAATAGCTTCTCCAGAAACATTTTTTGTTTCTTCAAATCTACGTAATTGGTGTATGTTAATTCTTTTACCATGAAGGGCTTTTCTGTCTTCTTTGCGTTTCCGATTAAATATATGTACTAGTCTGGAACGTAAATAGCACTAGACTTTATAGCCCTAGTGACAGATTTTTCAATTACTGAGTGAGCCACATCTCTTTTTTGTCATCTCTTGTTTGGAACCTAATTAAAAATTTATGAGTCACGGAATTTATCTGTAACTTGTTAATAACATAGTAGTACATATAAAACATGTACCTGAACCAATGTTATTGTATTTAATTAATAAACAGTTAAAACTAATTACTTATTATAACATTACACGATAAGGTTACTTATTTTTTTGCTGGCCGCAGCAGTTATCAGAATAAAATATTACATCGCAACCTGGGTTTTTCTCAGCTAGATCTCTTAAAAAGTTGTATATGCATGATCCAATTTGAATGGCTCCTCGATTACCTATTCCTTCGTGCCAAAAGAAGCATGTTGTTTCTTGAATTTTAGCGTCCACCATCTGAAATATAAATACATTTTAAATAAACGCACTGGATGACAAATTAATAATATAATATAATGAATGACATAACAACTTACCGTAAAATTGTAACCATTTAATTTCGATTTATAAAAAAAGCAGATGGCTTTCCAATCGGACATGGCATTATAGCTTGTAAATCGTATATTATTTCAATAATATTGCTCTCAGATTTATATTTACTCATGTCCACGTCTTTTTCTATCCTAGATAAGTTTTTTCTTCGAGGTGTTATCTATAAGAATTTTTCAGTTTTGCTTTCTCTTCGACAGATGCATTTTTATACGCTTCACAGTCATCAGAGGTATCTTTTTTTGGAATAAAAAATCCTATATTGAATTCTGTATTGAAAATTCGAGCATAAGCATCGTAACACGCTTCTGGTTTATTTTCTTCCTGACGCTTTTTGTTGTAATTTCTATGCATTTCTGCTATAGTTAAATCTCCCTCTACGAACAGTCCATTATATAGCCATTATTTAGGAGCGAATACTAGTATTCGCTCTTAAATAATGGCTCTCTATCTTTGGGATCGAGTTAATGTGATCTCTCACAAATTACTTTATTATTTCATCCAATCTGATTTGTTTGCCGTGTCTTCCTCTTCCATCTTCTTTCATAATAATAAGGCCATTGTTATGCTTGCATTCTATAATTATACGTAAAATTCTTTTAGTGATACCCAAAGTATTCATAAAAAATGTCTTGCATACTGTAATTTCACTTTCTTTATTGTACAAATGAATAGCTGTGTTTGGTTTCCTGGGATTATTTTTACGAGATTCTTTTTTCTACGATACGGTAGCTGTAGAAGTCTTACACAAGATTCCAAATAATCTGGCTGTCTTTGTAAATGGCCTAACTGCCAATAAGCGTCAAATACTTTAGTTCTCTCTTCTGTCGAAAATATTGAGAAACAAGACGGCCGGCATTTTTCTGAACAAGGCGGCCTAATTGTTCTAGCTGCTTTAACCATACCCGATTTTAATGAAATATATTGCTGACTAGAATTTTTCAGCGTTTTGGCAACATTCTTTTTTCATTTGCTTGAATCACGAGTACGTTTTCTACTACGTTCTACGTTCGATGGTCGGACCTCTTGGTTGATATTTCCAGTGGTAAGAGTTTCGTGGTCAGATTCCGATGACGACGAACTTTCTGAGCTGCTGCTCGAGCTGCTGCTGCTATCTGAGCTTGTTGACGGGTTCGGCACGTATTTCTCATCATCATCAGTTCCAGAAAAGTCATGTCCAGATGAGTTTTCACTGTAGAAAAGTTCTAATAGGCTAAAATAGGTTTTAAATAATTAAGTAGCTGCGTAGAAATAATAAACAGACCAAAAAAACCTAACTCTGAGTTAAACAATGTACCATACCTGAGTTTGATCATCACGGATGCTGGATGATTCAACAGCATTAACATTAATATTTGAGCTAGATGATGGTTTAGGCACGTAATGCTCATCTTCCATCCCAAATAAGGCATGTCCAGATGAGTTTCCATCGTAGGAAACTCTAAACTAAAATACGTTAAAAAAATAAGTAGGTAAACTGCGCAAAAATATTTACACCAACCAAAAATACCGTACCTGAGTTTTATTATCACGGATGTTTGAGGATTTATCAGCATCTGTCATGGAATGTTTTTTTAAATGGCCAACATGAGGGTTTAAAATAGAACTAGAACTCAGTAATATCAATAATGCTGAATAAAAAAAACGGTTTTACTGACACAAAACAGTTTCAATTAATAAAAGACATAAAAACTTACGTGGTTCTATATCACTGACTTTACGTTTCTTATGGATTTTTTCGTTTAATTGAAGCAACGGTACTACCGTTACCTCGTCCTTTCAAAATTTTATTTTAGCTATTATAATAAGCTAGTATAATAAGAATAAATCGTATTACATTTTTTAAGTACCGTATGTATATAGTTAATTATAAATTATAGATGTATATCTATAATTTATAATTACAGTAAAATAAAATTAAATTTAGACTTCATTAAAAATAAATAATGACAACGCTTTACAGGTTATCTTTAGTATATTTCTGAGACAATATTGACATATTTGTAATAAATGACAGTAACACTTACTGCTTGTAATAGAAAATAGAACTACAAAGTCAGAACTGTTCTCTTGTGTCATTATTGCCCCAAAATTGTATGAAATAATTGTCATAATTACCTTTATGATGCTGTTGCTCCTACACGCAAACACATCCTGCGGGAAGCCGCGAGCAACTGACCAATTAGAACGTTCTCGCACTAGCGTTGACAAAAACCCGCCAAAACCACAACGACATTTCAGTAGGTCATTTTAAGATTTACATTCATGATATTGTGGCACCGGATGTAGACACATGTTCGACATCATTTGTGACCAAAAAATCATTTTGCCAATTTTAGCATTTATGACGTTATTGCACCCGGTGTGCGATATATAGGTATAGACCGTATTAGTTTTACCTTATAGTCACCGTACTGCGTAGTAATGGGTGCGAGCGTGACACCGGGCTCAAGGTTATTGCTCTCACTCATCATGGTTTCTCGAGTTGTTTAAATCATAGAAAATTCAATGTTGTGTCTGTGAGTAAGAGTTTAATTTTCTTTGGCAATATTTTGACAGTACTCAATCCATTCTTTTACATCCATGTTGAATTCTTCTTCTGTAATTAGTTTTGTAAACAAACAAAATGCTTTTTGTGCTATATTCACCTATCCGATTAGTCGGTAGAAATGTGAACGACGTCATGTCACGATAATTTTTACGTATTCTAACAGGCATTGTATCTTTCACCGTAATGGTATAATTATTGGTTTTCCGAAATGTACTTTTTTCGAAGTTCGTAGCCACACCGTCACTTTAGTAATGTTTTCGGCCCAGAGTTGCGTACGAATGAACCCATTCACAGGAAATGGTAGTTTTCCTTAGACCAAAATTGTCGCGCGTTTTATATCTGTTCTTTTACTATCATGGTGGACATCATTCAAAATTCGAATACCAGAACCGACATTAAAATGGACATAGTTAATCGAAAACTATTCAACCCCATTGAACGGTAGATAAATTTAGAACTGTAATTTCATAGAGATAACATTATTTTTCCAAGAGAATATTTTATTGATTGGTACTTTATTGCTAAACTAAGCTCCTTATGATCGCGCGTGCAGGACGCAGGACGCGTTGGTGTGAACCTGTCCATACAATAACAGGAACTGATCGCCATCGCGGACGCGGCTAGACGCGTTGGTTTGGCCGCACCTTTAGTGATTCCTTCCTAAACCTTTCTCGAAAGAAAGTAAGTAAGGCTTCAAAAAGAAAGAGTTTAAATTGTAATGCAACAATTGCACCTTAAAATAGTTATTCTTCTTCAAATTAATTCCTTACCACCTTCATTATGTTAGGTAATTTATAATACCTTTTATGATAGGTAATCCTTAGACCTTATCTGATTTTAAGACTCAAGTGCTCAAGAAACTGGCCAATCAATATTTTGAAAAGTGTTGAAATTTTACCCGCAATTTTAAACTACCGCTACTAAAACTTTTGTTTTGTGCGGCTTGTATCAAAAATAAGCGAATAGATGTGTGGCAATATTTCACCTCTACGGTAACGTGCCGTAATTGATGTCATAAAACGTCAGTGCCGCCTCAAATGAGCTGCGAGTTTTGTGCATTCGTGCATTGCACTCACGAGGGCGAAGCGACGACACGCCTCAGTAGGCAGACGCCCTTAGTTGTTTTGTTATTGCCCTTACTTGCATATTCATATTTCTGTATTTAACAAGCAAGCAACAACAAAGAAATGTCAAAGTTTATATAACTTAATCTTACTGATCCTACTTCATATTATAAACGTGAAAGTTTGTATGTTTACATGTTTGTTATTCAATCACGCAAATTGGCTTACTGGATTTGGATGAAATTTAGCACACAGATAGTTTATTACCTGGATTAACATTTTTTAACCCGGAAAAATGTAAGGATCTAATGTCTTAAGCAGACGAAGTAGCGGGCAGAAAATGTATTTTTTATAATTATTTTAAATCGTGACTCATAGTAAAAAGAAAAATACACCTATCGTTTCGAGTGGAAGTCGGACTTATAAAGCACGACTTAAATGCATCCAAAATTGATTATAAAGGCTGAAAAGATGTGAAATGTGCGTGGCTATTGAGTAAAAAAGAAGAACTTATATGTGCGATGTCTATAGATACCTATATCTACCTATCCATTTACTTCTACTTATATGGAATTCTATTACGTCCCAGCAGTGGGACAGTTTCTTAACAGGGCTAATATTATATGGAATTACGAAAATTACTTTGCAATAAAAATACATCTCACGACAAAATATGTATAAACATTACACGACGTGGATATTTACAACAGAAATGAAAAAACAAGAGTAACAAATAAATACATACACTCTATGGTGACCTTTGAACTTTACAAACAAATTGATATACAGTGTCAGGTGTTTATAACGTCGTTCATAATAACAGGTCAATTTGGTTGGTTTACATCAAACACTATACATTAAATTCCTCTTTATAGCGCAACAACCATTCCTTATTACGAAGAAATATGTTAATATTTAGACGCCAGCAAATATTGACAGAAGTATTTACTAGTATAATTATTTTTATAATAATCTTACAAATGATTCCGATTAAATTTCTGAAAAAGACACCTTGAGGTCATAACCATCTGCCTTGCTTTTGTTATTGTTAATTGCCTAGAACACATGTGCCATTACTCTTGGATTACATTGATTATAACGTATAAGTAACAAAAAACGCCAGGCAAAGTTAACAGAATATATGTGTTTGGAATAATTGAATTACCTATTGAAAGATATATAATAAGAAATGATTGTAATTGGTAAAATTCGGTTATTTTTTTACTTCTTCCTCCCGTAGAACAAATACTCTATTTAACGAAAAATGATGTTGGTCCCTTAATATTCGTCGTTCGTGTACACTGTATATGAATATTTGTTAGAAGAGTTCGGATAAAGAACCTTACTAGAGTTCTGAAATCACATCGCGGGCTATCACAAGTTTGGGAGCGAGTTCCAGTGACGCTGCGGGAAGCGGTCGCCGAGCGGTTCAGCGCCGGCGCTGTGCTACCTATGCTGCAGTTGTGCGATGATGCTCGAGGTTTCATTATTGTCACTCTTAGCTTTTATTTTATGGCAATAAACACTATACAATAATAAGGATTATAATGGGGTAGTATTTATAAAATATATTAATGAATGAAATTAATTATTATTGATGAACCTCATGACTGGGATGGAACATTTTACTGTAAAAACATAAACATAATAATTAAAAGAGCCTAAAGAGGCAAGTAGCAAAGATAAAAAGTTGTCATGTATGTATAAATGGTCGGTTGGCCGATGGGCTTTACAGCTTCTCCGGATAAGAGCGCGAGCATGCAATAACTACACACCAGCAAGAAAAGTTGCTTTAACCAGAATTTATTTATTTTAACAGCGTATAATTTCACCATATCTCATTTGACTAGATACACAATTGTCTCTAAGGCTCGTCTAAATATGGCAGCCCTACGGAGTGGGCGGAGGAAGTTTTTGAGATCGAATGGTACGAAAAGGGTAACGGAGAGCGCCGCGGGGCGACAGGGCGTGAAACTGAGCAAGGGCGGCTTTTTGCAGCCGAACACGATGAGCGGCTGCGTGTAGCCGCCCGCGGCAGTGTGTAGGCAACCCTTACACTGATGCCAAATTTTTTGTCCAGCTACGGTTATTGAGTGAACGAAGAGTTTGAATATTGAAGTCATTAGTGTACTTACCTACTGTAGAGACGAAATCGAATGGACATTTCATGACCCAGAGCAGAACGTCGTGACCGTGAAAAGTTTTAACAAATTTAAATTAATAAATCATTGCTAACACTAACTTTTTTGCTAATTTAAAATGAATGTTTTTTTCTTTATACTTAAGTAGGTACCTTCAACTTTTTAGTTGCACTGCTGAGCACAAGCTTTCCCTCCGCTACAAAAACCTGGAGTCACTTACAGGACCGTAAAATAATGCCACAGTTTGTGATCTATCTCGCCTTCATGATATTGTAAAGCAGCCTACGATAACACTAAAGGTACTTCAGGTCCAGATCTCCTACTAATGAAAATTTAACTAAAACCATTGTTCTACGCAATGACGTAGGGTAGACTCGTTACAACCAGATCTAACATCGGCTTAGAGACGTTCCCGACGCTCAAACATTCCATTACCCGTGAACACACGTCGAGACGAGCCGAGATCCCAGCGCCCGCAGCGCCCAGAGCGATCGGAACGCTCGGAGCGCTCAAACCGCCGCGAGTCCTCTCGTGATTAGGATTAAACAAATTACTCCGGCACTTCTCATTTGCGCGTAATCTGGCTGCGTCGTAGCAGCACCGCAAATCCCTGCCTACACCGCCAGCCGACTAATTCATTAATATGATGAGAGACGTGTGGGGTATACCTACAGTGTACGGTAAGCCCACTGGTAAGCCCGACAAATATAGTTGTTATAAACCTAAAGAGAGTTATTTGATAAAACGACGGTTATCTTATGATGAGACCCCTTAAGGTACGATATAAAAATATAAACGCAATCCGAGGGAGCAGAGAGGTACCACGTGCACCCGCACTACTAACGATATTAAGTTTCAATAACCTATAGACCGGGCACCATTCCAGACTCGGACTAGTACTCAGCATTTTTCCAAATAAAAATTTGGAAAAATGCTGAGGGTGGGTGTACTCAGTACACCTCTGCCACCCTCTATGGGGAATATAGGCGTGACGGTGTTTTGTTTTGTTTTTTAGAATCTGGACCCAAGACCACGTGAAGACCCATGCGCCATGACACCAATAACGCAGACAAGATAGTTGTAGATACGTAAAGCGTCAACTTAGGTATATATGTCAATACCAACTGTTGTGAACTTCACCAAAATGCTCTCAAACAGTTCAAGTAATAGAAGGAAGCGTTTCGCAGTGATAACAAATACCTATAGGACAATACCTTATACCGAATTTATATTACGCCACTGCCGCCACTTTTCACATAGATCAATTCCGTGACAGCGTTGACTGGTTATATCCATACTCAGCGTATGCGAAGGGCTGACACAAACTTCTGACAGCCTTTTTTAATATCTAATGTTTCTTTGACTGCTTCGTTAGTCTAGTGGCACGAGGTCCTGGATTCAAATCCCAACGCGGACAAGTGTAGTTTTTCTAGCGAAAACTTCCCAGTAAGAGTCCGGAGTCTGGAATTGTGCCCGGTATATGGCAGTAGGCTCGCCCCCTATTATATGGGACATAACATCGTCGGCGAAACGTGGGTGTACTCAGTACACCTCTGCTACCCCCGCTTGGGGAATATAGGCGTGACGGTGTTTTACCATGTTTCTTCTGATGAATTATAATAATTGTAATTGTGTAATTTAACTGGTATGCAATATAGTATATTCTATAAAATTATATAGTTTTAAGTCTGAAGTTTTTCTTTTGTATGCTAAAATTGAAAAAAAATAATTTAAAAAGACTTTTTTAAAAACAAGCTTTTATAGCAAATATACGACGAAAATATCTTGCTTAGTTGAGAAATTCCTATGGCTCCCTTCCGGCTCCATCATCAGACCCTGGACACCATCCGGGTCTAAAGTACTCGTCAAGACAAATCGAGCGAGCCCAAACATGGCTGGGTTATTTTGAGTACTTGTGTGGTTCTATTGGCCACCTATCGGCTTCATCACCAGACCCTAAACACTACATTCTTGTATAGTACATCTCAATTCCATTCTAACAAAACCTAAATACGTGGTGGTTACGTTGTATAGGTCACATGTTACTATGGCCACCTTCCGACTTCATTATCAAACCAGGTCCATGGTATCATATTATTGCATTGTTACCGGACTCACATACGTATGCCAAATTTCAGCTCAATCAAAGACAGACAAACATACAAACATTGCAAGTTAAATAAAAGCTTGTAAAAAGAGAGTCCATTCTATTTTTCCGTAAATTTTTACAAGAGGTGTCTGTTTTAGATCATTCATGTTGAATGTAAACATTTGTAAGAAATATTGGTGCAATTAAGTCTACGGGGTTACCTATAGAGTCGTAATTCCTGCATTGTACCCACGGACGGATTGTCGGACCGGTACCCACAAATACTTCTCGTACACCAGAAGGCGCAACTTGAAATGTATTTATGCCTCTGCTTAGGCCAATATGTGAAATAAGATAGTATGTAGGTAAATAAAGTGAGATTAGTAACCACAGCAGGCGCAGACCGCAGACTGGATTGTCCAGTGTACTCAGCTCGTGGCTCGGCCGCCGGGCTTGTTGGCTCGTTTGTCGTGTGTTTGCAGACCAACGCCACCACGCCGCACCGTGACGCACCGCAACGCACCGTGCCGCACCACTTCACGTAGGAAAACACCGCGCTATGCACCGGTTACGTTAGTACCTTAAACCACCCCTTAGTCGGTTCCTAATCTGAACTATCAATGTATGGGGTTGCTTTTTTGTCGTCTGCAGAAATATTCTCACATATAAGTATACGAATCGAATGTGAGTTATAAGAATTATTGAGTAAAGTACGTTTCATCATCATTTCAGCCTATACTTGTCCACTGCTGAACATAGGCCTCCCCAATCGCTTTCCAGCGTAACCGGTCCGATGCCACCTGCATCCAACGACTTCCTGCGATTTTCACAAGATCGTCGGTCCATCTGGCAGGCGGTCGTCCTACGCTGCGCTTGCCAATACGTGGTCTCCACTCTAGAATCTTTCTGCCCCAACGCCCGTCCAATCTTCGCGCTATGTGGCCAGCCCATTGCCACAAAGTACGTTTACTACCTGAGTATATGGCCCTCAAAATAGTCACTAGCAACCTGATTAAGGGATGAGGAGGATGTACCTATCTATCACTCGTGAGTCCGTAAGTGGTGATATTATTCATAGAATTGACAAAACTTCATAGATCAGAGAGGTAAAATAGAAAATTTATTTTTTATTCGCACAATACATCCTTACTAAGATAAATTATGTTCTACCTGGCATGTCTACCTGAGCGTGTATGTACACACAGGCAATTGTGTACACTCACCCACACACTAAAAAAGGTCACATAACAAAATAAAGTGTCCCGAAAACATTTTGTACAACACGAAACGTCACATTTCCATAAAACGGCGTCGCTATCCACGCCTGAGCTCACTTATCCGGAAAACTTGACCGTCGGCAGCTCTGATCCGATCATAACTCTTCCGGAGGCAGGTGATGTAACTATTCATCACCAGCTCCGGCCCGGGGGAGGCGGGGACGGTAGCGGGGGCGCGGTCCGGGGGCGAGGAGGCGGCCTTCAAACGCAGGAAATAGAAAAACTTGGGTCGTTTACAATAAGCGCGAGCCGCGAAGGTATTATTTTTACGAGCTCATCGCAGTAGGTAACGGCTGTATTTGTGCAAACTTTACGGACGGAGTTTATGGGACGCGGCGCTCCGCGCGGGACAATCGCCGCTCTGAGATTGTTTTTAATGAAAACTAGTTAGTCGGGGACCGTACAAATTGGCCTTATTCTTTCATTGCTGTGCTATTGCATATTTCATTCACGAAGTAAGTAGGTATAATGGCAGAATAATGCCTAAATCGGTTTAAGTAGCGATAATAATTCAACTTAGTCATTGTTGAAGTTAGAATATATAGAGCCGCAGTACAATTATACGGAAGCGTTGCACATACTTTCACATTATGTAGATAAAGGTTCAACATTGCCATGTAATAATAATTGCTTATATTGCATTACGACAGGCTACATATATATATTAGGTAGGTAGTGACAGCTAAGTAGGGAATATGGGAACAAAGATAACTACTTAATTATTAAACCGCGTAGTGTCTATTCTTTCCTGTCCTTACGAATAACTGCGATACTGTTAAACTTACCTAAGTATCTCCCGTTTTCACTAAACACACATACCTAATGTAATTTCTTGATATGATCGTTAAACTTAATACAAAAACCATACTGTTTCTAAGAGTCTCGTTATTTATTTTGCAATTACTTAGCTAATAAAAACAGACGTATCATAGCGATTCGATATCGATTTTCTCCCCGGCTCGCGAGACGCCCTTAATAGCTCCAAATATACGAGTAGATAAGTTACAATCCTCGCAATGATAAGTGTGTTTTTTATAAACCTCATAAGAGATCAGATATGAGAGGCAATCCGCTAGAGTGCTCGCGGCGGGAAACGGAGCGGCGCGGTGCGGTGCGACGCGGTGGGAAGCGGTTCTTTGGGGCGCCGTGGGGTGCGGTGCTCTGTGGTGCGGTGCGGTGCGGTGCTGGGCGGCGCGGTGCGGTTAATATGTATTATATCCAAGTGCGGGCCTATCACTCATGTATTATTTAGGGCGAAGCGCGCCTGACTGACGGTTACTCATGCGCGTACTTAGCGTATGTCATAATATTTAAGCTGAATTTGAGACGGTATGGATTTAATATTCTAAGCCGTAACTTCTTGTAAGCGAGTCTCGTCTTTTTATTACATACACTTTAGTAGATATTAGGTACAAGAGTACAGCAGCTTGTCATCGGTAGATAAGTAATACGTTAGTAGATAAATATATTGCGTGGGCTAGTAGAATATGTTTTGTGAAATATGAAGTCAGCTTTTTGACTACGGCAACACCTATCGCCGTCGGACATAAAATATTTCTTCATGGCCGGCAATATTACAGGTCTCATGGTAGAATCAATATAATATAATATCGATTCATATGGCTCACAACAACAAGTGAAGTTTATAACCAATTTGCACCTTCTTAATTAACAACAAGGATGTGTAGGTCATCGGTAATCGCTCATCGAACCTTGCCGGCGGGCCGAGCCGCGCCGCGTCTGTCCGCCGTCCATTTGCATAATACAAGCGACAAACGCCTATTCAAATGAGTCCCGGCCAATCTGTGTAGTCGCGAATTAACGCCTGCCTCGTAACAACACCCGTCCTGCGAATAATCAATGGAGTTATGGAGACCTATCGTGAACTGGTCCTGTCAAACGATCCGCCTGGTGCTCTTATTTATATTGACTTAGTAGAAATGGATTTATGAACGGAATTAAGATAGGGTAAAGCCACCTAAGAGTACGCACTTATTTTTCTTTTATTTTTAGAAAAATCAAATTTGACTTCCATCGGCCTTCTTTTTATAATTAAACTTTGGTTATTTAGGAAAAAATGCACACTAGCTAACTAACAATCACAGAAAATAAAAAAGAAATAGACTTGTAGAACTCGCCCCGTGCGCACTCTTAGGATGCTGAGTGGCAAAGAGTACGCGTACGCATAGGACAGAGTCGTAATTTATAAAGACATACGACAAAATATTAGAAAACAATGAGATCTTCAGCCCCAACAATAGTCGCAACTGAAAACTCCAAGTCCGATGTAGTCCGTGCATTCATCATGCCACCAAGCTTCACATCTATTGCACTGGATCCAGTCTTCATGTGGCGGTTCAACAAACAGCTTATAGCAAAGAGGGCATCTAATTATTTCTTGACTAGTCTCTGTAGTCAACTGTGGTCTGTTTTTAGTAGCTTTATTTTATTTTCTTCCTTTCATCTTTTTGCTTTTTATGTTCTTGAAGTTGGTTTTTGTATGGTATGCTAGTTAATATTTCGGAATTCTTACGTTTCAAAATTTTCTTCGTTTGATAAGTAGCCTTTGGTAGCGGTCGAATATAGGATGGCTTAATAAATCCCAAAGTGGAAGGAGCTTGCTGTCAATGCGTCTGCCGACACACGTGACGATTGTGTTCCCGAAACTTGTCTAGAATCTGGTATGGTTGATGAATTTTTATTCACTTGAATATCAGGTGTTCTAGAAACAGCAGTTATTTCTACTGAACTTACTTTTTCTGATTGGCTTAAGGAGTGCATAGGCAAAAAGTAGATTCCGTTTGTATCAGTAGGTAAATAGGGTCTATCAGTTACGTCCGCGGGTGCAAAATTTTCATCTGTAAATAGTTGGTCATTAAATGGCCAGATACCGCAGGATTCAAAAGATTCCGAAGCTCGTTCCACTGACGCAATCTTTAAATATGCTGGTCCAAATAACCGAGCTACTTGAAATTGTGTAATAGCACGTCTGGGGTTTGATACTTGCCAGTTATCACAAGCAACATCATATGCCTTTTTTAATGGCCCAAAGAAGCCTGTATCCAATGATTGCTTGTGTGTGCTTGTGCTCCACTATCTTCTGCTAATTCTATCGCAGCTAAACTCAAATGTGACGAGTGGTTGTCCAAAATTAAAAGATGACCGCTTTAAGTTATTATAAATTTTTTGCACCTACACACGATTAAAGCCAGCAGCACGAGCCAAGCTGGTCTTTTCCGGCTGACGAAGACTGATGCTATGCTTTATTGCAAAGCTTTCTACCCATTCCTTACTAGCCTGCTTTTTGTCTTTATTAAATCTATGCTCCAGACTATTTATCTCCGCCAAATCGTAGGCGAACTGCCTACGATTTGTTTTTTCTTCGGAACGTCGTCTGCTTTTAATCGTTTTTTGAAAGAGGCTTCTGGAATGTTCAACGATTCTGCAATTGATCTCTTGCTTTGCCGTCTTGCTACTTTTTCTTTTACGTCTTTGAGGATTTCTTCCGTAAAAACAAGTTTCTATCTGATTTTCTTGTAAATCTGCCCAAGTTACATAGCACACCTGTCAATAAGCAAGCGAAAAAGCACATATAACAGAAGCACCCAGTTAATATTTAATACAAACAACCTAAGAGTACGCATGCGTATTTTTTGAGTGCGTACTCTTACCAAATACGGATTTGTAGCTAAATTCAACAAAATCTTTAAAACAAGTAAAATGGCGACATAACCTGTTAATAAAATTTAAATTTGAAACATGTATTTCGAGTAAAATAACATTCCTTGGGTGCAAATTAATCACAAACCTTACAAAACGTGTTTAAAATATTAGAAAAATAATCAGATGCAGGAAAAATCGATGATTAATTATAAACTTGTGAATACATATCGTAACAAAAAAAAATACCATCCAACACTTTGACCTGACTTAACACCAATGAGATAATTTTGTTAATACAACAAAAAATGCTACCAATTTTAATCACTGCGTACTCTTTGGTAGTGCGTACTCATTGGTAGCTTTACCCTATTACTACTAGGCATGCCTTTTAAGTTCTGTCGTTTCCATATTTCCCGGCAATTTTGAATTTGGAACTGTTCTATATTCGAATGTGTTTAAATTTTGAATCTCAAAATAGTTGAAAGTATTAGGATTAATGCTATTGTTAAGTCACAGCGTCGATTGGAATCTGTCAGGTTACGTACTAAAATGAATTAAAGGAAGGAAAATGTTCGTGCAATAATTTTCTACAACTTTTGAAAGACGCCTGACACGGCTTCAGTGTTTTGAAGAGCTAACATCTGTAATCAATGATGAAGCCCCATGTCTGCGGACTGTCGAACGCTGGTATTTAGAATTCCAGCGTGGACATACTAGTGTTAGTGACAAATCTCGCGAAGGACGCCCAAAATCCGCCTTCACTGAAGATAACATCATTGCTGGGAGACAACTAATTCTCGAAGATCGTCATGTGACATATCGAGAGATAGAGGCTCTATTAGGCATCTCAGGGACAACCATTTAGCAGATCTTGCATGAAGCGCTTGGTGTGAGAAAGCTAGTTTGCCGTTGGATACCGCATCTGCTTTCCGACGATCACAAGGCGGCCCGCGTCAAATGGTGTAAGAAAACTCTGCAAAGGTTCAACCGAGGAGAGTCAAATGACGTCTAAGACATCATCAGTGGTGACGAATCTTGGATCTATGCCTACGATCCTGATTCCAAACAACATACTACAATCTGGGTCTTTCAAGACGAGCCAAAGCCGACTAAAGTTGTTCGTTCTCGAAGCACTTCAAAGAAGATGGTGGCCACGTGCGTTGAAAAAACCGGCCTTGTTGCGACTATTGCACTTGAAGATTGTAGAACGGTTAATGCAGAGTGGTATACCACTGTTTGGTTACCACAAGTCATCGCCGAACTTCGAAAATCTAACTCAAAGCGACGCATCATCCTGCACCACGACAACGCAAGCTGACACAGCGCTCTTCAAACGATTGAGTATTTGAAGCAGGAAAAAGTAGAAATTCTTGACCATCCTCCATACAGTCCTGACCTAAGCCCTAACGATTTCTTTACATTTCCTAAAATTAAGAAAAGTTTTCGTGGTCAAAGGTTCCAGTCCGGTGAAGAAGCAGTCGACGCTTTCAAGTCAGCCATTTTGAACTGGGGGTGTTCAAAATGGCTGACTTTAGAGTGGAATAAATGTTATAATAACTGGTTTGAGCGAATGGAAAAGTGTATTTAGCTACGTGGTGAATACTTTGAAAAACAAGAAAAAGTACTATAAGGTTCTAGTTGTGTTTTTTTCTTCAAACGACAAAACTTAAAAGGCATGCCTCGTAGTAAAAAAGTTACCACTAGTAAAGTAGGTTATGTTTATAGGTAGAGCATAAAACAACTACCTTATTATTGACCTATAATAGACATATTAGGAGATCGTTTCTTTTAAATTAGGTCTTGTCGTTTAAATTATCTATACGAAATGTTGGCATAGTGTAATCCGTCTCCGAACATACCCTTTTACTACTTATACTATTAATACGCTTATGAATATGTTAAATAACGACACAACGAATTAAGGAAATTGCAAGAAAATGGATTTTTAAAAAGATCCAAGTTTACGGAATTTGCATCTTTTTTAAAAATCCATTTGTTTAAATCGGACAATTCACGAAGAGTACCAGTTCGGTTACACGAGTCTCACATGCAGTCACCCGCTCGAACACAATATAATTCAATCACAATGGTTTTCGCTTCATTTGCAGTTGCAGCGGCAGCGGCCGCGGCCGCAGCGCCGAGCCAATATCTCAAGGTGAATGTCTTCACCGTAACTCAAGTCCCCGCGGAGCGAGGCAATCGTTCCTCGATCCAATTTATACGTATGTATACATAATATATTACTTATTCGGATCGCGAGCGGTGCCCGGGGCTGCAGGCGGGGGTAAGGGGCATTGGTCCGTCACGTAGCGAAGCATTCAAACGTCTCTACAAGTCACGATAAAACCTCCCGCGCCGGGGAATCCATCTGCATACGGGACGATATCAGTTAGTGGAATTTTAAAGTATGAGTATCTACCTTATATCTGGGCACCGATGTACCTAAGTAAATAAAATAAGTTCTGGCTCCTTTACAAACCTAGCTACACTCACTTTATTCTTACTAGCATGTTTCTAGCTATTCAATTATAGTATCATCATCATCATCATCTCAGCCTATACTTGTCCACTGCTGAACATAGGCCTCCCCAATCGCTTTCCAGCGTAACCGGTCCGATGCCACCTGCATCCAACGACTTCCTGCGATTTTCACAAGATCGTCGGTCCATCTGGCAGGCGGTCGTCCCACACTGCGCTTGCCAATACGTGGTCTCCACTCTAGAATCTTTCTGCCCCAACGCCCGTCCGATCTACGCGCTATGTGGCCCGCCCATTGCCACTTCAGCTTGCTAATCTTCACGGCTATGTCGGTGACCTTGGTTCTTCTACGAATCTCCTCATTCCTGATATTAAGTAAATACTCTACAACAACCTACCTATCTTCTTATCATCACAGCTGCCTACCCATAGTTTTTCTCTTGTCTGTTAGTAGGTATCCAAAGATACACTATCATTTTTCGAATGAATCTAGTTCAGACCCTGAGTTACTTTACTTAGGATATCTTATCTCAAAACAAGACAGAATATAAATTAAACTTTCTTATCGCACAATCTGTGCTCCGAGCACGCAACGGGGCCGATATTTTAACATAAATATGTACCTAATGCTAGTGATCTGTAGATAGCTTATGTAATCGCTCTAAAAACAAGTCGTGATTTTCGTTCAAGTATCAATTGTTAATAATGCCGCAATATGAAGACGTATTTTCTGTGCTCCGTTTTTAATAATTCAGTTTTCTTGTCCAAAGCGCGCTTTTTGCAAAAGTAATTAGTATACAGTAATTTTGACAATCTTTATTAAGTTGTGTCATACTTTAAATATAAAAAAATAGTGTTAATAATATGCAAATACTTTTGAAAACTTTTAAAGTGATAAGTGATGTGTTTACATTATTGGTGTTAACAACAACGCGTAAGCGACGCTGCATTTCCCGGCGCTTATTACATTTTGGACTCGATGTCGCTTTGTCTGCTATAACACAGGAAAGTTTGCCTTATTTTTGAACTTTTTGCTTGAAACAGTGCTTGGGGACGCTAACATATTTTGAATTTTCAACTGATTTTGCCATAATATTCAAAATGCCAACTAACTGCACTGGTTGCTTGATTGCTATTAAAAACAAAGATTACGTTAAATGCCATAATTGTTGCTCGTCTTTTGATCTAATTTGTGCAAATATAAACGATAAGCGTTTTAAATTAATGAGTTCGGAGACTAAGGCGAACTGGATATGCTCGGGCTGTCGTAGTCGACCGCCAAAAGTCACGAATGCCGGAACACCAAATCGTTCATTTTTACTAAGTCCCATTATTTCATTTGATAACGGAAACTCGAATGGTCGCAAAAAAAATAAGTCACCTCAACTTGAATTTCAAAGAATTGATACATGTGATGGACAGAATATAAATCCGGTATTAATGAATGCTATAAAAAAAGAAATACAAATTGCTGTGCAGGAATCTGTGAAAACAGCTGTCGAATTATATTTCGCTAAAGAATTTGCCTCAATAAAAAGTGATTTAGAAGGGACTCAAAAAATCCATGGAATATTGAAGTGGTGAATATAACCATATAAAAGTGGATCTGAAATCTTCTAGAGAGAAAGTCAAAGCTTTAGAAAAGGATAACTTAACCTTAACAAACACAGTCCAGGATATGTCCACAAGACTGCAATTATTAGAACAGCATTCACGGCAACATAATTTAGAAATAAATGGAATACCGGAATATAAGTCAGAAAATTTAGTCTCTGTTATGAAACAACTGGGTTCTGCTATCTCTTATCCTTTAGAAGAATCAAATATTTTGTCTTGCGTAAGAGTCAGGAAACTAGACTCAACCAGTCAGAGACCTCGTACCGTAATATTAAAGTTACCGACCATGACGACGAGAGATGGGATAATAGCGGCTGTTTCGAAATTTAACAAGAATACTCTAAAAGATAAGCTGCACTCGGGACATCTTGGATATGGTGGTAATAAAACACCAATATTTATATCAGAGCATTTATCTCCATATTTAAAATCTCTTCATGCACAAACCAGAATAGCAGCCCGTGAAAAGAGTATAAAATACGTCTGGATACGAAATGGTCGTATTTTCATACGGAAAGATGACCAGTCTCCGTCGCAACAAATAAGAAATCACGAATCACTCAAACAGATATAGATGTGTTGTAATTGCTAATCCCAGGCTGTATAATAAGTTTCAAAATTCACTATTTACTATCAAAATTTTCGTGGAGTGAGAACAAAGCTTCGGGATATTCGTTTAGCTTCAGACACTTGCCAATTTGACATTATAGTCGCTACAGAAACATGGTTAGATGATTCTATAAATGACAATGAAATTTTCAATACCAACTATACTGTATATAGAAGGGATAGATGTATAACGTCCCTCAACGGTAAGAAAGGAGGAGGAGTTCTCATTGCAGTTTCCAAACATATACAGTCTAAAAGAATTGATCATTTTCAAAGCGCCTATGAAGACTATTGTGGATATCAATAAAAGTTCGAGTTGATGGGAAAATCAAGAACATTAACTTTTGTGCCTTATATTTACCGCTCCCGGTGTCTATTATCACCCTAGAAAATATAATCGACCGTTTAAGTGCTGTAATTCAATCAGATCAATCTGAAACTGTGATACTTGGTTTTTTTTTTGTTTGTTTTTTAAAAGACGTAGCCCCACTCTAGGATATATTCCTGTTTCGTGGGTGCGTTTACAAACATGTAAATTCACATACACAAATACCCAGACCGAAACAAATAATTGTGGGTCACACAAAGATTTGTCCCGTGCGGGAATCGAACCCGCGACTATTCGACACAGTGGGCGGAGCGGCTCAAGCTCTTAACCACTGCGCTAAATCGTCCGTCAAACTTGGTGACTTTAATATAGGCTCAATTGATTGGAATACTAACTGTAATATTAATTCAACAGTACCTCAATGTAATAATACTCTTGGTTTATTTTTGATTGATTTTATGTCCGAAAATAATCTTATTCAATTAAATAATGTTAGAAACCACAATCAACGAGTTTTTGATTTAGTAATGACTAATTTTAATGATATAACAGTTGAAGAGAGCACTATTATACTCAGTAAACTTGACGCACATCATCCCGCGCTTATAATCCATATTAATTTCAACAATTCTGTTCCTTTGAAGTACAATACTTTTGCTACTCATAACTTTCGTAAAGCCGACTATACAGCTGTTAATAATAAATTGAGTCAAGTAGACTGGCAAATAGAACTTTAACAAACTTGCAATGTAAATGATATGCTGTCGAAATTTTATGAAATCTTACACTATGTCATTGATACTACAATACCGAAAACAAAACAACGTAATAGTAAATTCCCTTCCCGGTATACACCTTCTCTTATAAAAATTATCGCAGAAAAAGAAAAACTCAGAAAACGTTATAAAAAATATAAAAATCCTAGAGATTTAATTGAGCTCAAAATTACTAATAAAAGAGTAGATGAATTAATAAAATCTTGCTATTTTCACTATATTACCGAAATTGAAAACTCAGTTACTAAGAATCCCAAAAAGTTCCGGTTATATGTTAAAGCAAATCGTGGTAGATCTTCGGGCATACCAATCGAAATCAACTTTAATGACGAAACAGCTTGCTCAGGTGAAGATATATGTAATTTATTTGCAGCTCAATTTTCTTCCGTATTTTCTCAAGCACACTCCGAAATGGAATATGATATCCTGGATACTTCATACCCTCAAATTTCTCTTTGCAATATTGAAATCAGTGAAAGAACAATTGCTAATCTTTTGAAATCTTTAGACTCTAATAAAAGCGCTGGTCCAGATGGCGTACCACCAGTTTTTATTAAAAATACTTATACAAACTTAATACAACCGCTGAAGATGATTTTCGAATTGTCTTTAAAAACCTCAACATTTCCAATTTTATGGAAAACCGCCAATATCATTCCGATCTTTAAAAAAGGTGACAAAAATAATGTTACAAATTATAGGCCAGTCTCAATTTTAAGTATTTTTTCTAAAATATTTGAATGCCTTGTTTACCCTGTTATAACAGCATACACATCGAATTATATATCAGATTTTCAGCACGGATTTTGTAAAAATAGATCTACAACGACCAACCTTTTAAATTATACAAACAATATAGCAGTATTGTTAGACAATAGAGTACAAGTTGACGCAGTATATACAGATTTTTGGCGGGCGAAAGGCTATCCCACCACACGCGTCCTTCGAGGCGCAGTGGCATAGCTTCTCGCCTATTTTGCTCGTCTGTCCCGGCAAGCAATTTGGCGTGGTCTTGGGAGTAGCGCACGGTCGCGACGATCCCCAAGACAAGTGTGACTGTATCCTGCTCGCGGTTGCTGCCTGCTATTGGTCTGGTCCTTCTGAACAGACATAACAGAAACAGTCATGCGCTACCTTTCCCCAATTTTCGGTCCCATCCCTCCCCATCCTTTTTCATGAATAACACATCCTTTGTTCCCCCGGTTCTGTCCGGAAATTCGGTGGAGTCGTGTGGCGGGAGTCGCCATGCTGCCCCTCATAATCTCTGGCTTTCGGAGAGGGTGGGGCGCAGCGGGCAAATTGGAGAAGCGCTGCCCGGGGGTTCTAGGTACCTCTCTGGGCTTCAGAGAGGACCAGTGAGACCCCGCGGCAACGACAGTCGGGAGAGGGCGCGAAGCCCTAACATAACCCTTCCCTCCCCATCTCTATCCCCATCCCTAACTTCCTTCCCAATCCTCTCCTTTCCCCCCCTAGTCGTCGAGTCTGGGGTGCGCTTACCCGCCTCCAGACACGGTCTTGACCACCGATGGCGAACCCGTAACCGGCAAGGATGAGCTTCGGCTCTACGCTGGGACGGGGGCCTTGCCTTCGCCGGCTGGGCCGCGTGGAAGAAAACCACTTTAAAAAATTACCAGTCGCTAGCGCGGCAACCCGAGGTACCGGCCGACCCCTCGGTGTATATAGGCTTGCCCGGGTGCAGGGGGCTCCGCCCGGGTCGACTGTTTATTTCCCCCATATTCGTGGGATTAGATATGGATAAATTATGCAAAAACAAACAACATGACGAGGAGGAGAACGAAGAGAGAGGAGGTGAAACGGAAGTGGATATTATGTCCGCATCAGATGTGTCCACAAATGTTGGTACTTACAGCGGTGAAGATGTTGGTGCCAAAAAGTGGCACAAAAAACGGCCACGAGTAAGCGATGGTTCGGGTTCGGACTCAGGTTCGGAGGCAGAGACGAGGAAGCCTGCAAAAATGGCTACAGCCAAGCGCGGCAGGGGTCGTCCTCCGACCACCGGCCAACATGTGGGCCTCTGGAAGGCGAAAAAGGAGCTAAAAGCGGCTAGAGAGGCTAGCTCGCTTGAAAGCAGATTAGAGGCAGTGGAAAAACTGGCTGCCACATCGGCTGAGAGCGACAGAAGCTCCCGCGCGGCCTCGCGTGCGTCAGCGAGACTTGACGTGGATGAGTTGCCTGTAGAAGGCCTTAAAAACCGACTCGAACAATCAATCTCGAGTATTAGAGAAGTGGCTAGAGTCTCCAAAGGCCTTAAGGGGACCAATCAAAAGGCACTGAAAGAGGCGGCGACCTCCATTGCCGAGGTGGCGGAGGAGCTGCTGTCCCGCCCTGTGTCAGACGAGGTGCACCGACTGCAGATCGAGAATTCCCGTCTCAGGCGACAGATGGAGGAATTAAAGAAGGAGCTGGCCTGTATCAAGTCCATGCTTGACGGGGGCAAGGAACCGAGTCAGACGGAGAAGACGGCGAACTCCGAAGCTGTCGTGGATCTTGCACAGTTATTCCGGGATGAGATAGGAAAAGTTCTGCAGAGGGTCCAGTTTCTGGAAAACAAGATCCTCCGCCCACCCCTGGCGTCAGACCCCAAACCAGTATCATATGCTAAAAAAGCCGTATCTCGTCCTCCAAAGCGGGCGGTGAGACCTCAGCCGACAGCACCTGAGCCTTCAGCAAAGGCCAAAACGAATAAAAAGAAAGGAGCCAAAGCGGTAGCTCCTCTACCTCAAGGTGACTCGCGGCAGCAAGCGGCTGATCCAGACCCCCAAGACCAAGCCCAAGAAGAGTGGCAAACCGTGGGCGCCAAGGAAGCTGCCAAAAAGGCGGCAAAAAAGGCGTCCAAGGTAAGGGCGAGACAGCGTAGGAGGCTACGTACGCCACCCTCAACAGTCTTAACACTACAGCCAGAGGCTGAGAAGCGTGGCGTAACTTATGCCGCAATGCTGCATAGTGCCAAGAAGGTTATAGACATCGGGGCGCTTGGCATTGAGGGGCTGAGGTGCAGGCGCACTGTGACTGGAGCACGCCTGCTTGAGGTCCCCGGAGGTGCGAGTGCTCCAAAGGCTGACGCACTGGCGCAGAAGCTGCGGGAGCAGCTATCTGAGGAGGACGTCCGAATCTCCAGACCGACGAAAACCGCAAGTCTGCGGATTAGCGATCTGGACGACTCCATCACGACAGAGGAATTGGTGGACGCTGTTGCGAAGCGCGGGGAATGTTCTGCTGACCAGGTGAAGGTGGTGGCTGGAGAGATCCGCACTGGCTATAACGGCCTCGGTACGACCGTAGTCTCTCTCCCAGTAGAAGCGGCACATAAGGTTACGCTTGGGAAGCTGCTTGTTGGTTGGGTCACGGCGGAGGTGAAACTCCTGAAAGCTAGACCCATGAGGTGCTTCCGCTGCCAATTGGGGGGGCATCCAGGCGTCCGATGCAAGACAGGTGTGGACTGTAGCAACCGCTGCTACAAATGCGGTGAACAGGGGCACAAGGCAGGTGGCTGCACCGCTCCTCCACACTGTCTGCTGTGTGAGAGGGCGGGTAAGCCTGCCGACCATCAGGCAGGCGCAAAAAGCTGTCCAGCACAGGTAGCTGCAGCAGCAGAGAGGTTAATGCGACCGGGACAGCGGCCGGCGGCGCTGCCGCCTGCTCCCCGCGGTGCCACAAAGTCGGCAGAACGGATGGAGACTAATAATGGATAGTACACCTATTAGTCTCCTCCAGGCCTATCTTAACCACTCGGCCAGGGCTCAAGACCTCTTTCTGCAGACTATGGCAGAGTGGTCAAGTAATATTGCGGTAGTGGCGGAGCCATATTATGTGCCGCCCTCTGGCAACTGGGCTGGAGATGTTGACGGACTGGTGGCTATTGTCGTATCGCGGAGCGGCGGCTGTCTGTCCCTAGAGGGCGTATATAGAGGTCGAGGATACGTTTCTGCCCTTGTCCGAGGCATTGTTATTGTTGGCGTTTATTTTTCGCCCAACCGCCGACTCTCTGAATTCGAGGACCTCCTGCTGCGGTTGAGTGCCCTGGTCGCCCGATCTCGCCCTCGTCCTATGCTTGTGCTGGGGGATTTTAACGCCAAATCCCCAGCTTGGGGTTCTCCCACCGCCAACGCGAGGGGCGAGATGCTGGAGGAGTGGGCCGTAGAACACGGACTGACTGTTCTTAATAGGGGAGCAACCCCCACCTGTGTCAGGCGAAATGGCGGCTCAATAGTGGACGTGTCGTTCGCCAGCCCTGATTTGGAGCGCCGTGTGCGGGGGTGGCGGGTTGTGGACTCGGTGGAGACGCTGTCTGACCACAGATACGTCAGGTTTAGCGTCTCTACCCGGTCTCGCAACATAAGAAGAGACATCGGGGGTGAGTTTGGCCCTCGATGGTCACTGGCCCGTCTAGATACGGAGGCCCTGCTCGAGGCTGCCGAAGTGCAGTCTTGGCCTTCGGCGCCGGTGGCCCCTTACGATGTGCAGCGGGAGGCTGTGTGGGTTAGGGAGGCGCTGACCGCGGTGTGTGATGCGGCTATGCCCCGTGTGCGGCAGAGGATTTCTGGTAGGCGTCAGGTGTACTGGTGGTCGCCGGATATCGCGCAGCTTCGCCGGGCTTGCGTGGCGGCGCGCCGCCATTACACCAGGTATCGAAGGTGGAGGGGACGAAACATAGCCGTCGGACCCACTGAGAGGGAGGAGGAGCTCTATGCCGCGTACGGGGCTGCGAGAGGGATCCTGCGGGACGCCATCCTGAGGGCGAAAGTCCGAGCCCGAGAGGAGCTCTTGGCGTCCCTCGATGCCGATCCGTGGGGCCGGCCGTACAGGATGGTGCGAGGCAAACTGCGCCCCTGGGCTCCGCCGCTGACCAGCTCCATGGAGCCGCGACTGGTAGAGGAGGTGTTGGCGGGCCTATTTCCAGGGGAAACGGAACACACCCCGCCTGCCATATTTCGTCCACCGGGATATGCCGCGCCGTCGCGCGACCTTGCGGTTCCTGCTGTATCCGATGTGGAGATGGATATTGCGGTCCGCAGGCTTTGGGCGAAGAAGGTGGCACCTGGACCTGATGGCATCCCGGGGCGGGTGTTGGCCTTGGCCTTTGGGGCGTTGGGGCCCCGCCTGAGAGGGTTTTACTTGGAATGCTTAAATCAGGGCCGGTTTCCGCAGTTGTGGAAGACTGGGAAACTGGTCCTGATTAGAAAAGAGGGACGACCAGTGGACTCGCCGTCGGCTTACCGCCCGTTAGTGATGCTCGACGAGGTGGGAAAACTCTTTGAGAGAGTAATTGCTGGTAGGTTAGTCGAGCATCTTACGCGGGTGGGGCCCAACCTTAGTGACTGCCAATTCGGCTTCAGGCGGGGTAGGTCCACCATCGATGCAATCCAGCGAGTTGGGGCGATGGTGGCGGAAGCTATCTCTGGAGGGGGGGTGCTGTTGGCAGTGTCAATAGACATTGCCAACGCGTTCAATTCAATCCCCCACAACACAATCATTGCGGCCCTAACGTACCATGGGGTGCCGCATTACCTCCGCTGCATCGTCGGGGACTATCTGTCTGAGAGGCTCATTACCTACCCTGGGCAGGAGCAATGGGGTGAGAGAGGCGTGGGATGTGGTGTTCCACAGGGGTCGGTACTAGGACCTCTCTTGTGGAACATCGCATACGATTGGGTCTTGCGTGGTGCGTTGCTGCCGGGAGTGGCGGTAACGTGCTACGCGGACGACACGCTAGTCACGGCAAAGGCGAGGACACACCGGGATGTGGCAATATTGGCGACAGCGGGCGTATCCCACGTTGTCGGGAAAATCCGACAGCTCGGATTAAGTGTGGCTCTCCAGAAGACGGAGGCTGTCACATTCCTCCGCCTCCCAATGCCCACATTGTGGTTGGAGGGGTCTGCATCTCGATCGGCAGACAGCTCAAATACCTGGGTCTGCTTTTGGACAGCCGCTGGCGATTCGAGCCACATTTTAAAACACTGGCTCCCAAGCTAATCAGAACTGCAGGGGCGCTGGCTGGGCTCCTGCCTAATCTTGGTGGTCCGGAGGCATCCTGCCGGAGGCTATATGCGGGTATTGTGCGGTCCCAAGCCCTGTATGGGGCCCCGATATGGGCTGAGTGCCTGACGCTCGGCAGCATTGCGCTCCTACGCCGACCACAGCGCTTGCTGGCTGCCAGGGTAGCCCGCGGGTACCGCACGATCGCTTATGAGGTAGCCACCCTGCTAGCTGGAATGCCACCATGGCACATTGAGGCGAGGGCCCTAGCCATCGCTCACCGCTGGCGCAGGGACGAAAATCCGGAGCCTAGAGCTTTAGGAGCTCGGCGAAAGGAGCTCCAGAGAGCGGTCCTGGAGGAGTGGCGCGGGCTGTTGAGCCAACCCAGTGCTGGACACGCCACCATCGCTAATATCTTTCCGATATTCTGGCAATGGGTTGAGAGGCGGCACGGGGTACTTACCTACCGACTGACACAGGTGCTGTCTGGGCACGGCTGCTTCGGGCGGTACCTGTGCCGGATCGGTCGGGAGGAGACGGCGGAGTGCCACCATTGCGGTGGTTCGGAGGACACAGCCTCGCATACCCTACTGGTGTGTCCGGCTTGGGGTGTGGAACGGCAGCAATTGGCCGCTGAGATCGGAGGGACGACGCTCTCACTCCCGGCTGTGGTATCGGCCATGGTCGAGAGGGAGAACGCCTGGGTGGCTATGGTCGCATTCTGCGGGACCGTAATGGCGGCAAAAGAGGCGGCAGAACGGGAGCGGGAGGAGACTAGCGTGAATCCCGCTCGTAGGAGGCGAGTTGGGCGGAGGCGTAGAGCGTATGCCGCTAATGACCTCCGCCCACCTTGAAAAGTGGCCTGCGGGCGCCGAGCGTGGGCAGCTTGTCGCCTGACCAGTAACAGGCCTGTGACGGAAGTGCGCTGCGTCCTGCGCACCCTCAAAAAGAATGCACATGGCACGAAGGAGAGGTCTGTGGAAATAGACCAGGCCCGCCCGTGCCGCAGATGTTCTACCACTTGGCAATTCCTGCGGTACGGCAATTGGGCAAGAGACGGACGCCGGGGGGGTTTTAGTGGGTACGAGCCCCACATAACTGCCACATCACCAAGTCCAGGATGTGGCAGTATGCGGCAGGCATTTCCCCCCGGGGAAAAAAAAAAAAAAAAAAAAGTATATACAGATTTTAGTTCTGCATTTGATAAAGTGGATCATAAATTATTAATAATTAAGTTACAACGCTACGGTATATGTGGACCCTTTTTAGATTGGTTTGAGTCCTATTTTCAAAATCGATCTCAAAAGGTAGTGATAAATGGATTTTCTTCTAAAATTACTAGAGCCACATCTGGAGTCCCCCAAGGTTCACACCTTGGGCCTTGGGCCTTGGGCCTAGGGATACTATTTTTGCTTTTTATAAATGATATTACCCAATGTATAAAATTCAGCAATTACTCGATCTTTGCAGATGATTTAAAATTATATAAGCCTATAACAGGTCCAGATGACGTACACTTACTTCAAAGTGATTTAAACTCTATTCAATCCTGGTGTCATAAGAATAAAATGATATTAAACCCCAACAAATGTGTACACATAAAATTTTCTAGAAATCGGAATATTATTCCTTCTGAATATAACATTGAGGAAATTACTCTCAAAGAAGTTACTGAGGTACGGGATCTTGGAGTAATCTTAGATCAAAATTGAGCTTCAGGCAACATATTGACCATATAACTTCGAAAGCCTGGAAAATGTCTGGGTTTGTTAAACGTGTGTGTAAAGATTTTAAAAACTCATATGCCATTAAATGCTTATATATCAGTCTAATTCGCAGCAACCTTGAATATGCTTCAGCCGTATGAAACCCACAATATGCAGTTCATATAAATCGCCTTGAACGCATTCAACAAAAGTTTTCAAACTTTTTAGCCTACAAAAAAGGGCAGGGTTCTCATCGTGGTGATTACGCCACACGATTATCAAATCTTAGTTTAGACACGCTAGAAAAACGACGTAAATCTACAGACTTAAGTACTTTGTATAAAATTGTGAATGGTTTTCTTAAGGTACCTAATATTTTAAGCGAAATCAACTTAACTGTACCTCGAAAACAAATTAAGAACCAATTTAATATAGCCTTCTCTAATACTAACCTTGGAAAGTTTTCACCAATAAATCGTCTCATGCGCTCTTACAATGAAATAAATTCCGACAGCATTGATATTTTCCACGATAATCTTAATTGTTTCGTTAAAAAAATTAAAAATTTGTATATTTTATTTACTTTTTTATATTTTATTTTTTATTTTTAGTTTAAGTTCCATAAATTGTAACTATTTAATTTTTCCAATTTACTTTATCGTTTTAATATTTTCTAATATCTAGAAAAGCCATTTTTTAAGTTATTATAAGTATGTGCTTCATGTTTGTAACCTTTTAAATTTATATTACTTAGTTTGCTCTTTATTTCAATTGTACGGCAAAATTTATTGAGAATGTTGTATACACCTATAATAGTGTTTCGCTTTAGACGTAAATTTGTGTATTGTATACATTTTGAATGATTCGGCGTAATGCTGATGGTGTATCTTGTTAAATAAATAAATAAATAATTAAATGATCCGGTCGACCGAAGTCAATAGCGAAATGTCTCTTTTGACGAACAAAAACCGGCACGCTTTTAAGATCACACTCGCGTCTGCTTGCCACAGCCAATGTCTCACAAATGGCCTCACAGAAGCTTACCTTGTTGAACAAAAACCTTTAGACCTAGCTACCTACCGACCTAGTTAAGTTTATTTAATGTTTTCGATTTGGCGCAGTGGATAAGAGCTTAAGCCGCTCTACCCACTGGGTCGAATAGTCGCGGGTTCGATTCCCGCACTGGACAAATCTTTGTGTGACGCACAATTATTTGTTCCGGCCTGGGTATTTTTGTATGTGAATTTCATGTTTGTAAACGCAGTCATGACACAGGAATAAATCGTAGTGCGGGGCTACGTTTAAAAAAAATGGTAGGACTAAAAACAATATAGCCTATTATTCCAATATTTTTACAGAAAGTTGTAGTAGGTAAGTCGGTATACTCTTTAAATATACGAGTATTAGATAACATGAACGCAAAAAAGCAAAATGTATAGGTAGGCATAAACGTTCTATACGTGTATGTAGGTAGGTAATTGTTTTATGCTATCGGGCCATAATCATGAGCCTTCGCTCATTGTACAAATCCGGCGCCGTCTAAGCAGCCATTACGCACGCGAGCAAAGCCGCGTTGTCATCGGTAATTCTCACTAGTTGCTAAGTCTGCGGCGGTTAATTAAACCGGCTGTGGAGCCGAGTGTAAGCTGCCATCGTAATATCAGGCTTATAAGCAAATGGAATTTAGATAACAGACTTGCGTGTGTTGTGATAAGATGATTTAAGGCCGGATCAGGCCAGTCTTATCATATGGTAGCGTAACGTGGGCCGTGACGCAGCGCCAAATCTATTCCATTCAAGTCACTGAAATTAACATGTTTCGGTGAAAGTGTCGGGTGACGAGACTCTACCAAATTCACAACGAGTACTTTCGCAGGAGTCTTTGGGTCCGCGACATCGCTGATAAGCAACAAGAAAGCAGACTCCCTTAGTATGGCCACGTAAAGAGTAGACCCCCCGATTACGTGGGTAATGTTAATATAATCTGAACATCTTAGGGGCCCAGTCCCAGAGGGCGGCCGGAAACAAGATGGGCAGATGTGGTCAAGAAATACCTCTGTGTCTGCAATGCCTCCGAACACAACACGTCCGACAGAACGAAGTGGAAGAGGAAAATTAGTAAGGCAGACCCCACCATCATATAGGAATACTAATTGCCAAGGTGAGAGAGAGAGGCATATACAAACTTAAATAATCCCATTCGTCGTTGTGCAAAATATATGCAATTGTTATTATTCGCATATTGAACGGAAGTAAATCCAGTAAATTTGAATTTGTAATAGAAAATATGCCAGGAATGAGCCTGGCCCGAGTATGCAGTCGTGCGCTCTTGCTGCCGCATCCAGATAATTAATTATGTTGATTATAAGCTGGGACAAAGGGTAACACCGTATTTTGCCCCGCTCGCTACAGGAATCAGATAAAACTCCGGCACAGAATAGGTACAAGTGATGGGTCTACATGTTAATCTGCTCGCGAAACTGCTCATTGAATTAAATCAATCTTCTTAATTATATCTTACCTAGATATAGTATCTACCTTGCTACTCCAATCACGATGGATCGGTAATGTTCGTACACAAACATAACGTGAGCCATATCGCTTACCTAATTAATAAACATTCAGAATTATTTATTTGCAAACATTGCGTTTATTAAATGCAAATCGAAGGACAAAGTGCTTGCTCTAGACGTCGCAAACATGAGGGTTTGGGCCTTTGGCGAACAAGATGCCATTTTGAAATCCAAAAAATTCTGAACTTTATGTATTATACATTTGTATTTGATGATTTTCATATGCGTAATTTTTTAGTGTGCAAGCCATTAAGCCAGGTTTCGGAAATAATAACCATTTTTTTTATAAAATATAATATTTATTAAAAATTCAGTGCGCGTGCAACACACGCCCACGCGCCGACGTCCACGCTTGTAATTTAAAATTATAACTTATCGGTAAGTATAGGAATTTATTTATCTTATCGTTAAATAAAATATAAATCCTTAAAACAGTCGATTCATTATAGTCATAAAAATTAATATAATCATATTCAGTTTATAATATTTATTCATGCATCTCAGGAATCAGACTTGTGACCACTTAGCGAACATTTGCATACAATCTGTTTTACGTCCTTTAATATTTAAGTATTTTGGAATCAAGAGCAATGTACGATCACAAATCGAGATTGTATGCAACTTCAGAAATGGAAGCACTGCGTTGAAAATTAAAATAAGATAATAATATAAGACAGGTAGATCTCACCCTGTACTAGAAAATAGCTAAATCACTTGGCACTAATATACACTGGACTCTGACCGGGATAATCTATTTCATAATACCCTATAATTATACAGTCCATTTTCATAAGTATTTTCAACCATTTAACTTAATTAAGACAGAACTTATTCAAGCTGTAACATAATTAACGCAAGACCTGAAAGTAGTTTGTTCTAAATCGGTAACTGAATCGATTCCAACTATTTTTAAAACTATATTTTTTTTTCAAATAATGCTGTTACTCGTTCTGTTTGCTGTATTAAACAAAATTTAATAATTATTCAAAGCATTACGGCTATTTTAAATGTATTTCTATTACATATACCTCAATATGTAACCCTTGTCAACACTGCTACCTATCTACATATGTCTAAAAGAAAAAAAGGAATGTATTTAATATGTGTGTCGCAGTTCTTCTGTTTCTTCTCTTTTCTGTAACTATCTATTTGTGAAAACTTGTAATTGGCCTTCTCTATCTATGTTTTTTCTATTTTTCATGTATTAGCTGTAAGTTTTACAAATCAATAAAACAAAAATAAATAAATAAATACGCATACAAAAGTTTATTATTTATTAAATTTTATGCTTAATTTGGTACCAAAGAGCTGAAAAAAATGGTAGAGAACTCCTTAAAATTGGAAGTTGATTTTCGTATTGAATTCGTAAAGCAATTATCTAATTGGTGACTGAGGTCTTGCGTTATATACGTTACAGCTTGTATGTACTCACTTTTTTTAAACTAGGAGTTGATATAATATTTTTGGGAGTGTTGTTATAAACAGCGACATCTAGGAATATCGCAGTTAACTTTTCTCTACAATTTCGTAACAGAACAGTGCCGTGTCACCGCAAGTCGTCCTCAACGCAATAGCTAGGTACACTTTCATGGGACTAAGCCAGGGGGCGCAACGCATACCTAAATAACGATTACTTTCATACTTTAGTTGCATTGAAAAGAATATTAAACATATGACTGACTTAAATCTACGCAAAACAATAGCGCCTTCATAAAGTCTCTTGATTTGACATGAAATATTTGAGCACTATATTATAATTTACTACATATACTCAACCGCGTCGGAGCAACTTGAACTTAAGTGTACCGCTAGTTAGCTTCCTTTCGTGTGAATAGGGTACAGTATTACATCTTTCCCGCCAAGTGAGTGGCGGTCTGTGGCCGCGTTCAGCTCCCCCTTGTCCGCCTCTACAAGAGAGTAGCTGAGCACGGCCGTATGGAGCACAAGGGACAGCCAGTAGGTGCAACATTTGACGCTTATGAGATCACACCACATGCACATGCCGTTAAATTTGGACCTCTGACCCTATGTGCACAAATTACAACTATTAAGTAATTATTTATTACAAGTAACAGCTCGCTGCTGCTGCTCGTTAATTTACGCAATAAACACAATATTGCAAGTAAGTAGATTTTACATCACTTGATATATAAATATTTTATATTATAGTTTCATACAAAATAAGGATAAAAATCTTATATAGCGCTTAAGCATAAGGTTATGTTAAAGTTCCTAAAACGCTAACCATTTACCTTTCTCCTAACATTTACAAGTTAAGCACAGCACAATATACATAAAACAAAGTATCGCGAATAGTCTCATAGCCTGCCACGTGTTAGTCTCAAAAAGATTTATTAGAGTAAAATCAAAGATTTTTAGTATTTACGTATTACGATTGGTTCGTTCTTATAGATTAATTTCTTCTTTGGAGTGACTTTCTATAACGACTTTTCCTACTTTGAGAAAAAATTATTGTATGTCATTAGATTCTAAGGCCCGTATTACGGAACGTAAGACAGTCGTGAATGTAGTTTTAAAAGCTGATTATTGTACCAAAATGTTAGTGATTTTCGGTCTGTAATACGTGCCTAAATGTCATTACAACCTTTTCATATCCCAGGACAGTTCAAAACAACTTCACGTTCATTGGAAATGGACATCAGAAAGTACATTCCGACTGACTTCTTTCCTATGCTTATCTATAAAAAAAAAAAAACAAGATTTGCCAATAATTGCATTTTACATTTTCTGAAAAAAAAGTGCTACGATTTGAAATGGGTTATTTTTAAAAGTCACTTTACTACCACTTCTCTGAATTATATTTCTTGCACTTAATAATTATTTTATAGATTGTTAATTTGACTGGAAGCTGACAACGTTGGAAGTGACACGGAAGCAATGGACGACAGTCAGAAACATATAAAAATAATGTGAAACTAACGACAACGTACGTAACAATACTGGACGCCAGCCACTGACCGGAGGGAACCACTCGATCATTAACCATAACCTACTATAATGATTGTACGATTTCATAACTTCCAATTGCAATATTTCCCACAATTTGTTTGTGGAGCGGTATAAATAAATATAATTTTACTTATTCCTTTTAGTGTGTACAAAAAGTAAACTTACATTTTTCTTATACATACGATGTTTTATTATTTATATATGTTTGATATTATGGTATATCATTTATCTATAGAAGACTAGACTGATGTAAATCATATATATGTATATAGACATGCTTTAGTGCGTTTCATATAATAGTACACTTCGGTGTTAGGTTGGCACGACTGAATTTGGGGCTAGCAATAAATATAAAAGCATATATACCGATTAAAGAGGAAATACGTTAAAAATAGAAGAAAAAAAAAAATTATATCACTAATCCAGTCAGAATGACTCCAGAAATTTTAATCTTTATCATCGCGTCAAAACTCTTGCGGGGTAGACAGAGAGTACAAAGTTCATCAGGATCTTTTAGGAATTTAAGGATCTTAGATAATAACAGTAAATTTCTATTTTTAGATCTATACAAGTTAATTACATGGAATCAAAAATGTAAATAATTATCAATGATTTTTATACTACAATATAATAACGATAAAAACGAACAACTGAAATATGGCGGAGTATAAGTCCGGATTCCGGAATTGTGCCCGGTATATGGCAATAGGCTCGCCCCCTGCTACATCGGACCTAACTTGTCAGCGTAAAGTGGATGTACTCAGTACGCGTCTGCCACTTCCGCTTGAGGAATATAGTCGTGAAAAATAAACACCGTTTATAACCCCTGGTAGCGATATCTTATCTACCTATCATGGCGGCAGTCTGTCATCATAATCGTTATAAGAGAGTTAAGAGCACTTTCTCAGATTTTTCTTACTCACAGTTTTTTCTATCCTACGATTACGCGGTTAAAATAATTATTTTTAAGGAAAAAAAATAAAAACACTGATACTAGCGATCTACACTCATAAACAATACTATCAACCTAACGCCGAACAGTTCCCTGTTACGTGAAACGCATTTTACCTATTAGCTCCTACGCATTTAACCTTTTGTAAGGACATAGACGGTGAACGTTTTTCGTCGATTAGATTAATCTATGACCTTACACTGCTAAAGCGTATTCAACAATGTCGAGTGCAAAGGGTCCACCGATTATTTAAAACGTGGGCTTTAGATTATACTTAAAGGTTGAAATGTTTCCGCTCTTCCATATTATCTTTAAGATATGTGCGTGTACCATGTCGTTATCGCTGCGTAATCTGAGTGCTGGAGGAGGATTCGGAGGCTCACTCACCGAATTAGAGTAAAGGATATAGTGGTCCAGCAGTAGTCGGCTACGGCTTGTCCGCGTCGCGGGGCGCGTGCGGCCCGAGCCGCGCCAGAGAGTAGGTCTCGGGCTGGAACGTGGGCGGGCACTGCAGGTGCGGGTACTGCGGCCCGCGCCACGAGCGGCCCGGCGGCGGGGACTGCGCCCACGGATACAAACAATCGACTATGAAAGTCATGTTTTCATTAGAAAACAGATGTGCCGTGACACGGGTCGTTCGGGAGAAGTCGAGCGACCTGCTTCTCGTCGCCGTACCGTTATTGTTGAGGAATAGAAGTCTAAAGCCGGGACTCCACTGCGAGCGGACCGGGCTCCGTTTAACTCGCAACGGTCAATTCCACCTTCCACCAAAAAAGAGTTAAGCGGAAAGTGCTGAGCGAGTGAAAATAGTTAAAAATGGACTCGCCCGCTTACGCAAATGGAGCGGATTCCGAACGGACTCCGCTTTACTCGCTACGGTAAATTTCATAGAGGCGCTTCCACCGTTAAAGAGGTAAGCGGAACAAACGAGTAAAAATAGGTTAGAAGGAGTTCGCTACGACACGTTGTCGCCGACCCGTCTGTAACGGAGTCCGCTGCACGCAGCCCCGCACCTCCCGAGCCCTCGGTCACCTGCCGCGGCGCAGTGTTAGGCATTATTCAATTAATTTTTCAATTGTGGGATCAAGCAATTAAAATCTTAATCCCAATTAAAATTTTGCAATTAACAATTAAAAAATTAATTGTTAATTGCAAGTTTTCCCAATTAACAATTGATTAATTGAAATTCCAAAACTATGCAATCACAATTGATTAATTTTTTATCGTTTTACACATGTTTACGATTAACGATGAAACACAAAACAAATATTTTTTGGAACATGGATCCAAGATGGCGGACGCGGCTTTTGAAGTAAAATCATTGTAGGTGTCACTTTTGGGGTTTAGGGGATGCTGATAACGAATGCGATCTTCAGTTTGAAATCTAAGATGGCGCATGCGACTTTTATGAAAATTAATATGGGTGTCGCTCGGGAGTTTTAGGGATAGATGAATCTGGAAATGTACGCCATATTAGTAATCAGCATCCTCCAAAACCCCAAAAATGACACCTTTATTGATTTTATATAAGAAAGGCGTGTCCGCCATCTTGGATCCAGACATTAACGCTATATTCGTAATCAGGACAAAAACCCCCCTAAAACCACAAAAGTGACACCCATATTTACTTTACTTCAAAAGTCGCGTCTGTCATTTTGGATGCTTTTGCAACTCGCTTGCAATGGAAGTCAGACCTATTTGTCATTTTCTGTGTAGAGCTTTATGCTTATTTCTCGCTGTCGTTTCCCTTTTGCAGTGGAAAGCAAATAACTAAAATAGTGAAAACTCTTTCTTAATGGAAGGTAAAACCTATTTTAACTCGTTATACTCCGTTTCGCGCGACTATTTCCTGTTTATTACCCTTTTGCAGTGGAAGCTCGGCTTATGAGTGTAGACATACGTTGCGCAACAATATATACGAAATATGTAGGGAACCTCTTCGCTCGACGTACTGCAATCGACTAAATAAATGTATATGAAATAGGTTGTGGGACAATATATCAAAGAACGTCATTAAACGATACTCTACTTTGCCTGATGTATCAAGGAATACGTGTTATGATAAGTCTGTGTTATTAGTTATAGATGTTGTAAAATGAATTATATTATTTTGACATTTGTGTTGGTGGATTGCGAAATTGCTTTAAAATTTCGTGACAAAGGGGCCGAAAGGTTAATTAAAATTGCTCGTCGATCTAGTGACGTGTGTAAAATGCGTGGAGCGAAAATAAGATTCTGAGGTTGGACAAAGTGTAATTTCGCATTTAACAATTTCCGGTAGCAGTTCGAGGTGTAAAATTGTGTCATATCGATGGCAATAGGATTGTCTCCTGTTACATTGGCACATTTGGGGAACATAGGCGGGAGTGTATTTTTGTCGAGTGCATAATTATGGTGCGTGCGCGGCGTACCTGTCTGGAGAGGTCTCGGTGTGCGCGCGCGCCGCCGAACATGAGGCGCAGGCGCGACACGCCCCCAGCCGCGGCCTCGCCCCCCGCGCCCGCCGCGCCGGGACTGCCGCCCCCCGCGCCCCCCCCGCCCGCGCCCGCGCCGCCGGCCGCCGGGCTGCTGCCGCCCGACGCCGACCCGCTCCAACTAATCACACATCATTATCTTATCGACACTTGATTCCGCGCTAATACTACCGAGAATCACTTCTGCGCCGTAGGTGCGTCTACAAAAACATTCAATTCACATACACAAAAACCCAGACAGAAACAAATATTTATGAATCACGGAGATTTATCCTGAGTGAAGATTTAAACTGCAACCACTCGAACCAATTGGCGAATCGGCGTAAAATCTTAACCACTGGAACTAACCGCCGTTAAATCTTACTCGTCTCATCTCATCAAATATAGAGCATCAATAATATTAAACACATATTATTGTTCTGCATTTTATTACCATGTCTTCACCGAATCAATTTCATGACTGTCTTTGGTTATTCAATAAAAAAAAATTGAAATTAAAATTAACTTCTCAGTAAGATATAGTCGGAACTTCAAAAGAAGGTCAAAACTTATTAACAATGCAATTATATCAAGCCATAAATAACAACACAGAGAAGACTCCATGAAAAAGCCAAAAAGGGACCACAGAAATATTTCAATTACAAAACACAGACCCGTCATATTTAGGCTTATTGAATTTGCCTTGTCAAGTACTAGACTTAAGTAGGGTCTTCTTTTTTTAAAAAAAAAAAGTATCCCTACACTGGGATTTATTCCTGTGCTGTGGGTGCGTTTACAAACATAAACATTCACATACATAAATAGCCAGACCGGAACAAGTAATCACACAAAGATTTGTCCCGTGCGGGAATCGAACTCAGTGGGCGAAGCGGCTTAAGCTCTTAAACACTGCGGTAAATCGTCCGTCAAGGTCAAAGTGTTCAAGGTTTAATAATGTTCATGGTCACCTAAACAAGATAGCCCCGTTCTTTGTACTGCAATGATTTGACACGCACCTGTCGAGCGCGAGGTGCAGGTGCTGCGGCGCCGCCAGCGGCGGGAGCTGCGCCGCGCTCTTCAAGTTGGGGCTGGATTCCGGCTCGCTTGTGGTGTGCACCTGCGGTACGAACCCAGTTTAGGTTTTGAATCAAGCGAGTAACAGGAAGCCCGATAAGTGTCTCGCCGAATTTATCAGTGGAAACTGCGTTCCGAGCCACTAGTAGATTTAACATGTAATATTTTAATGACAGTAGATGAAGCCAGTGAGGTACGTAAGGAAAGAATCTGTTGGAACTCTGTACTCTCTGCCTATCCTGCAAGAAATCTGGCGTGATGATATAGATAGATAGATTTTTAAAAGTAAAATTGATAATTTGTTAGTGCCCTTGTAGGATTTATACCATTGAATTATTTAAGTATTACATACTAGACGAGACACCTCAACAATATTTTTATAGCATGTGATGTAGTGTATATACTCTAGATTACTCAGTCCGTGATGTACTTAAGTAATACGTATTGATATATATTAATCATTATACATATATTATATATTAATCATGTACGTGATGACAATATACACAGTCTTATATTAGCATTTGGTGGTTTCACTTGTCTCCCAAATACGCTCACACTACAAGTTTGTGCAATGCGCTTGCTGGGACGTGACTCATTCGAGTGCTAAGTTTTATTCAAAAATATTTGTACTCAGATACTAATGACTCGAGAAAATATAACAAAAAAACATGCAAACACCAGCAAACAACTATCCGGTACGGTATCGAGCGGATTTAACAAATTTATTAGGTACCTCTTGTACGTCGTACACAATAACTGGATGGTTTATGCAAAATAAATGGTTTTAATATGTTTGACTGCCTCGGTGGTCTAATGGCGAATAATGTGCTTTGCGATCACGAGTTCCTGGATCCAAATCCTAAATCGCACAAATGTAGTTATTCTAACTTAAAATTTCCAGTTTCAGTCCGGAGTTTAGAATTGTGGCCGATATATGGCAATAGATTCGCCCCCTATTACATGGGACCGAACATCGTCGGCAAAAAGTACACAGTGCACCGCTGCCACCCCCGCTCGGGGAATATAGGCGTGACGGTGTCTATGATATGTCTTACCTTGTCGTTCCTGCGCAGCGAGTCCCGCCAGCGCTCGTGCGCGGCGGGCGCGGCGGGCGCGGGGGGCGCGGGGGGCGCGGGGGGCGCGGGCGGCGAGCGGCGGCGCGGCGCGGGCTCGTCGGGCGCGCCCTCGTCCGAGCCCGTGGAGCCGCCCGCCTCGTCCGGGTACACGATCTTCTCGTACCTGCGCACGACACCACCGAATGCCTTACCACAAGGGGGCTAACATATGTGCACACTATTCAACACATCAGTCTTCCAGCCGGATGAGTGTTACTCCCCGAGAAATGGTATCAAACTATCGAAATCATGGATATATGTGTATGTCGCATCCGTGTCATGAATAGTTTTTATACGACACACTAACGGGCCTAGGTAAAACGAGGATCACTCTGTATTCTTGAGTACTCCGTCGCTGTTCGTTACGGGAGAAGTTAACCTCGATCCTCAGAACTGTGTTGCGTATCGTGAATAAGTTATGTGACAAATTACAGTGTATTTTCCATTGTGTCTGCATTTAATTATTGAGTTAACCTCTAAGAGTTTATTTGCTCGCCTGAATCCCTGCTTTTGCCCACAATAATTGGCCAAAAAAGTAATGATCTTCCGTTATATACAATATTCATTATAAGAACTTTTCATCACCATTTACCATCCAACATTATAAAAATGTATGAAATTGCTACAATTATTACTTTCTTCAGACTGGGCTAACTAACTCACGAAGTCAAAGACGGATTCACATTACACCAGAAAAGGAGCCGGTTGAGCCTGGTCACACTTCTATAGCATATATAATTCATGCATGGTCAACCCGAAACCATGCCCCGACCAAAGCTAAACGGCCTGGCTATGAAGTGTCTTCACTTAACAATGCAACCGAAATTCAACCCAACTTCGACCCGGCGTAGCGTGAATGACGCCTTATTCGCATACAACATCGACACACATTTGAGGAACACACATGTGTTGAATAAACACTGTCTCACCCACCAATGTTAATTTTAGTCCAGCTTAAAAAACGATTCAATAAAATTGTTAGTGTTAAAAATATAAAAGAAGTACGTACCCGTCCTTCCCCTTGACGGAGACGGGCTTGTTGTCTCGGGGCGCGCGCGGGCTGCGGCGCGCCTCCGCGGGCGGCGGCGCGCCCGGCGGCAGCTCGCCGTAGATCACGTCCGGCACTGGAAGCGCCAGGGATTACTTGCACGCTTGTGACGTCACACCGCTCGTACACGCCACTGACACGCATCACCTTACATACGATACAATGCACACACAAATCAAACCTGATCCGTTCCACAAACCATATGTCGAATGGCCTAAATCTGTTTGACACGTTTTCGCTCCGGTCGTCGGACCTCTTGAAGTCGCAATGAACACATTATACGTCTAATTGATTACATATTTGGTACGTTTGGAACAACAAAGTTAAAAAAAATAGTTTACTGAAGAAGCGCTTTGACCAACTTTAACAGTACATAGAACGCATAGTACGACTTAGTAGAACGCGTAGTATTTTTTATCTCAATTGTAAAACATGGTCGCTGTACAAATACAATCGAATATCTGGTGTTTCTGTAAAATAAAATTGTTAATACGAATATAAATGCAGGCTAGGGGTCATCCATTAATTACACGTCCGGTGAAGCTGTAAAGACCCCGCGACCAACAGCGTAATTCATTTACACACACACAAAACAATTACGATCGTGAAGTTTTTTAGCAGCTTTTTAACCCTCCCCCTGGTGATACTTAGTGAGGTTTTAGACCCTTAGTTCCCAAAGTGGTCCAGGTGGACCCCCAGGGATCCACGAGAGACTCGAAGGGGGTTTACGTTGGCCTGACAAACAAAATGGTGGTTCACAATTCGTAAGCGGGGGTCCACGAAAATTTATTTACTTTCGATAGTGAAGAACTAAAATGTTGGCTTGACTTTACCTATCAACGTAACATGATATTATAAGTACAGTGTAATATGATAACAATAATAATTAATAGTGTAATAATTACATATTTGAATAAAGACAACACAAAAGAATATAGTATTTTTCTTTTTAGTTTTACACTCCGAATGGGGAGTTTTCTAAATGAAATAAGTGAGAATTGATTGGTTCCTTGTGCTGTGAGTAGATGTCAAAAAATTAAGTTGGATGGTATCACTTTTTTGATTGGCCAACTTTACTTTTTTGACCTCCACTCACAGCACAATCAATCAATTAATTAACCAATCAATTCTCACTTTTTTTTTCGAAAACTATTAATTCGTGGTTGGAACTCAGCCGCAACGCAAATTTTCATAGATAGATCTAAACTTCACATTTTTGTCGAGTTTTGGGAATATGGTGGAAATGTAGCTGCAGGGGGTCCACCGGAACCAGCTAAATTTTGAAAGTGGTCTATGAGAAAAAGTCTAGGAACCTATGTAGACTAACCCCCTATCTAAAATCACGGGTATCTTTTTTTGGAATTGTTTCTTAAAAATATTCAAGGCGAGTCAAGATCATGCGCCGATTTCGGTTTAGAAATCGCGGGTCAAAGAAAAAATAAATACACGTGATATCTCACTACAGCACCGCCCCTTCCCCTTTGTGATATATTGTGAACTGTGTATTTCCGAATGGGGGTTCGGAACAAAACCCCCCCATTTCGCGCTTCATATGATTAATAGACGATCCCCTAGACAGTGTGACACAGTTAGCTTGTTCCGAAAGACTATTATTTGTAAGTGGTGGTGTGTACCGATGTTGTCGAGGCGTTTCTGCAGCTGGTGCCGCTGGTGGTGCTCGACGCCCAGCAGCACGCGGTTGCTGTACAGCTGGCGCCGCTCCTCCGCCTGCTTCTTCAGCATGAACTGCTCCAGCGTCACGAACCCCAGCAGGTTGTCCGCCTGACGACCACCGAACACAATCGTTATCGACGTCACTGCCTCTCCTCGATGTGACTGGCGACTCGGTGCAGACCGGCCAGTACTGCGTGGAGGCCTACCTCACTAGGTAGTTCAGCGACGGATCGGGCTATATCATCTGACACCGGAGGTTAGACGACGGCTCCTCCACTCTTGCCATAAAATTTGGATCACAAATCGCACTACTGACAGTACATCGCCAATCTGATGATGATGATTGTCGGTAGCTGCGTCTATGACATATCTACGTGACCACACGCGGAGTGTGCATTATTATAAGACGTGATGTATACGTAATGCCCTAAAAACGTGATATGCAATAGAATGGTCGATCAACATACAAGATTTATTCTTTTATCGCTCAACGGAAGCCCACCGGCACCTCGCTCTATGAATATATTCGATTATGTGCCCTAGAACCAACAAATATAAAGGAGGGAGGACTCACCTTGGGCTTGGGCTTCGGCACGTGCAGCGTGGGCTTGGTGACGTAGTCGCTGTTGTCGAACTCCAGCAGGTTGGGGTTGGACGCGTGGATGTAGTTGATGGGCTTGGGCAGCCGGCGCCGCGCCTCCGCGTCGAGGGGCGCGTCCCGCGGCGCGGGCCGCGCCACCTCGGCCCGCGGCGCGGGGCGCAGCGCGTCGCCCGGCATCCGCCGGTAGCTGCGGTAGTGCTCGGTCGGCACGGGCACGCCCGCTCCTTTGCTCTGCGTCTGCGGAATGCGTCCGCACCGGTTGACATCCTATAGGTTAAGGTATCCCCATGTTCTTTGGAACCTGAATGGCATTGATATGTAGGGCTCGAAAGTACCGGAAACGCCGCGAAGAAATACGGTCTATCCAAAATTATAATATCGTAATTCTGTGACGTCAAACACAGTCGAGATAAATGAATGATAAAGAATGACACTTAGTTATGATTTATTAACACGTCGCTAAAGATATTGCAGAAATTATGTAAAAAAGACTTTTTTTTAAAACATGGTTTTATAGCAAACCACAACAAAGATATCGGCTTTCTTTCGGCTCGATCGTCAAACCCTAGACAACGTCCGGGTCTAAAGTACTCGCCCAGACGAATCCTACGAGCCCAAAAACGACGGGTTACATTGAGTAGTTGGATGGTTCCATTGCCCACCTTTCGGCTTCATCATCAGACCCTGAACATTATCTGGTTGTGTAATACTTGTTACTACCTAAGAAGCCGAAACACAAGGGGGGTTACGTTGTATAGTTCACATGTTCCTATGGTCACCAAATTTCGCGATCGCGAAGCGCTTCGATTTGCTAGACAGCAGCGCATCAGAAGACAAAATCAACAACAGGCTGGTAGAGACTGTCCATACGATCAGGTCCAAGTATTTTATGCCCCACCGTAAAAAAAGACCTCAAAAACTATCTGAATACACCCGAAACCTCATGGCTGAGCGACGTTCCATGACGCTCCAAACCTCCGGTGATGCTAAGTCCTATAGACAGCTCAATGGACAGATATTGAAGTATTGAGGAGACCATAGTACAGAACAAGGGCTCTAAAGTGTTCGCAAGAAACGCGCCTATTGGGCAAACCCAGTTGACGAAGCTGAAAACGGAGGACGGAAACGTAACGTCGAATAGGTCAGAGGTGCTCAGGGAGATAGAGAGGTTCTATGGGCAGTTGTATACCTCAGTAGCTGAACCTGTTGTTCACTTGGTAAAAGACCCAAGAGCCAAGCTAACCCGACACTACACTGAAGATATCCCGGACATCAGCCTGTACGAGATTAGGATGGGTCTCAAACAACTTAAAAACAACAAAGCACCGGGCGAAGACGGAATTACCGCAGAGCTTCTGAAAGGGGGCGGAACGCCGCTACTTAAAGTCCTTCAGAGGCTGTTTAATTCCGTCTTGCTCGAAGAGAAAACGCCGGAAGCATGGAACAGGGGTGTGGTAGTACTGTTTTTCAAGAAAGGCGATAACACTTTACTAAAGAATTATAGGCCCATCACACTGCTGAGCCATGTTTATAAGTTGTTTTCGAGAGTCATCACGAATCATCTCGAACGCAGGTTTGATGACTTCCAGCCTCCCGAACAAGCCGGTTTCCGGAAAGGCTTTAGTACCATAGACCACATACATACGCTGCGTCAGATTATACAGAAGACCGAGGAGTATAATCGGCCACTATGCTTGGCGTACATTAAAGCTAAAATACAGTCCTTTCAATGTCAATATAGTTCAGATTTATGCCCCAACATCTACGTCATCTGATGAGGAGATAAGCCAAGTCTAAAATATCCTAGATGATACTCTTATGAAAATACCTAAAAGAGAAATAACACTGACAATCGGGGATTACAATCGGTAAGGCGCTTAGTATCATGAACACTTACTTCCAACATTATGTAAGACGTTTGTATACATGGGTATCTCCGGGTGACAGACACAGGAGTCAAATTGACTTTGTCTTAATTCAAAAGAGATGGAAGACGTGGATCACCAATGTAAAAACCTACCCTGGAGCAGACTGCGGAAGTGACCACCAACTTCTCAGTGCCGATCTCCGCGTAAAACTTAAAGCCTGCCGAAGGAAAGTACTGAAAAAGCCTATGCCACTCACGGACTCTGAACTGGAAAAATTCAAGGAACATACTACCAAAATGGTTCCAGATGTAATATTGAAAGGAGACATTGAGGAAGACTGGAATAGTCTAAAGAATATGATCCAAACTTCTAGAGAACAAGCCCGTTGTAATATCAAAGAAGTTAAGCGAAATTCCTGGATGAGTGATAAAACTTGGGATCTCGTTAACCAAAGAAAAACTCTCAAAACTAGTGGTTCGAGTATCTGTGCCGAACGCTACGCAAAATTGTCGAAGGAAATACAGCTCCTATGTCGCAGAGATAAAAACAACTACAAAAACAATATATGTATCGAGATTGAGTCAAATGCGCGTCAGTCTAACACCAGGGACTTTTTCACTCATGTTAAGCACCTAACAAGACAGTTCAAACCGGAGAATTGGGCACTCGAAAATGAAGATGGGCAGCTTATCCCTGAGATAGACAAAATTGTTGAGAGATGGAGGGATTACGCAAAAAAACTATACACGGAAGATGACACCAATACAACTTCTATCACTGCGCCTATTCAAGTAATGGAACCGGGGATTCTCAAGTCTGAGGTAAAAGATGCTATTAAACGGCTGAAATGTCATAAATCACCAGGGAGGGATGACATTACAGCAGAAGAACTTAAACATCTAGGAGAGGAAGGTTTAAACTTTATTTTTGGTTTGTGTAACCAGATATGGGAAAAGTGCAAATGGCCCAAAGACTGGAAAGAATCAATGTTAATTCCTTTGCACAAAAAGGGCTCCATGAAATATGTGCGAATTGTCGCACCATAGCATTAATATCCCATGCCAGCAAGATCTTACTCTACATTATCCGCAGTCGCCTTCAAGTATATCTCCAGTAGCAAATACCCAAAGAACAAGCGGGTTTTGTAAAAAGCCGTGGCACAAGAGAACAAATTCTTAACGTGAGACAGATGATCGAAAAATGTCGGGAATTTCAAGTACCAATGATCATATGCTCCATAGATTACTCGAAAGCGTTCGACTGTGTGAAATGGAAACATCTATGGAGGATTCTTGAGGAAATGGGAACCCCAAATCATCTTGTGGCTCTGATACAAGATCTTTATGAACAAGGAGAGACAGTACTACGCATAAATGGTATTATATCAAAACCATTCAGACCACAAAAAGGTGTAAGGCAAGGTTGCATCCTTTCCCCAATTTTGTTCAACATCTATGGTGAGTATATAATGCGAAAAGCTCTGGCAGTTTGGGACAAAGGGGTCGGTATTGGAGGAGTCAAGATCAAGAACTTGCGTTACGCTGATGACACCACACTCTTTGCTTCATCAGAAGAAGAAATGGAACAGCTGGTTGATAGAGTAGAGAACGAAAGCCGAAACCTTGGTCTGAGCATAAACCGCTCAAAGACTAAGCTCATGATAGTAGACCGAGGCAATAAACTCACTCAAACGAATGCTCTGCAGAATTTTGAAAGGGTCTGCCAATTTACGTACTTAGGATCAACACTAACTGATCAAGGGGGATGTGAGATAGAGATACGAAAGAGAATACAAATGTCGAAAAACGCCATGACCAGTCTTACAAATATCTGGCGCGACAAGAACATCTCAAGGGTAACCAAAACCAGACTCGTAAGAACTCTTGTATTCTCTATCTTTCTTTATGGCGTAGAGACCTGGACTATAAAGAAAGCAGACAGGAATAGAATTGATGCATTCGAAATGTGGTGCTGGCGTCGTATGCTTCGTATTCCCTGGACAGTAAAGCGTACCAATGCGTCTATCCTTAAGGAGCTAAGGATCAAAACGAGGCTTTCTACCGTATGCATAAAGCGGATATTAACCTACTTTGGCCACATAGCTAGGCGAGATGAAGATAGCCCCGAAAAGCTCGTGATAATGGGTAAAGTAGACGGAAAAAGGCCTCAAGGCCGTTCACCAACACGGTGGTCCGACCAAATACGGGTTCTGACAGGAATGTCTTTCAACACCGCTCTACGACATGCCCAAAATAGAGAAGAATGGAGAGGGCTTCTAAACACCTGTGAGAGGGCATCCTCCTGATATTGACACGACCCTCAGCCATGAGGAAACGACCGAGACCGAGTCAGGCCCTTAAGATTAGCAAGCTGAAGTGGCAATGGGCGGGCCACATAGCGCGAAGATCGGACGGGCGTAGGGGCAGAAAGATTCTAGAGTGGAGACCACGTGTTGGCAAGCGCAGCGTGGGACGACCGCCTGCCAGATGGACCGACGATCTCGTGAAAATCGCAGGAAGTCATTGGATGCAGGTGGCATCGGACCGCTTTACGCTGGATAGCGATTGGGGAGGCCTATGTTCAGCAGTGGACAAGTATAAGCTGAGATGATGATGATGATGATAAAATGATCAGCAGTGGGCCTAGTAGTGATCCGTGAGGAACCTTGCTGGGAACCACTACCCCACATTGGATGCAGTTGCATACGCCTGCAGCTTTTGATCTGTTGTCAAGGTAATCAGAAAACCACCGAGGTGGATCTCATCATATACTGTTGCTTGATAGCTTAATTTTGAGGATATTATCATTTATACGATCAAACGCTTTGCTATAGTCTGTGTAGACGACATCGACCTGCGTTCCATTATCCATATTTTCCGTTTTGACGTTGTTAAGCAATATGAGGCAAGAAACAGTTGATTTTTAGGAAACCAAGCTGCGTAGAATTGAACGAGTTCATAAGTGTGGCATAAACATGGTCATACAGTTCTCTCAATAATTTTAGTAATGACACAGAGTTAGAAGACTGGCTTATAATTAGCAACCTTAATTCGTGGCCCCTCTTGTGCATAGGTGTTACATAAGCTGATTTCTATAATTGCAGAACAAAGCACTTGCTTAAAGATTTTTTAAATAAAAGTGTTATATATTTGGAACACTGAATCAGAAACATCAGCGATATATCATCCGGACTCAAGCTACTACTCACAATAGTAGTTTCTGAATAGATTACACTTCAATTACTAAGGAATGGATATCTGATTAGAGATGAGTCGTATTTATTAGAACAGATCCGAAGAACAGGTATTTTACGAGAATAGGCGGCACCTAATCCAATTCTGACAATACCTAATATTCATATTCAATAAAAACTATAAACTAATGTTTAGCCGTTTAGCGTGCTCACTCACACCTGTTCCCGCGCTCTCTCACTCACTCATATGCTTATGGCTTTGCTATCCCGCTAACGTGTAAGGGTGGAGGGAGCGATATAGCGCTATACAAACGCGTATGGATATAAAACAAATGTAAATATAATGAATTGAAATCTTTTAAATATACCATCTTGCGAACGCTAAACTTTTGCGGAATATTTAATTTCGCAAGACTCAAAACTTCATACATTCGTAAGTTAACAGTCCTAAGCCTGTAGAAAGTATGAAGTGAAAATACCAACTAATATATCATTAAATGATAAAATAGAAAACAAGCATTAGTTTATTCAACCAATTTTGTACAGAAATATGTAATCTAATCAAAAGAAAAATTTTGATTCCATTTTGAAACTTCCATTTTCTTAAATGTGTTATTATGACTGTACCCGTTCTTAACTAACAAAACAATTTAACATTCAATCAATTCAAATATCGATAATTCGATATCAGGATTTGATATAGAATAGGCGGATTGAGATCACCAAGTAACGGTATGTGTATAAGATCATTGAGATTAGGTGGAATAGGTATTTGGATTAGGTATTTATGTGGACTAGGAACAGGTGTACTTAGCACCTGATTTACCTAATACGACCCATCTCTATATCTGATACTGAGTTGCAGTTTGAAGGACTAACTTCATTGATACAGGATTGAATATTAGTTTGATTAAGGACGGGCGAACTTCGTTGATTAAGTGCTAATTATCTAATAATTCTTTTTGTATGAGTAAGTTTACCTTATTAAGTTTGGTATCGTCCTTGGTTTTGTTCCTGGAGAAGAAGCGCAGGTACTTCCTGTCGAGACTGGTGGAGGAGTGCGGCACGTTCTCATGCGACTCGCTGCGCTGCATGCGCCCCGTGAACTTCTTCAGCGAGCCGAACTTGGACTTGTCTTTCTCCTTATCGCGCTCGCGCTCGCGGTGCGGGCTCTCCGTGTCCGACTCTGTCTCCGAGTAGTCCGTCTCCGAGAATTGTTTTGACACGTCCATTTGCTATTAGAACGTATGTACATACATGTGTTACAGTTTTGCTAATTATTCGAACTACTTAAAACTTGAAATTAGTTTGAATTGACTCGGGAATAGAATCAACTGTACTATTTTATAATACAGATTATTTTTAAACAAAAATATACACGTCCCGCTGAGTCTAGAAGTTTTTAATACGAGTTAATTTTACGACAAGAAAATATGTACACACCTCCTACCTTTTTAAAATCGGTAAAAAATATCTTTGTGTTATACGGAATCTAAGAGGTTAAAATTAATTGAGAAGCCTGTAGTATCGAGTTCTTTAGATATCATGTTGTCGTATAACAGTACATAACTGGCTCATTATGTTTCTTTTATTTATTATATAGTTACTCTCATTGTAGTACAAATCAAACGAGTCTCTCATGACTCACGGCATTCATTTACGACATACATATAGCGAGACAAAACTTAAAGAGAGAAATCATCAAACTGAGGGTCGATCATGGAACCTTTATGCCGAGAACCGAAACGTGTCATATGCACTTTCGTAAATAGTATGGAGGCGATACGCGTATACACTGACGTGCGACGTGAGCGAGGGCAGCAGCGTGGCGCGGTGGATGAGCTGGATCCAGGCCAGCATGGCGTCGCGGGTGTCGCACGCGAAGTAGAACACCGTGCCCGTGTGGTACACCTTGAACGCGTGCGCGCGGGACTTCACCTCGCCCGCCGCGCTCGCCGTGAAGCCGTCCAGGTAGATCATGCAGTCCGCCTTCGCGCACTGCGGAGGGCGGGGAACACGCGTCAGCAAGTCATCACCGGACACACGGCGGCAGGCGCGCGCCAGGCCGTCACGTGACGCGCGGCGTACCTCGGGCGTGCGGTACGCGTACAGCAGGTTGTGCGCCAGCAGCAGGTGGCGGCGCGCCCAGCGCGGCTGCGCGGCGGCGCGCGCGCGCACGCGCTGCCACACCGCGCCCGCCGCGCCGCGCGCCGCCAGCGCGCGCGCCGCCACGCAGCGCCGCTCTGCGGACAGACCGGGCGTCAGTGCCGCCGGAACCGGCGCCACTGTGGGCGCCGTCACCGACCGAGGCCCGCGGCGCACTCCAAATTAGCCGCATATTCCCGCACCACCGCATCGGAGCCGCCGGGAGCGCGACCCGCCCCCTCTTTGAGTGACCGATTTTTCTTGTACCGGGAGCGGCACTCCGTCCCGTCTCCGCGATTGTGAGCCGACGGCCCTCGCTCGACGATTAGGCGCCGACTGGAGCGCCGCGATCGTCGGCGGAAGACAGTATTAGTCGGCGAAATTAAAAAAAAATCTAGTACAGTTAAACATACTCGCTAGAATAGAACTTTTCTTCTTCAGACTTCTAGATTTGGAACCGGGGAAGATCCCCCGGACGGCGCTGGTGGGCGACAAAGCTAGGCCGCGCGTCGGCTGGACGTCGGCCGACGCGTGCGCACCCATCACTATTTCACCTGTACACAAATTATAAACGATACTCATTCACGTTTTTATTAGTCGTACAAGATTAGACTAAATTACGGACTACGGCTAGCGGATCGCGCCGCCGTGAGGGACCACGCGGATGTGTACCTGTGCGGGTGGCGGGCGCGGCTCGGGACGGTGCGGTCGCGGTGTCGTGGCGCTCGAGCGCATCGCTGTTGATAGCGGGCAGCTCGCGCCGCTCGTGAGGGATCACGCGGATGTCGTGCTTCGTGATGTGCCGCAGCGGGACCGATATCTGTGAAGCCCACATCTTACTGTACCGTATTAAAGGTCTGTAATACATGCATATTTGCCTTTTATATATTATTTTAAAGTGTTTCTTAGTTGAATAATTATGACATTATAGAATTGTATTGTTCATAGTACTTTACTTTAAGCGAATGAATAAATATACTAATTTGTAATTAAAACTCGGTGGGTACCTGCGCGGCGTCGATGGGTCGCGCGAGCCGGAGCGGCGAGCCGGGCTCCGGCTCGGCGGGCGCGCGCGGCACGGCGCGCAGCGCGGGCAGCTCCGGCGCCAGCGCGGGCGCGGGCGCGGGGGGCGCGGGGGGCACCGCGGCGGCGCCCGTGCGCGGGGGCGGCGCCGGCGCCGGCTGCGCTGCACGTCGCGCCACTCTAGAACCACATAATACACTAATTTTATAGACCCCGATTCCTTGCATAATTCGTATATAAAGACTAATTTACCTATGTGCCTTAACATCTCGCGGTGTGTTGTTTTTGTTTTTTTTTTGTTTTGAGGTAAAAAGAGTCGCTAATTGTCGGAAATTTGCTAGTGAAAGTTTATACGTAGTGCTTTTAAGCTGTTGAAACGTTATACAGTGCAATGGTTGTGTTTTTATAGACTAACTAGAAAGATAACTTATTACTAACTGATATCTTATTCTAATGGGCAGCAGCGTTCCCTTAACACTTCGACGACCAATAACTGCGCTCGCCAACCCGCCTGCCAAGCGTGGCGAGTATGGCAAACACCCCCAATTATGGAAGAAAATAGGAAAACCAGGCCCCTAGTCCCCGGCGGTCCTGTTCGTCCTGGCCACGGTAGCAGCCATGGTAACGACAGGACAAGGGGTGCTAAGAATCTCCGGCAGAGATTCGGCTACCACCAAAACCGAAAATTGGCCCTGGTGACATACAACGCACGCACATTGAGGACAGATGAGAAGCTAGTTGAGCTGGAAGAAGAGTTAAACAAGTTGCGGTGGAGTATTGTTGGTTTATCGGAGGTCCGAAGAGAGGGCGAGGACACGATAACCTTAAAATCCGGCAACTTGTTTTACTACCGGGAGGGCGAACAGCAGTCCCAAGGTGGTGTCGGATTTATCGTCCACAAGTCACTCATAAACAACGTTGTGTCCATCACTAGTGTGTCGAGCAGGGTAGCGTACCTGATACTCAGAATATCCAAAAGATATTCGCTGAAGGTCATACAGGTCTACGCACCGACCTCGGCATACTCAGATGATGAGGTCGAAGTTATGTATGAGGACATTAGTAGAGCCATACATACTTCCAAAGCACATTTTATAGTAGTTATGGGTGACTTCAATGCGCGGCTGGGCCAACGGGGCGATGATGAGCTAAGAGTGGGGCAATTTGGATATGGGCAGCGCAACCCCAGGGGTCAGAGGCTGGCCGAATTTCTGGAGAAAGAGGGACTCTTTATGATGAACTCTTTCTTCCAGAAGCCGTCTCATAGGAAATGGACCTGGATGAGCCCTGATGGTTCCACAAAAAATGAGATAGACTTCATCATGAGCACCAAGCGACAAATATTTAATGATGTCTCCGTGATTCATAGGGTAAAAACCGGCAGTGATCACCGAATGGTCAGAGGCACATTAAATATTAATGTCAAAATGGAAAGATCGCGTCTGATGAGGTCTACGCTCCGACCTACTCATGCATATATCCAAAACCCCGAGAACTTTCAACTCGAATTGTCAAACCGCTTCGAATTGCTAGACAGCAGCGCATCAGTGGACGAAATCAACAACAGGCTGGTAGAGACTGTTCATACGGTCGGGTCCAAGTATTTTAAGACCCACCGTAAAAATAGGCCTCAAAAACTATCTGACTACACCCGAAACCTCATGGCTGAGCGACGTTCCATGACGCTCCAAACCTCCGATGATGCTAAGTCCTATAGGCAGCTTAATGGACAGATATTGAAGTCCTTGCGACACGACTTACGGTCCTTCAATGCAAGGCGTATTGAGGAGACCATAGAGCAGAACAAGGGCTCTAAAGTGTTCGCAAGAGACGCGTCTATTGGGCAGAGCCAGTTGACGAAGCTGAAGATGGAGGACGGAAACGTAACGTCGAATAGGTCAGAGGTGCTCAGGGAGATAGAGAGGTTCTATGGACAGTTATATACCTCAGTAGCTAAACCTGTTGTTGACTTGGTAAAAGACCCAAGAGCCAAGCTAACCCGACACTGCACTGAAGATATCCCGGACATCAGCCTGTGCGAAATTAGGATGGCTCTCAAACAACTAAAAAACAACAAAGCGCCGGGTGAAGACGGAATTACTGCAGAACTTCTGAAGGCGGGCGGATCGCCGGTACTTAAAGTCCTTCAGAGGCTATTTAATTCCGTCTTGCTTGAAGGGAAAACGCCGGAAGCATGGAACAGGGGTGTGGTGGTGCTGTTTTTCAAGAAAGGTGATAACACCTTATTGAAGAACTATAGGCCCATCACACTGCTGAGCCATGTTTATAAGTTGTTTTCGAGAGTCATTACGAATCGTCTCGAACGAAGGCTTGATGACTTCCAGCCTCCCGAACAAGCCGGTTTCCGGAAAGGTTTTAGTACCATAGACCACATACATACGCTGCGGCAGGTTATACAGAAGACTGAGGAGTATAATCGGCCACTATGCTTGGCGTTTGTGGACTATGAGAAAGCCTTTGATTCGATCGAGACTTGGGCGGTTCTTAGATCTCTCCAGCGATGCCGCATTGACTATCGGTACATCGAAGTGTTGAAGTGCTTGTATAATAACGCCACCATGTCAGTCCGAGTACAGGGGCAGTGCACGAAGGTGATCCCCATAAAAAGAGGAGTAAGACAGGGAGACGTCATTTCTCCGAAACTGTTTACGGCCACCTTAGAGGACGCCTTCAAGCTCTTGGAATGGCAAGGACTTGGCATCAACATCAATGGCGAATACATCACTCACCTTCGATTTGCCGACGACATTGTGGTCATGGCGGAGTCGCTGGAAGATCTAGGACGAATGCTCGGTGACCTCAATAGAGTATCCCAACAAGTGGGTCTTAATATGAATATGGACAAAACAAAAATAATGTTTAATGTCCATGTCGTACCCACCGCACTCACCGTTGGGAACTCTACTCTTGAAGTTGTCGACGAATACATTTACCTGGGACAGGCAGTCCGGTTAGGTAGGTCCAACTTTGAGAGAGAGGTCAATCGACGAATCCAACTCGGCTGGGCAGCGTTCGGGAAACTGCGCAACATCTTCTCATCCAAAATACCTCAGTGCCTAAAGACTAAAGTTTTTAGTCAATGTGTGTTACCAGTGATGACATATGGATCAGAGACGTGGTCTCTTACAATAGGTCTCATAAAAAAGCTCAAAGTTGCTCAGCGAGCTATGGAAAGAGCTATGCTCGGCGTTTCTCTACGTGATCGAATCAGGAATGAGGAGATTCGTAGAAGAACCAAGGTCACCGACATAGCCCTTAGGATTAGCATGCTGAAGTGGCAATGGGCTGGCCACATAGCGCGAAGATCGGACGGGCGTTGGGGCAGAAAGATTCTAGAGTGGAGACCACGTATTGGCAAGCGCAGCGTAGGACGACCGCCTGCCAGATGGACCGACGATCTTGTGAAAATCGCAGGAAATCGTTGGTTGCAGGTGGCATCGGACCGGTTACGCTGGAAAGCGATTGGGGAGGCCTATGTTCAGCAGTGGACAAGTATAGGCTGAAATGATGATGAATGATGATCTTATTCTAATCTACCCTAAACCGAAGTAAAAATAATTGTTTCTATACAATTACACCAAAACAGTTTTGTGAGGTGCCACCAGTTTACGCGCGTACTTAATTGTTATTCTGAGTGACAGCTTATGGTATCCCTTCACCATACATTCCGTTTAATTTGCCACCAACATATTTTTTAAATACAGCGCCATCTATCCATATTGCGAGGTAGCTCCGAGTGTGATCGATATCAAGTATCACTTTGATCGATAACTAATCTATTACCTGCGATGGCAAAGTGCGCTGCTTGCGGAAAATTTCTGTCGCCGATAGGTGCCGCCACGTGTACCATCTGCCCATGTATTTTTCACAAAGCGTGTGTAGGGATTGCCGATAACGTAGTTATACCTAAAGGCTGGAATTGCCCGGAGTGCAAAAAAAGCCGACGTAAAGGCGACAACAGCAGCACACCTGTAAGAGGCATCTGCGGGGTGCTTGCTCCTTCGCCCCCGCGCGAGACTGCTGTCGCTGGCCCCTCCCAACTGGGAAAAATGACGACTCCACCCCCGGAGCAAGATAGTTCACCGGTTAGCGACACGGATTTTCGAGATTTGCACCGTAAATTCTCCGAATATATAGCTGAACTACGTGAGTTCCGCGAGGTGTTTCGAGCTTCCTTGGAAACCTTGGGGGAACGGATGCACGCATTTGAGCGGAGGCTGAATGTTCTCGAACAGAGGGAGCTAGCGCCCGCACCCGAAACCAAAGAAGTTGTTGAACTGCAACAGACTGTAGCTCAACTAAAGCTTGACCTGAATGATCGTGATCAGGAGGCACTGCTTACTGACCTTGAGATTGGACATCTCCCAGAGGAGAAAGGAGAAAATATCTCGCACTCGGTAACAGTTCTAGCAGCGAAACTGGGGGTCACCCTAGAGGATAGGGATATTATATTTGCTGAGCGTGTGGGAGCTGTGGTGTCGACCGATGCGGACGGCGATGGGGTGGAACGGCGAGCGCGCCGCGTCGTGGTGCGGCTGGCCCGCCGCACCTTGCGGGACCAGCTTCTGGGCGCTGCTCGAGTGCGTCGAAATATCACTACGGCTGCCATGGACCTGGGGGGACCGCCTCGTCGGGTATATGTAAATGAGCGTTTGACGAGGACAAATCGCCAGCTCTTTCATCGGGCCCGCGAAGAATGTCGTAAGCGAAACTGGCGGTACTCGTGGACCAAGAGGGGTCGTGTTTTTGTGCGACAGTCAGATGGAAAGCAAATGTATTCTATACGCTCGGATAACGATTTTAAAAGGATTTTTGGGACCGACATTGTTTGAGACGACGCCTATAGGCGTTTTTGTATTTTATCGTTTTATTATTTTGTTTTATATTCTACACTATCTGTGCAGGGAAGCAAAGCTTTTTTTAAATATCAGGGAGCAAACACATTCTTTTAAATTTAATAGATTGTACATTCGATTAGACACAATAATTTCCTACAATATTTATTTTTACTCGAAGTATGCATTTCATAATACATTTAAAATATTTAATTATAGTTTAATGTTTGTTATTCAATATTATGCCCCAATGTACAGTGTATATATAATCTTTGTCTGCACGTCTTTTGATCAGCGTCTGTGGTACAATAACAGTTGGTATAATGGTTAATGAACTGCTGAAAATAGGTTTGTATAATGCAGGTTCCCTCGGAACAAATCATGATAACTTTATGACTTCAGTTACTCAGTACGACTTCGACATAGTTGCATTAAATGAGACTTGGCTCAGAGCGGGTGAGGAGGGACGGGCCCCAGTATTGCTGGGATACCGACTGCGACACATACCGAGGCCACGAGAAGTGCGCTCTCGTGGAGGTGGCGTTGGTTTCTATGTCAAGCGTAACGTGAGCGCGCGTATCTGGCCCCACCCAGTAGACCCAAGTCACCATTCTGTTGAGCAAATGTGGCTCATTGTAACACTTAATGGAAAAAAGCTTGCGATTGGCACGGCTTATCGACCACCTTGGATGGATGTTGATCTGTTTTTTGACGCTATTTCTGATTCAGTGACCTCTGTTCGCAATTATGATAATTTAATTTTACTAGGTGATTTTAATATTAATTTATTTAATACTACTGACATTAAAACATTAAAATTTAATACATTTTTGTCATGCCTAAATCTGTCACAGTTAGTCAGTGAGCCAACTCATTTCACTGAAACCAGTCAGACACTCATCGACGTCATCTGTACTGATTTGCGCTTAAGGAAGATTGCTTTAAACCTTGTGGGGTCGCTTTTTGGTCATTGTTTGATAGGTTGTGAGTTTAACATCAAGCGCGAGAAACTTAATCCTTACACTATAACTGGCAGGCCGAAAAAGAACATGTGTATGGAAAACTTTGATGCTGACCTACAAGCTATTAGATGGGATTTAATATCGTCACTTGGCGATGTAAATGAAATGGTTACCGCTTTGAATCATGCTGTTATAGCTATATTTGATCTGCATGCGCCTGTTAAGTCTATTGTCATTAAGAGCAACTTCCACCCTTGGATTACGGATACGATCAAACTCATGATGAAGTTACGGGACAAGGCTGCGACAGATTATCATGCGAATAAGTCTAACGTTAAAAGGGAATACTACAAGACTTTAAAATCAACAGTTAATAAAGCAATATTTCACGAAAAGGCGGCCTACTATAAATATAAAATTAATGATAGAATAGGGGAACCCAAGATATTGTGAAGAAATCTCAAAGATACCCTACTACCTAAAAATAACACGGAATTACCTACATTCTTTAACGATCCGAACATCATGAATAATCATTTCTTAAATATACCTGGCACCTTAGATGTCAACATTTCACAACTAACGTTTTTAGAGTACAATCGTTATAGTGATGCCATCTTTCACATAGAGCCAGTCAATCTAGATAGATTGATGAATATTATACGTAGCTTGAAATCCAATGCGGAAGGATGTGACAAAATAAGCCTGGACATGCTCGTTATGACGCTACCCCATACAATAGACACTATAAAAGACCTGATAAACACGTCCATCTCTGCATCTACATTCCCCGATGCTTGGAAACTTGCAATCGTACGTCCTTTGCCGAAAAACTCAAACCCGACTGAACTCAGAGACCTTAGGCCGGTAAGTATTCTACCATGTTTGTCAAAAATTTTGGAAAAAGCAGTTTGTCAACAACTATCAAATTTCCTCGAAAAAAATAATATTTTACCTGAAATGCAATCTGGTTTTCGAAAAGGACGAAGTACAACTACGGCCTTACTTGATGTTACTGATAATATTTTTTGCGCCCAAGATAAAGGTATGTGTACACTGCTAGTTCTATTAGATTTTTCTAGAGCTTTTGACTCAATCAATATTAACCTGCTGATGTCCAAATTGAGTTATTATGGGTTTGATTCCGAAGCCTTACGATGGTTCAATAGTTACCTTCTTGACCGTTGTCAGTATGTTAGGCTAAGCGGCGATAAAGGTTCCTCGTTGGAATCTGAAAAGTTGGCAGTAAATAGGGGAGTGCCTCAGGGGTCTATCTTGGGTCCTATTCTTTTTATCTTATACTTGGCTGACATAAAAATGCATATAAATCATTGCAAATATCACATTTATGCCGATGATATACAAATCTATATTTCCTGTAAGCCGTCTGAAGTCGATAGTGCCATATCCAAGCTTAGCGACGATCTTTCAAGTATAGCTACATGGTCCAATGATAACCAGCTATTGCTTAACCCAAGCAAAACAAAATTCATGATTCTCGGTAGCAAACAACAGGTAGCAAGTCTCAAATCGGTGTGCATTAGGCTTATGGATGAGCCCATTGAGCGGGTATACGAAGCTCGCAATCTGGGCTTACATATGGACTGCGACCTACGTTTTGAAAAACACGTCTCAAATACCGCTCGAAACTGTTTCTATAAGCTTAAGGTATTATACAGAATGAGACCGTACATAAAGGAGGCATTGCGGGTTACGCTAGTGGAGTCCCTAATTTTAGCCAAATTTAGCTATATGGACGCTATAATTGGACCACGTTTGCTAGAAAGATCGCGGAAAATTATCCAGCGGGTCCAGAATGCGTGTGCGCGTTTTTGCTTCGACATTCCATCAAGAACTCACGTTACCCCGTACCTAAATAGGCATTCTATTCTTAAAATGAGGCATCGCTACAAACTTCACCTGGCATGTCTTCTTTTCGGTGTCTTAAAACATAAAGCACCGGTATATCTTTATGAGAAACTGAGTTGGGTGGAGAGTCGGAAATCACATGGGTACCGGCAGTGCATGAGGCCGCTCGCTACACAAAGGCATAGATCAGCCGCATTTAGAGGTAGTTTCCTCTACGCTGCTACCAAATGCTGGAATAACATTCCACCACCGATACGGAACTTACCAAGTATTTATAGTTTCAGAAAAAAATTAAACGTATTTATTTACCAACATCAGCTGGATCAGGAAACGTTAAGACATGACACTAGTGCTATATAATAATATTTTTAATTCAAAATTGTCCAATATTACCAACTTAATGTGTTTGTATCCCGGTTACAAATTAGCTCTCAACTAGAATTAGCCTTTCTGAGAATTATGGACTTCTTTTTTCTCCTTGTTCACTTATGTGTGTAAACGTTATTAGTCAATAAGCAAGATTTATGTATTTAAATAATGTAATGATAAGTTAGATATGTATTTAGATAAGTGACTATGTGTGTGGCCATACCGCGACCTCAACGACCGGCTCCAACGGAAGACCAGCGCTGATTGCTTGCAGTCAGCACAATGCTGAGTTGGGACCGATTCGCAACAATATCAGTTTTTTTGTTATTTTAGTGTGTTGCTACTATATTTTTTATTTTTTTGTGGCGAATAAATTTATTTTCTTTCTTTCTTTCTATGTCTTAACGCGCATATTTATCGTATGAATCCTAAAGGTTTTCGCTACGAAGCCGACGCAGCGTGACGAAAGCGCGACAGTGGCGCGACTCAGTGATGTACTGAAACGTACGGGAGGCCCGTCGTCGTCGCACCCGACGCGATTACAGACGAAGCACGGGGGAGCGAGACGCCAATACGCGTGCGAGCGAGTCGCTAGTGTTAGGCCTAGGGGCCCCGCCGACGCGACATCGCTCCCGCGGCGTGACGCGTGCGCCGCGCCGCGAGCGCTCGTCGAACACTACGGCGGCTAATCGATCAAACTTTAAAACGACTCGTTCTAATCCCTTAGAACAAAATAATAAAAAAAACGTGATATAGATCCCACGCACTTAAATTGTCGTAAAATAACGAGCCACTAATTCGATACAAGTGTGAAACTTGTGTGACTTCGATAACGATTAATGTAGTACTCGTACATACCTCCTCTTATCTCACCAACAAACGGTTATTTCGCTCACCATGTTCGATCACCCTTGTTCAGACTCACCTCGGCGTGGAGCTCCCGGGCTCGGCCGCGGAGCGGCGGCGGTGCTGCGTGGCGGCGATGTTGATGGTCTCGAGGAGCCGCTCGGCGCCGGGCTCGCGCGCGCCCGCCGGCTCCAGCCCCGGCTCGCTGTCGGCCGACTTGTCGTCGCCGGAGCGGCGCCCTCGCTGCTGCATGATCGCCTCGCCTATTTGCGAGCTGGACTTCTTGAAGTCCAAAATTCTATCGGCCTTTAGATAAAAAGAGGAGGCTCTCTAAGTAGACTCGACTAGATGTACGATAGATCCCGAATAGTACACGTAAAACATTGTTACGGTTAGTCCAAAAACCGGTGGCAGGCACGATAACTTCGACGCCTATCGAGCGCGCTATTTTTAACGATAGCTAAATAAGTGACATTCGTCTGGAGCCGAGTGAACTTTCTACGGTCGTTAACCGGAATAGAAAACGAAAACAGGCATAGGAATTTGGAACCGATAGTCACGTAATCTGAACGATGCGCTACCGATTGCGACAAAATAATATAAACGAAACGCCGGCGACTCGTCCGGGCCCGCCGCAATAATATATTTACCTTGTCGGTGGCGTGCGCTTGCGCGAGCGGGCAATCCGTAGGCGTAGTGGGTGACTCGGGTATGGTCTGCGCGGCGAGCGGGCCGGGCTCGTCGACGCTGGTGTTGAAGTCGTAGGCGGGCGTGGAGTGGCTCTTGTCCAGCTTGCCGCGGCCGCGCTCGCCGGCGGCGCCCTCGTCGGCGGCGGGCGGGCGCCGCGCCCGCTCGCCGCGGTCCGCCACCACGCCCAGGCACGTGCGCGGCCGCGGGGACAGCTCCAGGCCCGTGCTGCACGATACCGCCTGCACCGATACACAGCTTTCGACAACCTCTTTGGCCACTCTCGTACCGCATACCGATGCGCCGAACGCAAAATCAGTACACCGTCGCGTCGCCTATATTCAAATTGGCCGTTATGATCGACGAGAGCGATACGAGTATAATCAAATTTAGTATTATCCACACTCGTGGATATCTCAGATTCCAACGATACATATAAAAAAAATAACGACAAATACTAACGAGGGTAGATCGATAGAGCGGCTACTGACGAAGCGCCTCGATGCGGACGCGGGAAGACGATTGTCACATTTTATTTACTCAGCTCGATATTTTATACCACGCATGTTTTAAAGTGGAGACATTTACTGCGAGAACGGTGCGGTTTATGCTTCACAAAGTGCATACACCGCTTAAGACGCAGCAAATAGGCTACAACTTTTTGCAAAACGATTCCAGTGGAAAATTAAGACCAGGACGTACCTTATCTAGTGTTGTAAAAATGAGCGCCGAGCGCCGAGCGTTCAGCGCTGAGTCGACGCTTACGAGCGTTCAAGACTCGAGCGTTGAAGGCTCGAGACTTTAAGGCTCTCGGAGCGTTGAAGACTCGCGCTATAACGCTGAGTTGCGAGCTCAAGCGTTATAGCGCTATAATTTCTTTTGCTTTGATCGTCGAAAATCGAAATTAATTTAGACTTCCGAAACAACTGTGTAACAGAGGCGTATCCAACACCAGTACTTAACTAAGATTTTTGCATCAATTTTAATAAATGAAAACAGTATGTAATTTTAAAATTACCAATCAATCAAAACGATAAACGAAAGTAGGTTGTAATTAAAATAAACACGAAAATGCATGCTGCAGTCTGAAACTTTAACACGAAGCACGTATTTGTAAGAATTTATTTAGGGCAGCTCTTCAGCGCTGTGGCAAGTACAAGTGCAGTATTATGCCAATTAGTAACAGATTCAGTATCAGAGTTGGTCAGTAACAGAGTGTGTTTAATTTACACCTAAATATAAAAATTTATTCAAGTTGATACTTATGCAAGATGTAGTTATTTGTGTCCACCCGCCAAAGGCGCCGCGGGGCAGTGCGGTCGCGGGAGGGGCGTTCTGCCGTGCCGAAAGAGTAGAGGGATTTAAAGAGTAGCCGAAAATGAAATTATTATATAAAATAGGTAAAACAAATTCTTTGAAAGGGCCGACTACGTGTATGGGGTGCGTGCACACTGTACTCGTTGTATCGCATCATAGGTATTTAATTATGTGATCGTATTTCATATGTGTATTTGGAACTGTAACATATGGAATTTGTTTGGGGAAGCCTAATACCAATAGAAAACGTATTTCCGGTTATGGATGACAAAAAGATACAACGTTTGTAGACTCAAGGTCTGGATATACCCGATACCTACTATAAAAACAAACGATTTAATATATTATTTAATTTAATAATTACTTACCTTCACATCTGTATCCTCATACGGGGTTGGCAGAGGTATACCTCTGCCAACCCGTAGGGGGTTAAGGGAATATAGTATACTGTATACTATACACCTACTATTTGAAATCGCCGTCCCAATGTTATGAAACGTAAGTGTAAACGAATCCTTAATTTTGCGGCACAAGTATCAAACGCGCCGACAAAGGACTTGTCGGCGTATTTGACGATGTCTTGAGATTCGAGGTGTGCTTGCTATTATAGTTATAGTTATGAAATAAACATAAATTAGGGCATATTGTACCTTACTCGAATCACTTAAAGTTGTATTTGCAAAGTAATAGGCAAAAAGCAATACATTTACGACCGTAGATTAACACAAAATGAGTTGAATCATTACACAACATTATAATACACACACCGTCACGCCTATATTCCCCAAGCGGGGGTGGCAGAGGTGTACTAAGTAGACCCACGTTCCGCCGACGATGTTAAGCCCCATGTACTAGGGGGCGAGCCTATTGCCATATACCGGGCACAATTCCAGACTCCGGACTCGTACTGGGAAGTTGTCGCTAGAAAAACTACACTTGTCCGACCTAGGATTTGAACCCAGGACCTCGTGATCACAAAGCGATGCGCTTTGCCACTAGATCAACGAGGCAGTAATATTTTTTTATTTGTACAGTACACACGAATAGACTTTTAAAACTATGTCAAATGTGTTGTAAACCCAATATAGGTACCTTTATAGTATTGTAATTCTTTTTTTTATTAAAGAATCATAGCCCCACACTAGGATTTATTCCTATGTCGTGGATGCCTTAACAAATATGAAAATTTACATACACAAATACCCAGACTGAAACAAAAAAAAAAGATTAGAATTGTCCCGTGCGGGAATCGAACCCGCGACTATTAGACAGTGGGCGGAGGGGCTTAAGCGCTCAATCGTCCGTCGAATATAAATCTAAATAGAATTTATATTTGATATTGAAACTAGTACTGGTATAATATATTTTATTTATTGGTCATTAGGCACAACAGGCATTTTCACATATTTGAGCGTCTCCATACTACGGAAGACACGTTAAGCCGTTGGTCCCGGTTACCACTTGATGTGGTAGTCGTTAAGCCGAGTTTGAAGCCGCGACTTGATAAATTCCAACAACACGTGGCACAAACCTGCTTCCACCAGTCTGCACTGGGTCTGTGTGGTGGAGTATGACTTAATCTCTTTCGCCTCGATTTGTGAGAGAAGGCCTTTCCCGAGCAGTGGACAGTATAGGCTGATATTTTATACGTGAGTAAGTACTTATGTAGACAGTACTTGTCAAGACTAAACCAACCTAAGCACCGTGGGGCTATGTTAAGTAGTCAGGTAGCCCCATTGGCCATCTACCATTATCAAACCAGGTACTATATTATTGCATAGTCACAGAACGTATATACGTATGCCAAATTTCAGGACAATTTGAGAACTGCATGTGTTTGAAAAGTAGATCACAAACTACCTTTGAACTAATAATAACTTTGACCCTGAAAGACAGAGAGACATACGAACAGAGCAAGTTAATTAAAAATTAATAGGTACTCCACGCAGTTAATATTAATGTATGAACATGACTTAAAATCATCCATAAAACTGAAGCGTTGAGCTCGACGCTCGACTCGCGCTCGAGCGCTACGCTCCAGTGAGCGTTTTAATGAAAACGCTCGAGCTCGCGCTCGAGCGCTCTGAAACCGACTCGGCTCGGGACTCCAGCGCTTAGCAACATTTTGAGCATCGACTCAAGCGTTTAAGCGCCGACTCGAGCGTTTTTACAACACTAACCTTATCTCTTGTGTAGAGCGCGACATCGTCGGGCGCGGGGCTCAGGCTGGCGCTGCCGCCCTCGGGGCCCCAGTGCTGCTGCTTCAGCTGATGCCAGAACTGTCATGGAAACGAACAAATACAAATAATTGTATGGGTAATAGTAATTACCATTATTTAGAGCAGGTAATTATTTAGGTAGGTTTAGAGCAGGTTTTCACCCTTCAAACTTTAGGCCCATTTCTGTACAACCACCCTTAATTTAGAAAAAAAAATAAACCAATCATCGGATGACTTTAGAAATCATCTAATCCATTACAAAGAATTCACTTTCACAAAGTTTTTACGAATAGACGCGGGAGTATAATTGCTAATGAACATTTTTTTATGTCTGGGAAATTACCATATCCTGGGATTTGTCTATAGTATTTGATTGACTTAACTTTTTTGACTTAAGATCCTAAGTCCCCTACATGGGGCAGAGGGCGTCAACAGTGCGCCGCCAACCCGGTCGATTTTGAGCTTCGCGCTTCAGCTCGCTCCAGCTTTTCGCTATAGCCTCCGCTTCTGCAATGATTGTCTGCCGCCAGGTCTGCTTAGGACGGCCACGTTTACGCTTTCCTTGGGGGTTCCAGTCTAGGGCTTGCCTCGGTATGTGTTCAGGGCCCCTTCGAAGCGTGTGGCGAATCCAGTTCCATTTCCGGCGTTTTATCTACTGGTCTTTCGGAGTCTCATTGCAGCGCTCCCATAAATGTGCGTTGGTGAATTTCTCAGGCCAGTATATGCCAAGAATCCGGCGTAGGCATCGGTTGACGCAAGTTTTGAGTCGACGCGAGATATCCCTAGTAACCTTCCACGTCTCACATCCATACAGCAATACGATTTTGATGTTGGACCGGAATATTTTCAGCTTGACTCTTCGATGTCAAATTTCCGTGATTGCCATATAGGACGGAGCCGTGCAAAGGTTGCTCTTGCTTTGGTGATTCTCGAAGCAATGTCCTCTTCGGTCCCTCCAGTTTCCGACACGACACTTCCGAGGTAAGTGAATTTGTGGACTCACCTCAGCCACAGCCTCTGTGCCAATGAGCAACGGCAATGAGCTCGTCGCGCCGCACCTCATCTCTTGGTTATTCATTTTAAGTCCCACCTGCATTGCCTCCCGACGTAGGTCGTCTAGCTTGGCTTGCATATCGGCACGTGTGTGACTCAAAAGGCATAGGTCGTCGGCATAATCTAGATCTTCTATGATGCTAGATAGTCCCCACTCTATACCGCGGCGCTTATTGGAGGTCGTGTGGTGCATCACACCATCAAGAACGACGAGGAAGAGGAGAGGTGAGAGAAGACACCCTTGTCGCACACCCGCATGTACCGGTATGTTGTCCGAGACGAGGCCATTGTGCGTCACTCTACAAGAGTATTTGTTGTAGATGGCCTTGACGAGGTTCGTAATATTCTCGGGCACACCAATCTCACGCAGTCGGTCCCAGATAGATATCCGCGTCACCGTATCAAAGGCGTTTTCAAAGTCTACAAAGGTTAAATAAATTTCCCTCTGCCATTCTGATGCCTGTTCTAATATGATGCGCAGTGTATTGATCTCATCCGTGCAGGATCGACTGGCTCGGAATCCAGCCTGCTCCCTGCGAATGAGTGGTTCCAAGGCCCCCGACAGCCTGTCCAAAATGATCTTGCAGAGCACTTTAGGAGCCGAGAGCAAGGTGATGCCTCTCCAGTTACCGCAATCACTGAGATCTCCCTTTTTGGCACTGCAATAGGGAGACCTTCATTCCAGTCGTCTGGTTGGCCAGCCAGATTTTATGTAGGAGTGGCGTCAGTACTTTCACAGCTGTTGCAGGTCAACTTTAAGTGCTTCAGCTGGGATGAAATCGACTACTGGGGCCTTGCCATTTTTAAGCGATCGGACGGCATTCGCTACTTCTTGTCTTGTGGGTGGAGACACGTCAATATTTAGGCTCCGCAGGGTCAAGCTGCTATCAGGTATAGTGGAAGCAAAGGGTTATTAGGGACACGAAATATCTCCTCAAAATGCTCCCGCCGGCGTTGAAGCTGTCCCTCAGATGTCACAATCCGTTAGCTCTCCTTGTCTTTTAGAGGCTTTTCTTCCGGATCTGATTTCCGGCTAAGGCTTCGTTGCCTTGTACAACTCCCGGAGTCGACAGCACGTTGGGCGCTATCAGCGAAACCGTCCGTCCATATTCTTTTGTCGTGCCGACTACTACGGTAGATGCATCTTCTGATACGACGGTATTGCGTCAGGTCGTCCAGCACTAACGTATCGTTGGTCATCAGAATCTTCAGGTGAAGCTCTCTTCTTTTTTCGATGAGGTTCCAGGTCTTCTGTGACATCCAGTCTTCACGTCTAGGTGTTCTAATAAAAAATAAATCCTAGAATGATGGAGCTGGTCTCTTTATAGACCATTTTGATATGATTCCACTCCGTGTTGACTGCAGCTCCAACATCTGCATCGAGTTCAGAGAAACGGTTACGCAGCCCCAACGCCTATCTCTGGGTTCCGTAGCTTGTTGACCTCAAATTGTCTGCCTACTTTGGTCGGCTTGCTAGCCGTTCGAGCTACAGCTACTTTGAGCCGCACTTCAGCAACTACTAGGTGGTGATAACTATCGATGTCCGCTCCTCGACGGTTTCGAACATCGAGCAGCGATGAGCGCCATTTCGCGCTAATGGCAAGGTGGTCAATTTGATTTTTGGTGACTCCATCCGGTAAGTTCCATGTGTATTTATGGCGATCTCCATGAATGAATAAAGTTCCTCCGATGGTAAGGTCTTTATCCTGACAGAACTCCAAGAACCGCTCTCCGTTCTCATTGCGGATGCCCAGTCCGTATTTGCCCATATGTCTTTGGCACCCATCGTTATTCCTGCCGACCTTGGCGTTCAGATCGCCCATGACGATTACTATGTCCTTTTTGCGAATGTTCTTCAAAGTCGAGTCGAGTGCGCCGTAGAAATCGTCCTCGTCTTCTTCCGAAGCCGAATTTGTGGGCGCGTAGCATTGAACAATGGTGATCTTTCGGGCTCTACTGTTAGAACGGGCTATTATGATTCGGTCTGAGGTGGGTTTCCACTCTAATAGACTCCTTCATCTTCGTTCCCGGAGTGAAGTAACGTAAGGCCTCTAGACGTTCTCAGCTCACCGAATCTCTTAACCTCATGGCATCCTATCTAAATGATAGAATTCAGAGGGTCAATATCGAGGATACTCTCCGATCATTCTTATTTTTAATACCTGTATATTTATGAGAATGAGAATCCCGAGTAATGTAGTACATTACTCGGACACTCACATTATTTTTGCGTGTAGATGTTATAATAACTCTTTTTTTAATCTATAACATTTTGTTCAAATACACATAACATAGCTCATAGCTTACCTGTTCGATGGCGTGGCTGGGCCGCTTGTACAGCGGACTGCCGCCGCCGACCGAGTGCCTGCGCTGCGCCGCGGCGCGCGGCTTCGGCGGGTACATTCTAGAACATACCACGTAGAGGTCACGGCGGATAGCCTAGCGTAGCTGTGATCTTTGCAGCTATTAGCGGTATAATAGTCATTTTACGTCCTGTAGATTTCGTAAAAAGCGGATCAAGTAGTACAAAATTATTCCACACAGAGTGTGCAATGCTTCACGGTAATAAATTTACTTCTTATAATGTGAGCTTTTTAGAATGTTTTTTTTTATAAAATGTGTTTCTATTTCTCATAGGATTAGGGTCGTGATGTTATAATCAATCGTTCAGTAAACATTTTTTTCGTTTTATGTTGAGATTGTAAGGAAACCTTTATTGCATTCGGACAGGTTTTTCAGTGAGCCCCGCGTCACCGGTTATAACGTATGTGAGTAAGCGACGCGAAATGAACGATCGTTTTTAAATTATCGGTCTACTAGACACGAGTACTGAGGTCTGGATTTACGAGTGTGTGGTGTTTATTATGTATGTGTGTGGGGTGCACTCGCCTGGTGTGGTCGAGCCGCGTGGGCGAGGCGGGCGGCGACAGCGGCTCGCTCTCGTCCGACGAGGACGGCGGCGAGCCCCGCGCGCCCGCGCCCGCCCCGGCCCCGGCCCGCGCCGGCGCCGGGCTCGTCGGCGACGCCGGCGGCGGGCTCAGGTACGTTATACTGATGGCCACACAAGCGCTTTTATAATTAATTTACTATCGAAAACAAAACAACAGTTTCGAGATAACTTCTATATATATTTATATGTCACTAAGCTCGGTAGAAAGTGAAAATGCTATAATTTTTGAAAATACTACTTTAAAGAAATGATTTTTGTTAGTCAGATATCAGATTATTAGGAATTTGTGGGCGATTATTAGAACGAGACGGTCGGCAGCTCATCGACCGAGGAAATATCGTTAGGAGAAGAGCCGGCCGGAGGCGGCACTCCCGGTTAAAAATCTCGACGGAGCGGTCGCACCCCGCACTTTGGAGCGGCAGCCTCGAAAGTTAGAATGACCCCACTGTCGTACTGGAAGCGGGCCTATGGTGCGAGCTCGCGTACCTGTCGAGGCGGATGTCCCCGAAGGCGAAGAGGTGCGCGGGCCGGTAGTGGCGCGGGCGGCGCGTGAGGCGCGCGCGCAGCTGCGGCGTGGCCAGCGCGGGCGGCGGGCGCGCGGCGCGCCGGCGCAGGCGCAGCGCCAGCTCGCCGCGCGCGCCGGCGGCGCCGCACGCGCCCACCACCGCCTCGCCGCTCCAGCCGATCACGCACTGGGTCCCCACCTGCGTCGCCGACCCGCATTACACCTCACCGATCCTCACGACCGCTCTCCGTGTGGCCGATGCCGTCGCATCGCGACGCGCACGTAGACGCGACGTTAATCTTTATGATGTGCGCATCCGTGCGAGCGGCGGTGAGGATCGTGTCCTGCGATTAAACTCACCAGAAATATTTTATACGATGCTCTAGATATTAGTATTTTTTATAATTTGTTCGAGGCTTTCAACTGTGTGCATCGATAGACCTCTTTAGTAAATTACACCATTACATTATTAATAACGAAGCTTTCAACCTCTCAACCTATTATGTGTATGATGATATTGGATGAGCCGATATAAGTGGCAAAAAATGGCCCAGTTTTACAGCAAAACTGCGAGTTCCCTTGGGGTTCGATTTTCGGTCCATTTCTGTACCTCATATACAAAAATGACACCCTACTATGTAGGGAACAATCAAAACATTGTGTGTTGTTCATAATATAAACATCTTTATTCATAGAAACTAGTTCCTAATTGATTCCACACAAATAATCTTCTCAATATTATCCGTACCCCACAACAAAATGTAGATGGAAAAAGAAATGTAAAAATACTATTTGAAAAGAGAAACCGTGGAGTTCCTTGCTCTTCTTCTCCACAGGAATGACATTCCGAAGTGGTGGTAGATTCTTTGTTACTTTTCTGACGATTCATAAATACTGTAATGGTTTACATGAATAAGAAATATTCTGATTTACTACGCCAATCGTGGGACGGGAAAGAATATAATAGTAGCCAATGTAACAAATAAATTGTAGGAATTAGACTGAGTCAAATGCATTTTCATGTATCACTATTGATACCCGATTACAGTGGGGCCCACATACTTAAAAATTGTATAGTAGGCTTAGCTCAGTGGCACCCTACTAATATTATAAATGTGAAAGTTTGGATGTTTGTTACTCAATCACGCAAAAACGGCTAAACGGATTGGATAAAATTTTGCACACAGATAGTTTATGAACTGGATTAACACATAGGATTAAAACACTTTTTATCCCAGAAAAATGTTAGTTTCCTATCTAAAATCAACGCGGACGAAGTCGCGGACAGAAACTATACAATAAAAAAAATGATTATTAACTGAAATGTAAAGATGCTTTTATTGATGCTCTGTAAACTTACATCTCTCTCTCTGCATACAATCTTAGTTCTCCAGAACAGATTTTGATTATGGGTAATATTTAGAAACGATACCTTTTTTTTTTATCCCCCCCCGGGGGAAAATCCTGCATAGGACTTCCGCGAGCCTCGGGGGAAGCTCGCGGGGCGTGTCGGATTCCTACCGACTAAAAACCCCAGGGTGGCCGACATCAGCACTTTGGAAGGGCTCCGGGATCTCCGTATGGAACGCACCGGTGAAGAAACGATACCTGTACGATCTCGTCGCCGATGTGCACGGCGCCGGACGCGTGCGCCGGCGAGCCGAAGCGGATGTCGGCGAGCTGGTGGTGGCCGCAAAACGACGGCACCACGTCGAAGCCCAGCGGCTTGCCGCCCTGCCGCAACGTCACCGTGTCCAGCGACGCCGGTTGCAAGATCATTGGGTCCGATACATCCTACAAAAAATATATACATTCTACTTATGTTGGTACACATTCACTAGCTTGATACACCATGCCACAACAAACATTTCTTGTTTATACACAATCAACTTTCAAGCATAAGCTCATAGCTCAGCGCATGGTCAACATTTTTGGGCGGCCACGGCGCGCGCCGGCTGCTCGGCGAAGCGGTCGCTGCGCGCACGCGGCCGCCTGCAGCGACAGCTAGTGGGTGAGGAGCCGGCAGAGCGCTGACCTGTATGATGTAGTCGGCGGTGGCGGCGGTGGTGGCGGCGGCGGCGGCCACGGCGCGCGCCGGCTGCTCGGCGAAGCGGTCGCTGCGCGCACGCGGCCGCCTGCAGCGACAGCTAGTGGGTGAGGAGCCGGCAGAGCGCTGACCTGTATGATGTAGTCGGCGGTGGCGGCGGTGGTGGCGGCGGCGGCGGCCACGGCGCGCGCCGGCTGCTCGGCGAAGCGGTCGCTGCGCGCACGCGGCCGCCTGCAGCGACAGCTAGTGGGTGAGGAGCCGGCAGAGCGCTGACCTGTATGATGTAGTCGGCGGTGGCGGCGGTGGTGGCGGCGGCGGCGGCCACGGCGCGCGCCGGCTGCTCGGCGAAGCGGTCGCTGCGCGCACGCGGCCGCCTGCAGCGACAGCTAGTGGGTGAGGAGCCGGCAGAGCGCTGACCTGTATGATGTAGTCGGCGGTGGCGGCGGTGGTGGCGGCGGCGGCGGCCACGGCGCGCGCCGGCTGCTCGGCGAAGCGGTCGCTGCGCGCACGCGGCCGCCTGCAGCGACAGCTAGTGGGTGAGGAGCCGGCAGAGCGCTGACCTGTATGATGTAGTCGGCGGTGGCGGCGGTGGTGGCGGCGGCGGCGGCCACGGCGCGCGCCGGCTGCTCGGCGAAGCGGTCGCTGCGCGCACGCGGCCGCCTGCAGCGACAGCTAGTGGGTGAGGAGCCGGCAGAGCGCTGACCTGTATGATGTAGTCGGCGGTGGCGGCGGTGGTGGCGGCGGCGGCGGCCACGGCGCGCGCCGGCTGCTCGGCGAAGCGGTCGCTGCGCGCACGCGGCCGCCTGCAGCGACAGCTAGTGGGTGAGGAGCCGGCAGAGCGCTGACCTGTATGATGTAGTCGGCGGTGGCGGCGGTGGTGGCGGCGGCGGCGGCCACGGCGCGCGCCGGCTGCTCGGCGAAGCGGTCGCTGCGCGCACGCGGCCGCCTGCAGCGACAGCTAGTGGGTGAGGAGCCGGCAGAGCGCTGACCTGTATGATGTAGTCGGCGGTGGCGGCGGTGGTGGCGGCGGCGGCGGCCACGGCGCGCGCCGGCTGCTCGGCGAAGCGGTCGCTGCGCGCACGCGGCCGCCTGCAGCGACAGCTAGTGGGTGAGGAGCCGGCAGAGCGCTGACCTGTATGATGTAGTCGGCGGTGGCGGCGGTGGTGGCGGCGGCGGCGGCCACGGCGCGCGCCGGCTGCTCGGCGAAGCGGTCGCTGCGCGCACGCGGCCGCCTGCAGCGACAGCTAGTGGGTGAGGAGCCGGCAGAGCGCTGACCTGTATGATGTAGTCGGCGGTGGCGGCGGTGGTGGCGGCGGCGGCGGCCACGGCGCGCGCCGGCTGCTCGGCGAAGCGGTCGCGCTGCGCGCACGTGGCCGCCTCCAGCGACAGCTTCAGCAGCGCCGCCTTGCGCTCCGCCAGCGACGCCGCCGCCGACCCGCTCGAGCACAGAGGCCATCTGCCACCAAACACGACCACTTTCTCAGCACAGTTGACATATGTATTCAGTTGAGCATCATAAGAAGCTCCCGGGATATACCATTTATCGACTGGGAGAGTGACAGTGATGCAATTATTTTACAAATCAATAATAAGGGACGGATATATTGAGCGCGTGCTCGGAAATAAACGACCTATATGCATAACAAATATTATATCTATATTATAATATAGATATAATATTTGTTATGCATATAGGTCAACAAATATTATATCTATCTCTATCTATATAATCACACCAGATCCCTTGCGGGGTAGGCAGAGAGTACAGAGTTCCAACAGGTTCTTTCCTTACATACCTCTCTGGCTTCCTCCACTCTCATAGTTCGTCTCATACACGCTCGCCGTTACGGAGACTCTTGACCTGTCCTTTAGATAAGACTCGGTCTATTTGGTCATGGTAAGATAGTCTAGGTGTTCCCCGGTACCTACATCCTTCCACTTTCACATTGTATATCTGTTTTGTCATTATTTCTTCTGACATTCTTGCTATATGCCCGAACCAACGGAGCATAACCCTTTCTCATCTTTACACCGATACTATCTTTCATACCTACTCGCTTTCTTACCACGTTGTTGCGAATACGATCGGTCAACTTCACTTCGCAGAGCTCGCATTTCCACCGCATTTATCCTACTTTCATTCTCCTTCTTACATACCCAGCTCTCGCTGCCATATAACAGCGTTGGGACAAGCACTCCGTTATGTATGGCCAGCGGCGCATTTTGGCTTAAGTACCGGCTCTCAAGTAGCTTTCCCATCGCATCCACCCTGTTTCCTGCACTCGCTCTTTTCGCTATGTCAGCGGTGTATTTTCCATCCTAACTGAATGCGCATCCGAAGATATACAAACTCGTTCACTTGCTCCAGCACAACGTTACCAACCACAATCTTTGCATTCGTTTTGGTTTCTTCCCGTTCAAAAGGCCGGCAAGTAAAGCCGAAGCCCCAAAGTTGCCTACTCTTAACGACATTTTCAATACCTCTGTAGACGAAACTCTGCCTCCACTAGGATATCATAGGGAAGATGTATGGAACCAATTGAAAACTGAGATAGAAGATTTGACGAAAGACTCTGAAAACCAATTGACCATACACGATATTCACTACTATACACTCTTGTACATCATCATAGTGGTGGCCCTTTTGGTAGCTGCTGTCGTCATTAGCACATGGATCAAGAGGAGGAGCCAAGGCCGGGTTGCTGAGCCTGAGGCGGAAACACCTCGGTCGAGGCCGCTGAACACCGGTGTCAGTGTCACTACCAAGTGCTAGTAGTGAAACAATAAGTGAAATCAAATCTGTACAAAATGTGCCCAGTGAAATTAAAAGATCAGTGCTTAGTGTAAATGTGGGAACCTCTCCCATACTTCTTAGATCGCGTTTAAACAGTGAATAGCGACAATTATTACTCAATTTCTGTTCTCTAACTATGGAAATTTACTAACGTTTCAAATTGTTTATCCCCTTTGTATCACCTAACAATTTTTTATATCATTTAGATTAAGACATCATTATATTTTCATTGAATTTAAAAACATCATAAATTCATCTCATTCGAGTGGGCAGGATGTACAGTGAACTGCACAGTTTGCTTACTCGGCGTTTACGCAATAAGTATGTATGCGCGTCACCGAGGCATCAGTAATCATTTTTAACATTAATAAATAAGTGCACTTACAGCATTCAATTCGGGCAGTTTTATTATCATTTTTGATCGACCCAAACCCTATCATTTATCACCCTATCAACCGTGTGTGAGATTATCATCACCAGCAATCACAACCATAATCTTGTTTTTTTTTTACATTCAAATATAGCCATTTTTCATGCAGTCGTCTTTCATAACTGTGACTAGTGTTTGCAAATCAGTGGCTGTTTGCGCTATTAAAACCGCGTCATCTGCATATAGTAGATCATGATGATTCACCACTAGATCACCTATTTGTACACCTTTATTTATCGCTTTCAGTCTTTGTAGACTTTTATCCAAATATATTATAAACAGTCTAGCGCACAACACGCAACCCTGCTTGACGCCGATTTCAACGTCAAACCAGGGTGGCATGTTACCACCCACCTCTACGCATGCCTTGCTGTCCACATAGGTGGACTGGACGACTTACAACAGAGTGCCATTTATACCATACCCAGAGTATGTAAAATGTCCCAAAGTCTCTTTCGCACAACTCTATCAAACGCCTTCTCCAGATCCACAAAACCGCAGAAAACCATCCGGCCTACTGCCAGATGCTTCTCTACGATGTTGCGGAGGGAGAAAACTTGATCCGAACATCCTCTTCCGGACCTGAAACCCCCTTGTGCCGCGCAAAACATTCCATCGAACTTCTCGCGCATTCTACTTTCAATAATTTTACCTTGGCTGCCAAGCTGATCAAACTGATGGCTCTGTAATTGGCGCAGTCATATTGTGAGCCCTCGCCTTTATAGAAGGGTACTATGACTGCGCGGCGCCAATCTGTAGTGACCCTACCGGTCCACCAGCCAAGGTTTGTAAGGACCCGAAAGGCGTCCCGGACGCAAGTTCCACCATATTTGATCATCTCGGCAGATATTATGTCTATTCCCGCAGCTTTACCATTTTTCATACTTCCTATCGCCCATTCGACTTCTTCCATAGTGATGTCCCCTATTGATTCCGCTGCCATAAACTCGCCTCTGGGCTCGTCTGTGGCACCAGTATCCGGGACATCCCCATACATTTCTCCAAAATATTCACTCCACCGGCTTAGCACAGCTTGTGTCTGCAAGAACGTCACCATCCTTAGATTTTATCCTTTCCATTCTGGAGCCTGACGAATGACCTCGAGACTTCCTCACTTTGCTTTTGCTGTTTAGTGTAGTACTGCGAGTTTGGTGTTGTTCCGAAGTTCTTCGCCAGCCTTTCCGCCTCAGTCGCACTGACTCTTTCACGCTTTTCTTTCACTAAAGTTTTGGTGGTATTGGTCTTGCATTGCCGGTATATTTCTTTCTTCATCTCTGTCATACTGTCATTCAGGTTCAAAGAAGAATCATAGTCCTGCCACGCTTTATTGTTACTTTCTACGGAGCGTTGTAACTCCAAATCCCACCATGCATCATCTTTTGCTTTACTATGCTTCTTTGAGCAACCACATACTTCTTTCGCGGACTCTACCAAACTCTCTTTCAGACAATTCCAGCATTCATCTATATTTGAGTCCGAAGAACCAGCTGTCAAAAGCTTGTCCCGGAATCGTGTCTTCATACATTCTCCTCACGCTTTCATCTTGCACCTTTTCAACCTTTATTCTTTCAAGGTCTCTAAAGGAGATGCGCTGTCGCCAGTGCCTCCACTTCCTGAACAGACCACTAAACCGCGCAACTACGAGATAGTGGTCTGATTCAAGAGTGGGGCCTGTATACGCAGCGTACCTTGGGGTTTGCTTCGGAGTTACGGTTATTAACCAGGATCAAATCTATCATGTTTTTTTGTTTATTACCGAATTCCACAAATATTATCATTTTCTAAAAATACTAAAGTACGAAATAAAAAACTGCTTTACAAGAACTTTGCTACAATTATATTGTGTTTTTAAGTAAATTTTACTGACTAGTTCTTAAATGTTTCGCGTTGAAATCGGAAAATGTAAAGCAATAGACACGACTTTACATGTTTTTCTATCAAGAGATTTTACCAGATCTTTTTTTTTTAATTTATATAGATACATTAAACACATTACAACCAATGACAAAAAAGTTTTGTTCAGGATTGTAACGTAAACAAGAGTTTCAAATATAGGGAAAATCATATTTCTAAATTACAAGTCTGCAGTCCATATACTTTTTAAAGTGCAAGGAGCACAAAAATAATGTTTATCGCGGTAGCCCCTTAACACTGGCGGTCCGATTCTTATTCGGACAGTGGAAATAAGAATCTCGCACACAGACGCCCGCTCTGCGCGGCTTCGCGGCAGGTGCTAGAAGATACTACCCCCTGAACACCTCCAAGAAGCCACGCAGAGCTCAACTGTTTACTTATGTTAACCATGTTCAATAACACTTTATTGCCAGTTTCAATATTTTTGAATCAGTTATAATCAGCTTAGAAATTTTGTAATTTCGTAGAATATATCAAGTCTCAGATAAAGTCAGGAGTCTCCGTAACCGGCGAGCGTGTATGAGACGAACTATGAGAGTAGAGGAAGCCAGAGAGGTATGTAAGGAAAGAGCCTGTTGGAACTCTGTACTCTCTGCCTACCCCGTAAGGGATCTGGCGTGATGATATAGATAGATAGATAGGTATCCAGTATCAGTCAGGAATCTAGCATTGTGCCCTGTACAACGGCAATAGGCTTTATTACACGTAGTGATGGGCATACTCAATTAATCAAATATTAGAATAATCGAAGATAGTCAATCATGAATTTTATAATAGATTATGTATTTGATTCCTAAAAATAACTGACGCTGTTCGGCAAGAATACCTATAAAATGGGTAGGTAGGTTTTGAACACACCCAGATAAACATAATCAATTCACCACACAGTATCACGATTATTTGTTCTTTCATTGTGCTACGAGGCGCTCGTAGCGCCGTGTGACCGCGGTGTTCTTAGCGATCATCAAGGTCAAGCAGTGTGCCGCTCGGTCGGTCTGAGATGGGAGACCGTTTTTAATATTTTAATATTTGAGCATTTCTGTGTTTCTCCATCAAATCAATTGATCAAAGATGCCTTATTATTTTTAAATGCTTTTGAATGTGCCGGTGCGTAACCCGGTTGACTACCTACTATCTACCAAAAAAGTATCTTAATTTCATAAAAACAGGAAAAAATAATAGATAAACGAATCGACATATCACTAATTACATTGGACATAATATCGGCGGCGAAAAGTGTGTATACACAGAACACCTCTGCGTCACCTATGTTTATTTCCCAAGTGGGGTATGGTTTTTTAGGAACATATTATGTTTTGGTCAGGTTTCTTAGAAATCTGATAAATATTTAATATTCAGTATTTGATACACATATACCCAATAGAAATTTCATTAGATTACATTCTGTAAGTGGGAATAAGACTAACCAAATCAGCCTCTACTGACAATACCTCACAATGACCACAACCACTAACAAAAATAAAACTATTAAGGAGTGGTTTTGAGTTAATAGAGAAAAAATTGTGAAACATCAATCAATTTAATTGAGAATTCATTTATGATTAAAGTTAACTACTGTTTAAATTGAAAATCAGATTTGGTCAGTTTACCCTCATCGTGGAGAGGCATGTATGTCTGTAGTCTATATTTATTGTTAGTTGTTTTGATCATGAAATCTATTTCTACATCTTTTTGCAATACAACCACATTTTATCACAGATAATAAAGAATTACCTGTCCAGCCAGCAGACGAGTGGTTTGACAGCATGCACAGTGCGAGCAACATCAGCTAGTGTCTGTGTCTCCAGCCTGGCATCGGTGTGGTGTCGGAGAGCTCGGGCCAGTGTTGTAGCAACTACGGACACCCGCAACGCTAGCTGCTGCACGCACTCTCTCGACACTTCATATTGCTACATACAACATTTCCAAACTAAAACAGTGAATTTGTGCTATCTTTTGTTAGTGAAATCTACTATAAACATTTACACACTTGAACAAACATTGAAACTAAGACTTGTTTACAGAAAATTACACAATTTTTTAATGATAGTACTTAGCATTGAGGAGAATAAAAAGAAAGGAATTAAAACTGGCTTTTAGTATGTACTTTATTGATATAATATGGAATAAAAAGGCTAAAATACAATAACATTTATGTTGTGAGTAGTAGTTGGCCATACATTTATAAACTAGATTTATTTCTCAAGCTACGGGAACCATCTATGACTTGGTTATGATTTCAGCAAAAATTTTGAGAAGTTAGAACTTTGACCAAAGTAATCTTGTATATTATATAAATTACAATATGATTCATATAGTTATCTATATTCCCACTACTTTCATTACGTACAACAGTTAACTATGAGAAAACATTTCAATACATTGATTCAGCCTTGCAGTTTCAATTCATTTAAAAGGGAGAACAGGAAGAAATCTAAAACCCACAATAAGTTTCTGTAAAAAAACAAGGCATAAACAAATCTCCAGTGAATCATACTGTTCAAACAATTTCAAAACCAGTGTAATGATCAATCATGTTAAAGTTTACTTCTACAGTATTCTAAAAATAGCAGCCTGTCCAGTAATACAAGCATCATATTCGGTGGCGACGCGCTCGACCGATAACACCGAGTGATAAGTGAAACATAATGTGTTTATGCACTGTGACTCACCCCAGCACAATGGCATGTTACCCTACCTACACACATAACTAGTGTCTCCTGCGGTGCGAGGTGTCGGCACTTACGAAGTTCCGCAGGTGCTCGACGGCCTCGAGCAGCAGCTCCTGGTGTCCGATGACGTGCATGCCCAGGTACTCGAGGTCGTCGCAGCGTAGCGTGAGCAGCTTGGCGCCGTCCAGGCCGCGCTCGCGCAGCGCCGGCACGTAGCGCGCCACCGTCGGCCCCAGCCCTGCGCACAGCACTCGTGACTCACCGCCCGCACGACACCAGCGGCGCCGACGACAGCGACACTACCTGCGAGCCAGTCGGCCACCTGGTCCGGCGACCACTCAGCGACGTTGAGGCTACCCATCGCCGCAGACTTGGCGCATCATTTGCACCGCTCCAACTGTTTATTATTGTGGTTCTCTAGTAAAACTATGCAGCAGCCGCGAACCGAAGCGACTTCGCTCGAGATTTGTTTGACAGCAATGCAATGACAGCTCGACGGAACATGAGTGGCATTGACATTCAGATTACGTTTTGTTAACGTCAAATGTAACTTTTGTTACGGTATTAATTGTTACTTATTCGATTTTGTTAGTGCTATGCAATTTAATTTGCATCATATTCTAAAATCGTCTATTAGCAATGTTCTTAATTTAAATGGCCTTAGAACGTTGTAATACCAAATAAAGTCACTAGGTGGCATTAGTCGTATCTACTGTGTAATAATCTTGTAATTTTTGATAGAATCTTAATAATATAATACGGGTTTTATTTTTAGTCATTTTAATATTAGTGAATGACAAAACTGATACACAATGCGAAAGTGGAAGGATGTAGATACCGGGGAAGACCTAGACTATCTTACCATGACCAAATAGACCGGGTCTTATCTGAAGGACAAGTCAGGAGTCTCTGTAAACGGCGAGCGTGTATGAGACGAACTATGAGAGTAGAGGAAGCCAGAGAGGTATGTAAGGAAAGAACCTGTTGGAACTCTGTGCTTTCTGCCTACCCTGTAAGGGATCTAGCGTGATGATATAGATAGATAGAGATAGAATATTAGTATTTTATAGTAGCGAGAGTGGCGCAGCCGAGATTCGTAGCTATGTGGTAATAAAATAGCGCCATTAACTATCCGAATAGGGGAAGCGAGATTGGCTTGTAAGGATCTTTACTTACCAGATATACAGGTAAAAACCTGGGCAGTACCTACGCACTACCTAGGTTTTTACATGTTACTGCCTCGTTGGTCTGGACTCCCTCGTTGGTCTAGTGGCAAAGCGCATCGCTTTGTGATCAAGTGTTCCTAGGTTCAAATCCTAGGTCGGACAGTGTAGTTTTTCTTCGAAAACTTCTCAGTACGAGTCCGGAGTCTGGAATTGTGCCCGGTATATGGCAATAGACTCGCCCCCTATTACATGGGACCTAACATCGTCTGCGAAACGTGGGTGTACTCAGTATACCTCTGCCACCCCCGCTTGGGGTATATAGGCGTGACGGTATTTATTTTGTTTTTTAGAAACCTGTGCCTGCTATCTGCCCACAGCAAAGGATCTGACCTGATGATATATGTATCTATCTTTACAAATGAATAGAATAATGTCAGTTCTACTAGTTGTGTGTCAAGGTGTCGATTTATTTAAAGATGAGTTGTCGCTCCTTGAAGGCGAATGAAATCATTTAACATCGACCTGGCAGCCCGTCAGGCAAGATTTAATACACCCTATTTTACGTAGGTCGTTTGTTTGAAGTGCCTTGTATATATGATATTATTTACCTATCTACTGCTGCTGCCTGTTTTGTAGACATGGGTTGGTACCTATTCTGGGCACTAGGTAAATACTAGGCATAGTCATCATAAAGAGTGATGGCTGCTCTAGTAGGTAGGTATTGGTATCTACCAGTGATGGGGTGCCCACCCGGATTCCTTAAGACTTATCATTAAACTCAGTCGTAAGGCATCAAACTGGAGCTAAATCGTAAGTTATTATTTGTAGTCTAAAGATTTGGTACCAACAATATCTGTACAATACATCAGATAGGTATGTATACGTACATGGCATGATAAATGAAGAATAGTTTAGATTAATAAAATATTTACAAGCTTTCACCTATAGTTACACAATCAACCACCAAAATATATCTCGTGCTTCCGTCATTAAAGACTTAGGAGTTTTCATGGACAGCTTGCGTTTGAGCGTCATTTCGATTTTATTGCAAAAAAAGCTTCAGCCTCTTCAGCTTTAGAGTTTATCATCCGTAATAAAAACACTTTCTCGACCATGAAATCTATCAAAATACTCTACTGTGCTTTTGTTCGCAGGCATCTTGAATACGCTAGCCAAATTTGGAATCCCAACTATTCAATTCACTCGGCTAGGTTAGAAAGTATACAAAAAAAGATTACCAAGTTCTTGTTTTTTAAATTTAAAATCCCTCAAAAAAAATTACGATGAACGCTGTGTTCGCTTACATTTGCTCAACCCGTAGAAATATTTCAGACACATGCTATATGACAAAAATTGCTCAAACTCAACCTCATACGCTCATCTAAAACGATTGGTTCTACGCATCCAGTTTTAAATTTATTTTCCAGCAGTTCAACAGGATTTAAAAACCATTTGACTAAAAGTGTTTTCCTTCCTCCATGTTATTATAGGACTTTGCAGCTATTTATTTAACCTACTAATTAATTAATTAGTATTCCGATTCAATTAGGCACATTTTCTTTTTAACTGTGGCGACTTGTAAATGGTTTCTTACTCCTAATCACTCAACTAACCCATATTGCTAGCTGTAAGCCTCCCAAATAAAATAAAATAAAATAAATATAATAGTATTTATTACGACTATATCACCGAACTGAGAGAAAATTACAATAAAAGTACATATGTACATATGCCAAATGTCCAGACTACAGAAACAGATAACCAAATAATAACTAGTAGCTACCTATTCAGCTAACGGTGAACTTATCGACTTACGATCGTGATCAGATTGATGTCAAGTAAATGTGAGGTTAATCGATTTGATAGATTTTTACAAACATTAACTTTACCCAGTTCTCTACTCCACTGCTTAAATAGAGAAGATTCGTAAAAGTCCAATGTTTGTTATAAGTATCGAGATAAAGTAGGCTTTAGGCTGCTAATCAAACATTTATACCTACATATAATTATAGGTCAGGCACATATCAGCCTGTACAGTCCCACAGTTGGTCAAAGGCCTTGTGCAGACCAATTTAGATTGGTGCAAGCAGGTTCGTGGCCGTAACTTATCAAGTCGTACATAAGCGGCATACCTAATTCTAACACGGCTTTACGACTACTATGTCTACAAAGTAGTAGTAACCGAGACTACCGACTCAAAGTGCCTTCCGAAGCACGAAGATGCACGAAAATAGGAATACCACAAATATCTAAGTCTGTCTAAGCCGGACGCTGCCTAACCTCGGTGATCGCTACAGACACCGCGGTACAAAAGCGCTGCAAGTGTCTACGTAAACGTTTGAAACATGAAAAAATGTGTTTTTAGATATACATTCCGAATATACCTACCCCCGTCGGATAATCTGTGAAGGTATATTTTGTGTGCGTAAAGCTGATAGTGAGGCAGGAACGAAGACCCAAAAGGTTAACTTTTGGGGTCTACGTTCCTACGTCACTCATCAGCCAAAAGGAACGATGATATTGTGAAGGTGGCCAGGAAGTCGTAGAATCGACCGCTTCCGAAACGAATGATGTGATAGAGGAAAGGCTTAGTGCACTCAGCAATAGATAGACAGAGATACAGGTCGATAGATAATATGTATTAATATGGTCCGTGTATATCTAGTAGGAATAATACATATAATAATATCCGCTGATAAAATCGGCCAACCATGAAATTGTGCTACTACTTGTGAAATAATAAGCGCAGTGGTTAAGAGCTTAAGCCGCTCCGCCCACTGTGTCTAATAGTCGCGGGTTCGATTCCCGCACGGGACGAATCTTTGTGTGATCCACAATTATTTGTTCCGGTCTGAGTATTTGTGTATGTGAATTTTCATGTTTGTAAACGCACCGCAAACGCACGATACAGGAATAAATCCTAGTGTGGGGCTACGTTTAAAAAAAAAGTACTGTTTTTAGGTTAGGTATGTTATGTCTATAGCTCTACATACCGTGATACACTTAGATACACGTTCCTCCTTTATGCGAACTCTACCTATGCGCGGACTACTAGGGTGGGTGACCTGCGCGGACAACATTGCGTTACATCCATATCCGTGAGCACTAGACTTATGACATACCTACACGATGTAATCAACCCGCACCAGTTACGTGCAATGTGTATAAGCACGAATCATTATTTTCAACAACTTTCAAGCCTAGATAAAGAAAGTGCACGTTTCTGTTGTGTGCATACTGGAACCTACCTACCTACAACTTACGTACCTTCTCATGGAAGTCGTTGGTTACCGATATAGAACCGGCAGTTAGAACTTCATCGCGACGACCATAGATTGTATCTTATCTGATACGTGACAAGTAGGTAGATACCAGTATTTATTAACGTATCGAACTACCTACAGAGTTATCTGAAAACTTTAACGAACGTGTGTAAGCCCACACTCGGGCAGTAAAACTCCCATTCAGAAAGAAATGTTAACGTTATCTGCCATAAAATACTCATTTAATCTGTCCACCTGCGGGATTGGCACCTTCGTTATCGCGGGCGGCGGACGCCGACACATTCTAGATGCGCGGGCGCAGGGCCGTGTTACCTCGTGTTATTAGCATTTTAAGGCTTTGTCCCGAGAATTTCTCGGCGTGGTTGTCATTAAGCGCGGCGACCGGCGGCGGCTCCGCTCACTCGCTATCTGATGGGATCTTTTGTATATTTATTGGGGCATCAAAGCGGTGCGGTGTAGCGCGGTAGCGCTCTAAATTCAACAATTTAATACCTCTCATAAAGCGAGCAGCAACCGGCGGGCCTCCGTCTATAATTTCTGTTATTGTCCCGATAAATTAGCTTAATTAGGGTGTAAAAAACATAGCGGGCGTGGAATCTAGTGCGAGCGCGGTGGGTGGGCGACGCGGCGGACTCCGGCGGTAATTAGTCCGCGCGCGGCAGACTACCTGCCGCTGCTGCCCGCTCCCGCTCCCGCGCGCTGCTCAACTCCTCGTTAATGAACTGCTCGCGCACTCCTGCACCCCCCACCCCCGCGGCTATTGCTCATTAACAAGCACTACGGCAGCCACACTTGAAGACATCTACTAGTTAATTAATGAAAGTTCATTAAAGTTTCTACGATGGTATCGGATAGTTATTTTAACTGAATGTATAGTTATTCCTAATGTAGATAAAGAATTGTTAAGAGTAGGTGTGGTCCGTTAAGTAGGCTGGTAGGTTAGGCACCTGGTAGGTATTTAGGTATAGAACTACAAAATTATCTGAAGTCTACTTGACCGATAGGTTCCTACCACCAAGTGTCAACTTTTTATGTATTCTGATATACTTTTGTGTAACTCCACTCCCTGAATAGGTATATCTTTGATTCTTTATATCAGCTATTAGTGCTACGATATTGCACACGTGAAATACTGGAATTGGCGTACCTACCGTCTTGCATTTTGTTACGTGAAGTCCGTAGCGGACTCGTAGTACGTAGGTACGGACTATTATATTGATTTTGACATGATCTAAAAGACTTTGAACGCGCAGTAATTATAACTAAATATTGGACAGACGTCACTAATCGTTATGCCATTTTTAAAGTGCGTTATTGTAGGTACTGAGGAGCCTACGAGTGTAACATGTCTAATAAGGATTTCGGTTGTATAGGTTACCGGATTGAATGTATCCAAGTACATATACTTAGGTAATCAGAACTTTGTTCATTAATCATTGTTTTGAGTTACCAACCGAAATCAACGAATGCCTTCTACGAATGTTGTCATGGTCGTGATCGCCTGGAGCCATAGATGTGGATTATTTTAATTGTTGTTTTGAATAAATATCACAAAATATTATTTCCAGGATAAGATAGGTACATACCAAAAATTGTCTATACTTTTCTCGTCCTGTTACTGTAGCTTATTTGTGAAAGCCTGGCGTAATTATATTCTCTTTGGCAATCTCACGATTCTTTTAAGATTTTTTCTGTAACGGATCAACGCTTCCTTTTCCTATATTCCTATCAAAGTCAAAGTCAAAAATCATTTATTTGTATAGGTCAATACATAAGCACTTACAAATCTTAATCATCTATATCCTATTTTGTATCTTAATCATAATTATTTTATGAACTACCTACATAGGATATACCTATCCAGCCATTAAATTTAAAGAAGGTAACTATACCTAGCGTGGTATAGAGAAGAAGGTCAATAGAGTAAACTATCTACTCTTTATTTAGAAGGTAGGCATATTGTGTTACCTACTGGAAAGTACCTAACTTGTATTGTTAGCGGACAACAATATGACACGGCACCGTTACATTACGGCCAAGGCAGGGCCGACGCCGACTAACATTAATGACGGTTCGTTTATATGTAATTTTTATTGCTGCGATAACTCGGCTGCATTCTCGGTGCAAGCCAATGTGCGCTGATAGTGCGCGGCGGCCATCAATCATACCCGTCGGCGGGACACATAAATCCGTCGCAAGTGGCAGTAAACCGACGCGATTGTCGCGTCTGTCGCGTCGGGCGCGCCACGCGGAGTCGCGCCTCGTCCCGCCAGCCGCGCGTTATCTGCTGCGGTAGATAACATGATTTAAGAGGCCGACAGCTCCGCGACTAGCGGGCGGTGATGCCAGCTCAGTTTTGTGTTAAGAATCTGTACGTTTAACTAACTCGGGACAGAAATAATTAAACAGTAGGTACCTACCTACTCTGTGCAGAAATCTAAAGTATTCCTGAAGTATCTTCTGAATGGGTACTGCACATGTACACATTTTCAAAAAATAGGTATTACTTACTTATTTGTAGCAGATAGGTAATGGACAGGCAATTTCAAAAGGTTGTAACCTACATCCTAATATATTCACCTACAAAATATGATTAGGTACTGTAGGTACCTACCTACGTATAGATAATTAATGGGACGATATCTTTTGGGCTAATCTCGATACTTATTTGGATGTAAAAAAAATAGTTACATGCTTTAAATAAATTAATGTCCAGAAAAAAATACACGTAATGATTTGAGAAGAAATAATACCGTCGATCCTTTACTGTCCTATCTATTAAATCAACATAAATTACTTTTTTGTTTTGTTCCCAAGCTACCTGGCAACGCCGCGCCGCCGCGCCGCCGCGCCGCGCCGAGCCGCTCCGCTATCGCTGCCTATATTCGTTGATATTTTTATGAGCGACAAATTGAGTAAATTACGAGTGTAGGTGTCGCGTAGCCTCCATAAACAATAGTGAAATGATTGCGGCGACGGAACGAGGCCAAGAAAACTGTCGGTTTATGTCCCCACAGATATGTAAAACATTTTAACGCGGGAGTTTTTAAGGCAGTGTGAAAATAGAGCCGGCTCTAAGCTTTAGTGTCGCATAAAATCGACAATCCAAGTCCAACACGATGAGAATACTTTTGCGTTCGGAATGTGGAGGGAATTTATTTTATTTTATGCAATTGAAATTAATTCGTACCTATTGCATTATTATAGAAACTATTGTTCGGAACAGCTGTGTTATGACAGGCCAGCCTAGTTGGTTGAACTCATATTCTGAAACTAGCTCTCTTTTTTTTTAAATAAACAAAATGTACACCGTAACGCCTGTATTCCAGTGTCAGAGATGTACTGAGGGCTTAGCACGAACGGATTGACGTTATCAAACCGTAGTGCTGTCACTTTCTTCTTTATTAAATAAACTAGTAGTGAGAAAAGGATGGCACATCAACTCGCTAACATTACGCTAACGTCAATCTGTTCATGTTCAGCCCTTAGGCCCGTATTACAGAACGTAAATCACTCGTGAATCTAGTTTTAAAAACTGATTTTTAAAGTGAAACTTTTATTAAATGCCCGACCGTCACGCGACATGCAACGCGCTCGCCAGAGCAGCCAAGGCCAATAAGTTTCACTTTTACCGTGGTTTCATAAAACCACACAAGGATTTTTTGTACTGAAACCTTAGTTTTAAAACTAGATTCACTGATTTTCGTTCTGTAACACGGGGTATAGTGTACACCCGCCTACAGCAAACACTGTTAGATCCCAATAATATGAGCTTCTTATCTTATTATTGGCTTAGCGGACTGAGGAGTCCTCAGGCGCACTTGGACTCGATGGGATCTTTTGTGCTGTCCTTGCCCTGGTGCTCTTACTTACCTAAAGATCCACATACTCCCTGTTCCAAATTGTAGATCCTAGCAGGGAGGAAGAGCCGCAATTCCTCTGGTGTTGGATAGACCACTCCCAGCAGCTTCATTCGCCGCGCCGCTAGTGCGTCGCAGTTGCAGAGGATGTGCTTCATGGTTTCAGTTTCTGTACCGCAGTTCCTGCATACCACGTCGCTTGATAGGTTCATCTTGTGTAGATGTTCTTTTGTGCCATAATGACCTGTATATGCTCCAATTAATCGCCTCAGTTGATATGATATGAGCTTAATAGCCTATTGCTATATAAAAACATTATGTATACTAGAAAAAAATTAGATCTTTTTAATCAGCTAGGTGATAGGCATTGCTAGAAATAAATTAGATCAACCGCAGTTTCGTCTGTCAAAAATTCACACGTCTTTCATGGGGCACTGTGATAGATTTTATAACAAAATTCAAATTGACGTCACTAATCTTAGTAAAAATAAATTCAAAGCTTGTGTAAAACGAACACTTTGTAAGCAAGCTTATTATTCAATAGAAGATTATTTAAATGATAAAAATACTTGGATAGATGCTATTCCAGCTCCACTTGAGTCATGACAACCTATTCAACTGTTGTTAGTTAACATTCCCTCTCTTCCTTCTATTAATTTAACACAATGTGTACTTTTTTGTAAATGAGGGAACCATGTAGCCATGCTCATAAATAGTATTATTCACTCTTTTAACTTAGACTCACCTGATGACCGACCTACATTGTTCTCCCATACCCCACAACTGAATGTAGATGGAAAAGTTTGTGATTTTTTATTTAAAAAAAGTAACCGTGGAGTTTTGCCCTTCTTCTCCACAGGAATGACATTTCGAAGTGGGGGTAGAGTCTTTGTTACTTCTCTGACGATTCATAAATACTGTAATGGTTTACATGAATAAAAATATTTTGATTCTGATTCTGGCCTGCTAGTGCTCCTTCGTAGAAGTACCTAATCCTTTAATGTTGCTTTATAAATTAATTTATTGGCATTTATAGTGTTATTAGCACACTATTTTATCTGCCTAGAGGTCTTACGATTCTGAAAAAAACGTATTCATTTACATAGAATTAGAAATACATGCGTAGGCCCTTCGCAGTAGGTGCTCACTGCATTAATACTTACGCCGGGACTTCGACGTCACAAAAACTTTTCCGTGGTCTATAGATAAAAACACTAAATTGATTGTCCAAAGATAACATCGTAATAACTCAATAGTCGCAGAAGTTTATATTTTGTCATGAAGGAGCCGGCGCGTGGCGCGCGCCACCTGCCCGGCGCATGCGATACCATGATCAACAGAACCCATACTTTACGCTTCATTTACTATTTAATAAGTGAATTAAGAGACGACACACACATTGCACGGTATTTAGATGGAAAGTAAAAACAAAACTACAGATAACTATCTCATTATCACGTTTAAAAAATGTGCTCGATGCATTATTAATATTGCCGTCGCCGCGACATTTTACCTTATGATAATGTCTAGTAAATGATACTGTGTTAGCTTTAGTATGAACTGGAACACATGTTTTCGAGGATATTGGAGGTATTTAGATGAGTTTTGTGAACTTGGTAAAAGAGCATGAAACTTCAGAGAAGTGAACATGCTTGCATATTTTTTTGACAGCATGATATTTCTGACTTAAGTTCATCTTTTAATGATCAAGTAGAATATTAACACGCATATATTTTTTTAATTGCTATTATTACATCACATTTTACCGACTGTATGTAGGTATTTTTGTAATTGAGAAATTTGATCGATGTTTTCTGCAATAGGTAAGTTAAGTCTTAATTATAAAATGGGCATATTAAGTAGATAGGTAGCGATCAATACGCTCTAAAGGCAAGTGATTGAATAAAAACGAAACTGATCACGTTAATTATTGAATCGTGTGTATTCGGATGTAGAAAACCGCCTCTGCTCGTTTTTCCGAATATCGTAAAAAGTGATTTAACTTACTACCTAATTGTAATTAGTTACCCACCTACTTAGTAACATTAGGCCCGTTACCTCCATTGGCCTATTTCTGCTCTATATCCGTTTGATCTCTGCCGTCATTTCAGAGCAGGCAAGACATTTAGACAATTAGCAGGCGGCGCTCTCCCACGGTAACGATGTTGTTATCTAGCGAGCCAGCAGCGGTAGAACCAGCTCTCGGCTTCGGCTCTCGGTGACTTTCTCCGGCTGCAACTAAATGAGTTATCGGAACGATCATTAGCGAGCCATTGTTCTCGGAACAACGACACATGTCGGAGCGCGGAGGGGGGGAGGCGTGGCCGCGGCGACATCACACGCCGCACCACCTTCTCCCCCTCTCCCCTATCCCGTAGCCTCCACAGCCCCCGCCCCACGCGCGGGTTGCGCGCGCGCACGGAATGCGCGCCGACAAAGACGCGCACAATATCGTTGCGATCCCACCAAATTGTAGAGTTGTTATGTATAGGTAGACAAAGGCGGCTGTAGGACATGGAGTTTGGGAAAAAATATCATTCCAAGATGATATGAGTGAAACGTATTGATTGCAGTGCTTGAAAGTTCTTTTTGAAAGTAAATATAAGTAACAGATGTAGACAAAATAACTAAATAGCGCTACCAACGTTTTAGAGAACATAGTAGTCTACAATTAAGGCAACTAATCGGAGCTTATACTGGCCACTATGGCACAAAAGAATATCTACATAAGATGAACCTCTGCAGCGACGTGGCATGCAGGAACTGTGGCACAGAAACTGAAACCATGAAGCACGTCCTATGCCACTGCGACGCTCTGGCGGCGCGGCGAATGAAGCTACTGGGAGTGGCCTATCCAAGCCCAGAGGAATTTCGGCTCTTCCCTCCTGCTGGAATCTACAGCCTGGTACAGGGAGTATTTGATTCTACAGGTATGTAAGAGCGTTAGGGCAAAGACAGCACAAAAGATTCCAGCGGGTCGAAGTGCGCCTGAGGTCTTCTCGGTCCGATAAGCCAATGACAAGATAAGATATACATAGGAACTAATTACCTAAACACATCAATGAGCCGGTAGCAACACATTCGGGTTTCGGATTCGGGTAAACTTACCTAATTTACATACTTTTTATCAGATCTCTTGAATGTAATATATAATAATCTGCGCACGTACCTACCGTGGTCGTAGCCGTGAACTTCACCAAGCAACCATTTTTTATTTTTCCATAAAATGTTTTACTTACCACAGTTTAGTTACCTGCATGTATAAATTACTAGCGTCATAGTTGTTCGATGTGAGCTATTAGTCGCCACCTATTTTAACAAATAGGAACAATAATACGTAAAACAGTAGCGACTGGCTCAAAAGACGATGACAAATGGTGTCGACTACGTTGAATCACCAATCACAACTATGAGGTCCTACTCCTGCTTTGCATATGAAATGTTAATGGCATGCCGGCCTCCCAATTACCCGGCCAGGTGCCCGCGGCCGGCGGCTGCTTAAATATGTATCTCTACAATTTACGTCTGTTACATGCCACATAACTAATAAGATAATTAGCTATTACTCGGCTATCTCGTCCGTCGGGTAAGTAGATAATACAATTACGTAACGTGGTAGCCTACACCTAAAGTGACAGAGCGTGAAGATTAGAATGGAGCTGCCGAATCCGGGTAATTAGTGCGCTATGCAAATAGTTCATAATCTGGCGTGTCCGAATGCGCCATTAACATAATTTTATAGCTCCGGACGAAATTAATTTAATTAGCCGCCATGACGTGTAATATTTGGGATGTTTGCGCTGATTTACAAGGCATTAAGTAATTAGGGAGAGAAACAAAGCGCGCACGCTCGACAGCCGCGGCCGGCGGCTGCCTCGGAGCCCTGTAGTCGCTGTGAGCTCCGCCGCACACTGCCGGCTAACCGATGCGTGCACTGGCCTGTAGGAGCATACGAGTAATTTAATAAAAACAGTCGCGGCCCGGTCAATTGGACGGAGCAGTCGAACCACACGGTCAAAGGGGATAAAACAATCCTCATTTGGACTCACACTACCTCGTTGGTCTAGTAGCGTATAGCTATCACGAATTCTTGGATTAGATTTCTACATTGTTATTGGCGATTTTCTATCAATTGGCGAAATTTTCACTAGCGGCCGAAATCTTGAATTGTGGAATATATAGTATTGGAAACACCAAAATATGAATGCCCGCTTAGAGGATACAGGCGTGATAGTACCTATTTATTTTATTATTTTTCTACATTATCCTAATTATAAAGTATTAATATATGTAGGTAACATAACACATATATCAGACACCTAAAAATATACACCTATGTACTTATTTAATTTATCAAGTAGGTATTATTCGTTATGAGATGGTATAAGGTATTCAATAGTATTCACAAATTGATCAATACTTGAATAAACTAGAAAAAAAAACGAAAAAAACCACGGTTACAAGGTTCTTCAATTTGAAGTAAAGTAAGATGTATACATATATTAACAACAATGTGAATAGAGTAAACGTATTTGTCTTGGAACCCGCATCAGATGCCGACAATGAGACTAGAGTCTTCTATGCAAAAGCTTATTTACCAACAAAGTAATATTGTTTGGTTCAAATTATCTGTTGTGTAGCTAAGTTAGATTAAGACAATGCAAAACGTATTCGCAAGTTTTCCAAGTGGGAGGGAACAAGTTGTTCGTTTGCGTTCAGGGCCCTTATTCGCTACGACCAATCAAACACGTAACGCGGCGCGTTACGATCGTTTTGTGAAGTGACTGTTTATTGGTAGGTACTTCAGTAACATACAGAATACCATTTTGCTCCTATCACTTACGGTAACTAACACTGACGTGTTAAAGCCTGCTTAGAATGCGCTTTAAGCGAGGCTAAAAATAACACATGGCCGTATCCCCATTAACACAATAAACATGGGCTACATCCGTGCAACCTCTTTGTTAGCATGTTAACTATCACATTGAAACGCAGGTGAAGTAGAAACATTACACCAACATTTCACGAAGATATTGTAACACGCCCATAGCAAATAAGCCTCTTGTGTGAGGCTGTGCGGAGTACGGGCAGCTCCCGGCAGCACTATGCCAGGGAGGCGGTTTGAAGTGGCTTGCGGCGCGGGTGGCGGCAGCGGTGGGGCGCGGGCGGGGGCAGTCGCAGAGCCGCTCTGGTACCGCGCAGCGAGCGCAGGAACGCCCCGCCAGAGCACTCCTGCGACTACAAGATTTACTTTCCATGAGACATGGTAATCTTAAAAATCTCGAAACCGTCGTACGTCTGTAGATACGTCAAAGCTATTTAGGGGAATTAAGGACTCACTTGAACGGCTAGTTGTTAATCGACGATGCGCTTCCATCCACCCTGCCTGACGTCTTTCGTAGCATGCCAGGATCAGAGGAGAGGGATAGTCTCCTATAGGTTTGCTCAGATGGTCAAATACAGTTACATCAGTAATAGACTGTTATAAATTGGTTGCGAGACTACGACAGTCTGTCAGCACTAAGGCTCTGGCTTCCTTCAAACACAGTGACCAGGATGGGGAGGCCTAGCGGACGCACCTGATCCATCGTATCAGACCAAATCTCTCCCTGCTCGCAGTAGTATAGTGGCTATGCTGGTAGCTGGCCTTCGGTAAACTGTTAAACCATATATTTAAAAACTCGATCCGATCCATACCAATCGATATCGATCTTCAATGATATTTTATTTCCTATAGCTATCTTGACTACCTCTTAAAAGTAAATAAGTTCGTTAGTAGGAAGTAACATATTTCTTCCCCAATTACATACTTATATACCACTTCGTGAGCTCTTATAGTCAATCCTGCACTCGCTCGTAGCCAATCCGCACAGCTCATTCACCGTCACTCAAGCGGGAGGTGACATGTCCCAATTAGTCGGCACAGAGCTGGCAACCCTAGCCGCGCTCGCTTTAACGAACGTTCTCGTTATAATATGTTTTGTAAGACTCCCGATGAAGATAGCATTGGCAACGATTTTAATTAGCAGTAATTGCTCATAGGTAACATTCTCCGTGAGCGACGCCCGCCGCCCGCACCGCGGGGCAATCACATGCTCCCCGCGCCACCCGCGGAATGCCATCAAAAATGTTAATGAGTCGATGTAACACGAATATAATAATAGCTCTGATTATGCATTGCCTCAGCCGGCCGCGGCCATTGTTAACGGCGAACGCTGAGGTCGCCGAATAACTGCTAATTAGACGCCGCGCTCGTACGGTTTGCGTATCGGTTGACCTCCATCTATTGCAGAACACAAAAACATTTTTGTATATTTCCCGCAACTTTCTGAATACTTAACTGCCTGTGATGCTAGTAAGCTCGTAACGAACCACCTATCTCCATAAGTGTTGGGTTTTTTAAGATTTTAAATACTACGAGTTAATCTATAAAGTTTAAAGATCCATAGGTTAACCTACCTCCCTACGCATCAACTACAAATCTTGTCCCGAGTTTGCTTGACTTGATTTGCTTGAGTAAATATACTCCCATCGGTTTTATTTAATAAGGATAAAACCCACACCTCCCACTTGCCATGACTTTACATTAAAACTCGAAACTCATAAGAAGTTTTCTCCGACGTGTCTGGTAATAAGGAGCTCCCCTGCTCGCCCGTCAGCGAGGCTCAAGTGAGGATCGTATTAAAAACGCGAGTATAGCGTATGTGTAATTAACATACACTTTCTTCGCCGAGTTCATCGCGTGTTCCATTAGCTAACTTCGAACTTCGTTCTACCTAGAGATATACGTACATCCACTCTAGCCAGAACTTTGTACAGATTTCCCACAAGTGCCGAGTTGTACCTTTATCTGCGATTAGGGTGATTGAATTGATCTCAAATGCGAGGCTGTAAAATAGGCACGTGTTTAGTGCTGGGCAAATGAGATTCCAGTAATAATATAATATATATAAATGCAAGTCAAAAAGTTGGGCAATCTGGGCCATATACTACAAGATATGGACTGAACCGTGGTTAAGTCTTTCTGTACCCATCAGGAAAGATAATGGTGCTATATACCTATACCATAAATCGATGATTCCATAAAAGTACCTCATAAGTTATATCACATTACTTTTATCGACAAGCCTCTTTTCATTTGGGTATATACTGATACAATAGAAACTATCTACGTATTTAGTTCTCACTAATCATCTGTACCTACTTTAAAGAAGCCTCGGTCAACTCGACTAAAACATTTCCCGCTGCATAACCGGTCCGGGTTGCAGTGGCGTGTATGGTGGCATTATGCATGCGGCGGCGGCAGGTCGCCAGTGTTCGGTGCTCATGCGTAATGTATCGGGCGGTCAGCTGCGCCGGCGCCGCGTGGTCTGCGCGCGCCGGAACCGGAACTCTATTGTTTTTAAATGTCCGCACCGCACCGCACCGCGCGGCCCCAGCCAGCTTGTCACCGCCCGTCGACGATTATGCGAGATTCGTTGCGATATTTATGCGATGTCGAGTGGACGTCAAACACCTGCCGCGCGTCAGGGCGGCGGTAGGGTCCGGTTTCGTACAGTTTTGTCGTGGCTCACTAAGGTCGACGGTCAATTGCGGGAATGCTTTCGTTTATTTGAATGTTAGGCAATGGGCAGTACTTAAGGGTAAGCATACATTATATTTCAAACTATAGTCTATCCCAATCGAACTTTAAAACGTTTCGAATAAGCCATCACCATTTTTAGATGTTCTAGTTGCGATTGCAATTTAAAACAATTGTAATATGAAGGCGACAGTATTTCCCAAGACATCGAAATGAAAATGCGAAATAACAAGAAATCGACTTTTTTATGTTATGTGAAAAAAGTTTAAAAGTTTTGATTAAAATAGACTATAGGAGTCTCATTATAGGTACGTGTATAACCTGCACCAAGCCGTCATAACTTACTACGCATAACATTACGTGAACTATGTCAGGATAAGAGAGGATAGGTAGAGCCCTGTAGTTAGTGAATCAATATCTAAATATAAAAGACACTTTAACCACAGTATGGGTGGTTGTGTAACGTTACTATGTGTAGGTACTTTAGTAGATCACTAAATCTACAATTTTAGATATTGTGAGATATAGAAAAGAAAAAAAATTGCTGCACGCAATTCAATAGATGACCTGCTTGTTATTTTAATTTCACATGATATATTGAAATAAGCAGTAAGTTTTTGTTGTATTTCCCCAGTGTAGTAGATATTAGGTATTCGGCATTAGCAATATAGTGAGGCGAGCGACGCGACGCGATGGATGGGCGGCGCGACCCGAGCGACGCGCCCGGCCTTTGGTCTGCCGGCGCACTCCGCACATGACTAAAACCACAAATACAAGTTTAGCGCGCATTTAAAGCATGGTTACCTACGAGGAAGAATATTAGTCAAATTCAGGAACTAAACATTCGATATTGTGAGGCTAGGAGTACATAGTACACCGCACCGGACTAACTTTTTTTTAGGGGAACGTCCTTTTAACTTGCATTTTTATGTATTCAGAGCTCATACTACAGGTCCTAATTGATAAGTATTTTCACTTCCAGGATTATTTTACACGAACAACATATTTTCCAATTCCTATAACTGCTTTAATACCTACAATCCGAGCCCTAATGCTGCTTACCCTCTGAACATCACAGTAAGAAATTTATCGCGATCTGAAGGGTTACCACGTACACTATACCAGTGTTATTTAGAAATAGACGAAACTATAAACCGCTTATTACTATGAACTCTCTTACAGAAAAATAAGATTACAATAACCTTACCACCGACGACCATCTTCAAACGACTCGCCCATCCAATCGCTTTCAATAATAACTACAGACAAACGTTAGTTTTAATTTTGTTACAACTCTCGCTTGTCGCCACCGGCATGATTTACTGAGGTTCGGCTACGTAAAAGTCATAAAACAATGTAACTAACTCGGAACCTATATCTGTATAACATTCTTCGGGAAATTTAATTTATAATTTGTTATTTATACGTATTGTCGCTTGTTCAGCGGTTGATAACAATCTGGGTAGACGGTAAATTATATGATGTGTAGTCTCTAAATTGTGAGTGTCATGATACGGCCGCTGGTTTTCTCAATTCACTGCTGTGAGCGGGGAAATGGACATGAAAGGGAGTAGAGCGGTTAGGTAAACTACATGCTAGTAGCCCGCACGAAGCAATTTCTTTTATAAAATTTAAATTGATTTTTATGGAATATCTATGTTATAAAATTAGATCAATATCAAATCAATTCGATTTTAGTAGTAGAACAAGTTACGACTTTATTTTATTGAGGACTATTGACCCCTATTTTACCTGATGGAAAGTGATGATGAGGTCGAAGATATGGTTCGCTGTCTCAGTAATAGCTTATTTATTTTGAACTAAAAGATACCTAAGTTATACCTCTCCGGTAACACAGACACATTTTGCAGGGCATTGTGAGTATACGTATTCATTTAAATTGACTCTGGGGTGGCGAAGTTATCTATCTACGCCAGGGGCGGAAAAACTTAGAACTTAGTTAAGTGCCGTACAAAACTAATCTAATCGTCGTGCGCAGATAACGCGGTGAGCCGTCGGAGCGGCGCGGCTGCGCGCACCCGGGTTTCCAGCCATTTGCATACAATGCGCGCCGACAGCTGCCGCTTATCAGATCATCGCCTACGACAACTGCTATTCCGTTATGATTTACCTGTATTAGCTGTAAAACCAACAGGAGCTATCGGTAACTTTCAACAGGACTCCACTTCCACGTTCGTGCTTTCGTTACTTTATTAAATCGTATAGGTTATATTGTGTCTACACTATTAGAATGCAATTATATATACTGCCTGACTGCCTCGTTGGTCTAGTAGTAAAGCGCAGCGCTTTGTGATCACGAGGTCCTGGATTCAAATCCTAGGTCGGACAAGTGTAGTTTTTCTAACGAAAACTTCCCAGTACGAGTCCGGAGTCTGGAAGCATGCCCGGTATATGGCAATAGGCTCGCCCCCTATTACATGGGCGAAACCAGGGTGTACTCAGTACACCTCTGCCACCCCCGCTTGGGGAATATAGGTGTGACTGTGTTTTTTTAAAAAAATATTAATTGCAAATTTCAAATGTACAAATCCATTGTCTTAGAGTACCTACATAGATCCTTTTTCTGCAATATTTACATATTTAACCCTAAAATTCACAACTGAATTTTGCAATGTATTTATATTTTATTGCAACTGACTCTACCGATCTAATAAGAATGTTACTAGAATCACGTTTTTATTAACCGACTTCAAAAAAGGAGGAGGTTCTCAATTCGACTGTATGTTTTTTTTTTGTATGTATGTTACGCGATAATTCCGCCAATTATGAATCGATTTTGAAAATTCTTTTTGCATTTGGTTCAATATAGCTCCGAAATGGCTATAGGCCAATTTTATCGGTATTGGATCTTGGATTTGGAAGATACTCCAGGGAACTCCTTAACGACAAACAATACGAATGCGTAGATTGTGATATTATGGGTATTACGTCAATTCCATAGGTACCCTGCCATAGAACTAATCAGAATATTAACCGACTTCAAAAAAGGAGGAGGTCGACAATTCGTCTGTGGTTTTTTTTATAACGTCTTTATTTATGAACTAATTTTGATGATTCTTTTTGCGTTGGGTTTAGTATAGTTTCGAGGTGGTTCCATTTTAATGAAATCGGTATTGAACTTTGGACTTTGTATCTTACACCAGGGGCCTCCTTAACGGCGAACAGCACGAATGTATAGATTCCGTTATTATGGTTATTATGTCAATCCTGTAGCTACCTTGCAGTACAACTCAACAAAATAATATAATATAGGTATATAAATGTTAGTAAATAATTTACTTGTCACTTAAAACTGTAAAATAAAAATCTTTATAAAAAAACCGACTTCAAAAAGCAAGAAATAAATATTTGAAGTCGGTGCCAAGTAACCGACTGCACTAACCGGTACCGACTTCAAATATTTATTTCTTGCTTTAAGAAGTCGTTTTTTTTAAAGATTTTATTAGTTAAAGGTATATGAGAGTGATAGAATACGAAACTTCCTAGATTCCTTACATCAATATTTTACAACGTGTTGAATACATCTCCTAGTCGCTACTGTGACATTGACTGGAAATTAAGTTATTACGTGCTTTCCAGAAAATCGAAGTGCCTATGTACATCCGACTGTACGACTCAGAAAACAATAGAGCAATTTGTCATGCAATTGCCAGCATGTCTAGTGTGTGTTATCGGTCTATCTTATCGTCAAATATGTCACATTTCTTGGCAGGACGACGGACGCTGCGGGATTTTGCAGGCAAGCCAGACGGCCATTTCCGGCGGTGGTCGCGTGTGGGTGGCAGTGTTATATAACAGTTTTCCAAAAACCACGCTTCTACTCAGCTGAAAATTACCAACTCAATTATTGCTACAAACGTAAGCAATGCATCAGCTTCACGCTTAATTATCAAATGCACGAACCAATTACAAGCAAGGAATTATAGCTACCGAGAACTGGCATCGAATGTTTTATAATTCTAATGTAATGTTCGTGAACGTTTATGCCGTAGTAGGTGCGTCCGCGCAGGTCTTTCGCCACCGGCTAGTTTTTGCGTCCGCGCGCTCGCCGACATGAATGTATGCATGTGTGTCGCTTAGCGTCACCCGCGCGCACGTCGCGCTGTCGGCCCCGCGACGCGCCGCTCGTGCCAAATATCGCGAGACAACTATACCTAACAACGATACCCAACCACAGCCAAGGCGATGGACATCTATCACATGCAAATATGGTAGACACATGTATCATTTTACTGCCAAAATTATCTATATTTTTGGCATTTAACAAATCTATATTTGTTAAATGCTACGAGTATAATATATATATATATATGTAAGCTTTGTGTTGACGTTGACACTGATATTGACATTTGAGTATGTATCAGTTCAGCCATAAGAGGGAGCCACCAGTGAGGAGAATGTAAAAACGAACGGGTTGTTTTTTGCTTCAATCGAATAGTAACATATAGTTAAATTACAAATGTTGTTTAATAATTTCTTTAAAACTTAGTTATGTTTGTGAATTTGCTTTAATTTAAAAGTGCAAAAGACGATTCAAGTTTTTATAATAAGAATAGTAAAGCAAGAACATTTAATTGTCGATTCTCTGTTTTAGGTTAGTAATTATCTCATGAGTTGATATTTGTTATGTAAACTTTATCTGTATGTAATAAATAAAATCCTCTGTTTTAGATGAATCACATTGTGTTATGCTTCAGGAAGAATATAACCCCTGATCTTATACATATAAATGCTATAATGCTATATATTTAATTAGATACGTTCACACAAAACATCCTTCAAATCTTGCATAACACTTAGTATGCAACAGAGGTATGTATAAAGGCCCGCATTGAGGCGCGACGCCGCAGTTCGCGTGAGTTCCCGTCTCTCACCAATGATTATGAAGTATGAACGGATCAATTTCACAGCCACCGCTCAAAGCCGCCGCCCACACCTCACCCCCGCGCTCCCCGTGACTCCCCTCGCTGCACACACTGAATATAATATGCGCTGAAGCTTTCCCATCACAGAGTATAAACGTCCCCTTCATAATATTAGCGATGCGGCCAGTTGAAGCCGCTGAATGTTCAGCAGTCGATCAGTCTGTGATGAGGTATGCGCGGAGCGGCGCGGTAAACGTATAATAGCAGGTATCGTTACGCTCATCGACGTGGTATTTCATATTCCCCCTCGCTGTATTATGGCAAGTTAGAGCAGGTTCGAGGTTACTTCACTCAATTTGCGCCGTTAGCGGCGCGGCCTCCATTTTTCACAGTTATCGAACAATTTCCCGGAGCCCCGCGAAACGAACTTAAATAAGAGTTCAATTTTCCTCATTCCGCTTCAATTTTTTTGCTCACAGATATTTCAGCACAAAATAAAATTTTAATTTCATTCATACCTTTCTGTATTGGCCGACATCGGAATGCGTCGCAAAATTGATGATATTAGAAATCGAACGAAATTCTCTCGTTTACCAAGCAGTTCGTACTACGCGCGCTCGGCAGCCTCCAGCAATGTAAATAAGATATCGGCGGCCGGCAATTACCCTAACTAATAGCACACATATAAGGCGTTTATGCGCACGAGGCGACTAACATGGGCGCGGACAAGTGGTTATGACTTACCGGCTCTCCTTACCGTCGCCTAGTACGGCGCGCTATGCGGTGCGGGCGCATGATCGGTTACGTGGCCTATGGTAATGCAGCGCGCCGAGCAGCCGCGGCGTGCTAACCTTCCGCACGCTAAACATGTCGCGATTATCGCTCAAAATATTATAATCGCACATATATTGTCTTTACGCCGCGGCCCATCCGTCCCGCCCGCCGTTTGCAGTCGTCGAAGTGAGTCATCAATCTCCGAAGAGTGATCTGGTGTGTTTGGGCGCAACAGCGGCGATTCTTCCGGCTGCTAGTACTTTAATTAAACGTGCATAAATTACGAGCGGCTCGTAAATCACTCGTCAGCGGTGCGCGGCGGTGCGCGGCGTGCTATAATTACGCGGGTGCTCAATGGACACGACGGACGGACAGACGACTTCAAACGCGCGCGCCGCGCATTCTAGCGCGCGGCTTGCGCCGATCATTGTCTTGGTACATTTCCTACGCCTGTGATTGTCGCCGCGCACTCCACGCTATTTAGTGCCAAATCATCCTTATGCGATGACAATTTCATAGCTATTTACTAGGATCGGTATACAATTTGTGCATCACTATATCCTTGAATTCTGAACGAGAATGTTCAGTGTACGTCTTACGTTAAAAAGAAATAAAACTGAGATGTAGAGTCAGTCATATTTTCCAAAAGGTAACTTATGCAACCCAATATCTTTATGAAAAATACCATTTTTCTTATTACGTAAAATCAAATTAAAGGCGTGCTGAGATTATCAGCTATGGGTACTAGTTAAAAACCAAACTAAGCTAGTTCTGGGGTGTTTTCCAAACATGGTGGTGTTGGTGTCACCAACCATGTCGGTGGTGTACCAGTGCATATCACTTGTGCGGCGATTAAATGGACGTAAAGCGCGCTCGATGAGGCGGCGCGCGTGCTGGCGGCGCGGCCCGTGCGTACGCGCACCGCCTGCCATATTGATGGACTGCGCACTTCACTCACAATAACGCATTGCCTATTATTTATAGACCGTATTCCGATAGGCACTGCTCGCGCGCACCTAATTTATACGCCTTCAGCTTCTAAATAAAATTTAAATGAGTAAAAGCCACCAATAAACAAGATGGAACAAAGGCCCAGATTAGGGGCAATGAACTATGATTCCATTTTGCGACAGATTTATCCGATGGCCGAACGATGTGAACTGTTACTAAAATGATAGCATTTTATGTCCTTCGCCGAACTGCACAGCCTCACAATGTGGGCCCGAAAAGTCAGCCGCAAGCCGGCGGACGGAGCTACATCGCTCGATGGAATTCGCCACTGGGATAGTTATGTAGGTTTTATAGTGTAGGACGAGTGACTAATGGTACACGAGGAGATATCGCGGCGGTTACAGGCGGCGCGTTCTCGGAAACAACCACCGGCCGGGAGCGCAGCCGCGGAGCAGCAACGACCGATTAGAATTTTAAAACCGCAAAGGTTCCCACGTACCGCCGCTAATTGTTAGCGGATTGTAAATGCAGTTGCAGGCAGCGCCGAGCCTCGCGGCCGCGGCCGGCCGCGGATGCCGCGCGGGCTGGCCCGCAGCCAACAATGCCATTGTAGCGCAGTGGCCGCTCCCCGCGCACTCGCGGGATACCTCACCCACTAACCGTCTCAAATATTCACCGTTTCAATTAGAAATTTGCCAAACACCCGAATAACAACGTTAATTGAGAGCGTTCGTCGGATGCCATCGTCGGCATTCCATCGACTGCGACGCTTTAAGCTCGCGGGGATCGGTCGGCATCGGCTCGTTTGTAGTTAAATTCGTGAAGAATATAACACGGGTGAGGGAGGGAGCAGTAGAGAGGAACACGCCGGGGACAAAGGGCCGATTGTCTACATGTCGGAGGGCCGCGGTGTCGCGTCATCAAAGCAAATATGCGGATGGCTGTCGCCGCGGAAAAACTAATAAAAGGCGATATTGCACGCGCTAGCGTAGCGGGCGACCCTCGCCCCGCCCCGCGCCACCGCGCGCCCCCCGCACTGCCTCACGAGGACAACGTCACACATGTCGCTACACGCTTCGATCAATTACTAGGCTGCGTTCATGTAGGGCATTGTACCTAGACATTGCATAGCTCTATCCTGTAGGATGGGTGTCATTCTCTGTGACTCTAAATCATAATCAAATTATGTGAATAACTAGGTTCCAACTACTTCATACCACCATATTAAAATACCACAATTATAGGTATTTTTCAAAACATCTTCCTAGTGTATGAGACGAACCTTGAGAGTGGAGGAAGCCAGAGAGGTCTGTAAGGAAAGAATCTGTTGGAACTCTGTGCTCTCTGCCTACCCCGCAAGGGATCTGCCGTGATAATATAGATAGATATATAGATCTTCCTAGGACTATGAATCTGCAAAATAGGCAGAAAGGAGGAATTAAAAAAGCATTTTTTTGTATGAATTTATGATAATAATGACATAGTACATTCCGTTAGGAAAATCTTACCTCTGTATGACCATGGTCTTCTATCGCCTAACTGAGGTGTATAAAAGCTAAAACTTTCTGTCCAAGTTGTTTAGTATCGAGAAAAATAAACTTTTACAATTTACGTATTATAGACGCCTTTTATGCGATTTACAAGGCACTACGCATCTGCATGTGAATGTCAAACTTTTGACGTCGGGCAGAAAATTACATCCATTGATAAAATAGTTCAGGATTTGGACAGAGGCGAAGAGATAAGGGACAATAATAGGTGGGTTTGTAGACATTAGAGTGTGTGAATTGGTGTCAGTTGCCGGCTGACGATCGCTGCTCGGCGAGGGTGCGAGGGCGCTGAGAGCGGCGCACTCGAGTGAGTCAATAAGCGCATTCCACCAGCAACGCCCGCGCCCGCCCGGGCCCGCCCGCGCCCGCCCGGGCCCGCCCGCGCCCTCGGCATGTCGAATTAAAAATCAAATAATGTTGTGTACGCCGAATTAGGAAGCGCTATACGCCGCCATGCGGTAGGGTTGAGTTTGTTTGCGCTATTTTATTGCACAATGCTGATTTAAATTTGTAAATATAAGAACGTTTAAATAGAATATTGGGAAATATAACAAAATAAAGGTTCTTGTCCGTATAAAGTTGATTGACAAGTCGAGAGTTTCCGTAACCGGCGAGCGTGTATGAGACGAACTATGAGAGTGAAGGAAGCCAGAGAGGTATGTAAGTAAAGAACCTGTTGGAACTCTGTACTCTCTCCTTACCCCGCGAGGGAGCTGGCGTGATGATATAGATAGATTATTCTCCCATTCCTTTTTTAAAAACGTTATTAATTAGTAAATATGAAGCTTTTTGAAAATTGTTGGTGGGCATGGGATTTAAAATAGAAACCATAAACAATGACAACAATGTTTTCTATGGTTTCAGTAAATTCAAAACGTTAGCATAATTTTGTGTTTGCTGTTTTCTGAATAACAATTATTACTAAATATACCTATACAAACTGAAGTAGATACTACTCTCCGAGAACAATACATAAATATTCATCTATTATACCTATGGGTATACGTACTCAACCTTTTCCTGGACAAAGCAGGTAGCGAGCGTCCGCATAATGAAACGGCCGGGTCCTGCGCGGGCCCGCCGGTCCCGTCCCTATTCATAGCGGGACAAGTGCAGGGGTCACGCGAATATGTCGGCTAATGAAAAGTTTAATAACAGCAGGCACGTGCGAGCGCCCGCCGCCTCTCAATGCACAATTTATTGAGAGTAATTTCGCATGTCATAAAACCGAAGTAATATTGTCACGAGACCCTTCCCCCGCGCGTCTCCCCGCGCCCGATACCGTGCCCGCTCGGACTATTTGTCAAATGGCACGGGATTAATCTTTCCGGGGCACTTGTGCTGAAGCCATTGTGCATCTTTTGCGCGATCTAATTGATTCGCAGCGCTTCGCACGTGGACTCGCCGGTGCTGTGGGCGCTCGCTCGGTGGAAAATATGCGGGAAGTAGCGTGACGCAGCGCGTTCAATTAGTGTCGCACTAATATGGCCTAATGTGCCCTTTAACATGATTCTCTTTGTCGTAGGTAATCGTATTTGCACTTGAGTAATTATTTATCATTGAACACTCTGTGACATGACATTTCCGAGAATAATAAATCACTATAATAATTATGTGAATGGAAGGTAATGATACAGCCAGTACCTACATCTAGCATATACCATGCCGTAATGCAGATTACATTTGTATGTTTGTATTTGTAATCCATAATATGACATTTATTGATTATATTATAGACACCAGGAAATTTAACATTTTCATTTTTTTTCATATGTGTTTCTAACAAATTCCCGGAATAAACAAAATCTACCTTATTATCGTCACAGTAAGCTATCTCTGTATTAGGTGTACGTTAAATTATTTAAACAGTAAGTAAATAACCTTAATCGACCCTTCGAAGATGTCATAAATAATATTTATCCTTACCGAACCTGTAAATTATCACCGACAAAGATACTTGTTTAAGATAACCATAATAAAAAATAATTCCTCTAATGAATGAAAATCTCCTACCTCCCGGTAGGTAATTGAGCATCATCGAAGCGACATTATTACATAATGAGCAGTGACGATGAGCCGCCACGTCTCCCCCGCAGCCTCCATTTCCCGCGCAACCCGGTACTGTGTCGCACTGTGCTCCTCACAAAGTTTAATCGTTTGAGGGAGAGTTGGTGTGTGCCGGTAGCTGGAATACGGGCTGGGGTGTTGCAGAGGCAATCGCCGTGAAATGGAGCACAAGCGTATTGTCCTAATGAAAAGCGTCTTGAGGACATTATCTCGCGACGTCACGCCGCGTCACGCCACCGCGCCCGCCGGGCCGGGGTCGGCGCCGAGGCCGGGCCGCGGGGGGTGCTCGACATAATGCTGCATGGGTTAGCGGAAGAATGAGACCAAGAACTGTACGTAATTGATCGTTCATGATCATTGCACAAACACATAGTAAAAGTACTAATGAATAAAGAGGTTCGGGATGAAACCACTGAAGAATGACTGTCAGCTGACGTTGGTATATATCCTATTTACTTGTATACAATGATGTATTTTCAAATGTACAGTTACCTATTGTATGCTTCCAAGGTTCTACACTCGTTTAGAAAATAAAGATGGCTTAAGATTAGAGTTGGATTTAAACAACAGAAAATTCCGATTCAGTATATTTTGTGTTTATTTTTCTTTATTTATCGATTTACTTACCTGAAATTGCATGAGGTACATACTCTAGTTACTATTTCGATAACTTTCTTATTCGGATTTTTTATGGGTCAGATAGCCAAACAAGAAAACCGCCAAACGCACAAAATATTTTTAAATAATGCTTTGTGTTCAGAGACTTTAGGTAATCAAAGTCAAAGTCATAGGAAGTAAACATCAATTATAGAATCAACATGTTTTTGCCCAATCAGGCGTGCAAATATAAAATGAAAATTATGTTTTAACAGTAACAATAAAGTCAATTAATCCTGTAAAATAAAATAAGTGTCTATGAAATCAATGTTTGTACAAACATAAAATATGAATTATTATTTATTATAATTGTTGTTCAGTCAAAAGTGCGCCAGTTAAATCAATAATTATTACTTTATTTATTAGCGAGAAAAGAAAAAAAATACATTTAATAATTCTTAATTCAACTACACAGATGAAGTTGAAAAATTTATGTAAAAGTGGGATCATTAAAAAAGTCATTTAAATTATAGTAACACTTTAATATAAGAATGTCTTTTAAATATTTCCTAAACAACTTATAATTATAGTATTTGTATTTATTTGGTATCTTATTGTAAATTGTCGGTGCCATGCAAAATACACTTTTATTCATAAGTGCAGTCCGAGACGTTTGCAAACAAAGTTTACTTTGATCGCGGCGGCTGCGTTGTACAATATCTGATAACCGACTAAATAAATGAGGATTACCTTTTACAAATGACGCTATTTCTAAAATATAAAGGCAAGGAAGTGTTAGAATTCTGTTGTGAATCAAATAAGATTTACAACTGTCAGTAGCAATGAGACCAAACATAGCTCTGATGCGGCGGTTTTAAACTTTGAAAGGTATTTCCTTGTTGGTAGAATTTCCCCAAAATATGATCCCATACCTTAGTCTTGACGCAACTGAACTATGATAGACCGTTAATAAGGTATCTTTATTGACTAGGGGGGCTAGTTTGTGCAGTGCATATGCCGAACTAATCGATCCCTGTGTGTTTTTAAAATTGGTATCTCTACTGTACAGACTAACAGAACCGAATTCACAGAATAACAGACATCTTTAATACACAGTTTCTTTACAATATTGTTGTTCTTTTATAAAAATGCCTACCTATAGAAAGATAAATAGATTGAACACATAATGTACCCAAGTTAGTTTTATGTTGTCACTTTAACATGTTCTATTTCCACACATATTAGCAGATGTCTGTTTCGTAATAAAATGCAAACATCCCCTAGTGCAAGTGCACGTGTAATGGAGCGGGGACACGCGCGAGATAATCGCACTGGACCAGCCGACGTACTCGAGGGTGCGGGAGAACCCTCTGCTCGATTTCAATCGCTTGTTTTAATTTAAAATACCTTTTTGCAATGCTTTTAAGAATGGACTCACACACAAGATTGATATAATTCTATAACAAAGCAATAGCTACTACAAAGTGGTCATAACCTTACATTGCATTGCACAACACCTAGGTATGGCGAGTACCGCAGCGGCGCGGCTGGTGCGGGCGGGCGCTGCGCCCGCGCACTTTATCCCATACGCAGGCGCGGTAATAAGCAAGAAACGTATTACACGTGACCTTGTACGGCAGCCGCCGCTGCGGTGACCACGTGCGCACCGCTTTTTGCCAGACACGTCCCGAATCAACAGACTGCGAATTTCAATTGCGCTACACATATAGATTTCGCACTTTTCACAATAATTTAGCATCTGTTGTGCTAAAATCGGTAATACAGAACTCATAAGGAGTTGCCGCTGCCACGGAGTTGGTTCATTATATAATAGCTAGGAGGGTAAAGTGGGATTTGATCAGCAGATCGTCATTTGAATTGTAACTGTCATTTTCTTATGGTTGACTTATCTAAACAACCTAACTAGCTTCGGAAAAATAATACTGTTCACTGAATAGTGTTGATAAACAAATGACGTCCGAACATCCTTGTTTACGTATTTACGTACGTATGTATATTACGTACAGATAACGGGCCCGCGTCATAACTATGAAATTCTTTCTTTAGATTTCTAGTAATCTTTCATTTGTATAATGCTAAAAGAGTTCAATTTCTAAAAAACTATTTTCTTTGTGGTTAATATGTGATACGTCCACTTTACGGAAAGAACCTGTTGGAACTCTGTACTCTCTGCCTATCTCACAAGAGTTCTGGCGTGATGATATAGATACATAGAAGTCCATTTTGTGGAACAATTAATAAAAAGAAAACGAAAATCATCCTAGCAAGCAATTAATTTGTTTATTCACAATTATAACTACCATTTTAGGTTATATCTATTGTTATTAATGAGACTGATTATTATAAATTATTAAAATGTAAGTAATGCTGTCATTGTAAGATACTCTTATTAGTTTAAGTACTCATTGCAAATAAGGTAATGCAACATAAAAAAAATATTTCACAAAGGCCCAATTCACATCCTATAATAATATCTTATCAACGCATAGGTTCTTGAGCGTGGCCACCCTACATAGTTTATTACACTTTTATGATTATTCGCTGTTTATATTTTCAATATCCAATAAAATATGTGAAGGGTTAGTGCACAAGTGATTCACCAGTGTAATTGTAATGCAAATACAAGTCCTGGTGCTCTATCAATAAAGCTCCGCGGAGGGAGTCCGCCCCGCGCCATTCACTTCACCGCTTATTAATTTCACTTGTGATTTATTGTTGATCCGGCTGCCTCTTGTTGAGGAGATAATTAAATGTTATTAAAGTCATCGTGTGCATATCATAGTCCCCATTTAGTAAGAGAAAAATTATAAGCATGATAATTATATAGGGTGCGCTTTTGAGCTTAGTGCACTAATAGGTATATCCTGAGTGTGGAGTGGTAATGTACGTCAACATAAAAGTCATCAATATATTAATAATCAATTTTTTTGACACGTACTTAGTGTTATTATATTCAAATGGAATACGCGAGTGTAGAACCCAGTAGAGCCCCCCAGATGGAAGTAGCTGATCATTCTAAATTACTTATTCGTGTAGGGACGGCGTAAGAATACAGTGTCCCCACTGTGCGCCTTTGACGACCCGCTGTTAGTAGTTAGTCCAGCTAGACAAACAGTCTAGCTTGACCAATAGCGGGTCGTAAAAGGGCCTGAACACACATACCGCGGGATTTCAAGCGAGGCTGTATTCTAGTGCCACATTCGAGTAGGGCTCATTTGGCCTGGGTTTGTCGGAAGTAGGACACACCTTTCTGGAAAATATTTTCGATAGCCTGAGTCAATTGGGCTACTGCTAAATTCCGAGATGGCTTTAAGTCTGGTAAGCGACCGGTCCTAAAAACAATGCCAAATTACTAATATTATAAGAGATATTGCGCTGGGTCTATAAAATGGAAAATGGTGATACTAAACTCAACCAGTAAATATCAAATCAAAAGTAGTATCTATGAGTAGGTACGGTCGCACGATATCATCGGTCTAGTGATATTTGGTGGACGTGGTGACAGTGTAAGACGAATGCGTGCGCGCGCGGCCCCCGCGGCGCTCGCCGGTCGCCGGCCGCCGCGCCGCCGCCTCTCCCACCGACCTGTACAAAAACCCCCGAGATCTGTATCGACCACATCCACATCAATCTTCGCGTGGAAGCGCCCGCGCACCCAGGCCGCGCCCGCCGCGACTATACCGCACGACAACCGATCATTTGTCACTTGCGCACATAAATAATGATAGAACAATGACAACAACCACGGCGCATTAAAAAAATAGCAGATTGCTTAATCACGTCGGACGGGGCCGCAGCCACCGGCGACTCGCCGTAAACAAACTATTAATTCCGAGGCGCACCGTTCGACAGCAGGCCGCGGCCGCTAACGAACCGGATCAAAATAAAAGAGATCGCCTGAAATCGAAACGTTGCAATAACAAGCGATTAAGTTTACGCGAGATTAACCGTGCGGACCACAACCGAGTGTCGTTAGTAAATACTTATCTGAGGAAAGTATAACAAAACGAAAGAAAGTCGAGAGAGGAGCTCGGGCACATCTGTGCCGCGGTCGGCGCGGGGCGGCGCGGCCGAACAATGCCGAATCGGACCAGCATTGATGTCTGCGACGTTTTTGTGGCAATTTGCTCAATTGTTCACCTGTCCCGGCTCAGTACCGCTTTATTCCGCCGTGAATTCATCCCGCGTGTTATTTAATCGGAAGCGCGCCGCGACGGTAAGTTCTCACAGAAATCCAGAATTTTAAAAATGTCCGCGGGTCAGCTTTCGCATTCGATTCCCATCGAGTTCTGTGAGATGTTGAAAGATAAACTCGATAAATTTAATTAAATGTCTCAGAGTGGTCTCACGGTAGGGTGCGGGGTGCGGGCGGGGGGTGCGAGGGCAGGCAAATTTGTTTGCTCCCGAGTCGGGTCCACTCGGATTAATTAAGTGAGGTTGCGGCGAGCGGCGAACGGCGACCGGCCGCACAAAGACGCCGCATCAAAGACACGACACACACAAGCCCGCGCAAAAAATACGTCTCCGGTCGAGAGGACACTTTGATCTCGACACAAGCTCTCTCACAGCTATGCTCGTGTACGTAGGTATACACAGGCGCGGCGCGGCGGTACCACGCCCGAGTGAAACTTCTCGTTTCTTCAACAATGGCTCGGTCGCGACAATGGCAGCTCGTAATAATTGCGTTGATGTCGACTGAAACAATTGAACATGGTCCTTTCACTTAATGAAGTGAAAACGCCGTCTACCGCGCCACCGGTAATGGAGTTGTGTAATAATGAGGGCAACGCCAATTAGGATTAGAGATGTAGGCGTGACGTAACGCGGCATATTGTTGCGCCGCCTCTGGCTGGCGGCGTGCTGCCGGTGCTGAATGCAGCAGCCCGAGCTGAGTGTATTAGCATCAGGTTAGCTCCGTACTAAACAGTTCTAGGCAAGGGGCAAGCGTTTTGTTTCTATTCTCTTGTCGCAATCGAAAGAGCATTGTTCTAAACACGGGACTTACCGTTGTAAAATGTAATTTCCATGCACCGTTAAACGGTAACTTTTCTACAAACCCTTACTTACTTCTTCTATTGTAGGTACATACCAAAGTGCGGGAAGGGACATTTGTGGTAAAGGACATGTCACGCTAAGGATATGGTTCGCTAGGAGACTATACAATATGTATTGGTGTAGCAATACCTATCAGCATTAATTTATTTAAACATTTGCGAGCTCTCCATCGTCCATGACATCTAGCAGTTCCACATTGTTCGCCTGCGGATATGAGCATAATTTCCCTAGTCACGGCTAGCATCAGATGCGTATCTGTGCCGGCCGCGCCGAGGCCCCGGTAATGGATAGGTGCGCGGCGCCCCCCTGCGCCGCGCCGCCCCCCGCCGCGCGCACACCGACTCCTGCGTATGATGTATCGACAACCACCTCGCCCATGACACCGCGCCAAATGAATGACGACTAAATAACCTAATGAAGCTTTCTAAATAAATATTCTATGAACAGTTACTGTGCTCTATGGCATTTACAACGGAAACATTCCCGTTGTTCACCGCGAGGAGTTCGTACCTGCTTCGGGCACACGCGGCTACCCGTTTAACACATCCAGTCATTAACAGTTGGTGTACTTATACCATTTGACTCTAAGGAACATTACCCTGTACCGAGGACGCAATTACCGTTTCGTCCCGAAATCCCAGCTTTATGCACGAGTTTGACGAGTGCGGCGATGAAGCGGCACTGGCAGGTCACCGCCACCGCCATGTATACTTGAGAGAATGTTGCGTAGAAACGTGTGATGTGCCAGTCGCGATCCAGTCGACATTATTCTCGACATTCTATCGCCATACTTGAAATAACGTGTAATTGTGACACTCGAGTGATCTTCACGTTGATGTACTTACACTTTAAAATAGTTGTTGTTAATGCAAACTTTTAAATGAGTGTAATTGTGGGCGACTCATCTTGCAGCTCTAGCGACGCTAATGTGTTGTAATGGATTTCTATTTACAACTGAAAAAATATGGAGTTCGCGACAGGTCGCAGATTTACAGCGGTCGTCGGCGACGCTGCAACGTAATGCGGGCGGCGCGAGCGCAATTAGCGCTCATTAGCGGGCATCGGCGCGCGTTTGTCACCGGCGAGGTAAACAGATAATTACCTCGCACCGCTGCCAACCACTAATTATGCATCAACCGAATATCCCTGCCGATTTATTGCTCTGATAATTACCTTTTTAATTGTGTTCTAAAAGCTCGACGGACGCGCGACGCATGCTGACAGATGTCCACACTCTCGAAACGTTGACACGCGACGCGCTCGTAGAATCACGCGCGCTGCACCGCTAAAATAGGGATTTGTAGAGTTCCGATTATTTAATATAATAAATGACGCTTCTTTTACACTTTAGTGTAAGGGTAAGGGTCAAATTCGTAAACGCTATGCGTTTCGATACAATCCGTAAACATCAAATAGTAAAGCCACACTGTAGGCACATTTGGCTCACGAGGTCGCGTCAGTCAGATAAGTCACGCGTCGCGCGGAGTGGAACATCGCATTGCTTCAACACGCGTCATCGGGACAACGCGCAGGTAACAGCTGTTTGCTGCATTCAGTAGGTACATTTAATGGTTCGCTGTTGTGTGCTGCACACGGTTTTGATTACCCGTCGTAACAAATTGAGCTTACCTTATATCTGGGTAGACCTTAAACACTGCTGGTGTGGTACCGTTGTCTAAACTATCGGTGTAATAGAATTTTAGAACCTAAGTGTTCATTTCGCTGAAAAAGGAACACGAGTCCCACCGCGCGGCGCGCCTATTGAGCAATAAAAATATTTCAGCTAATGTGTCGGCTAAGTGGCGCGCATCATTAGTGCTGAGCGACGGGTTCGACGCCGGGCGCGCCACCAGCGCTCTAAATCTACTAAAATCTCTTGAATTACCTACCCATCATTTACCCCGGTTACGCCCGCTAATCCTGCTTAATATTCGATACGTTTGTGTCATTAGGGTATGAGTAGTTGTAAAAATTATTACTTACATCGTGAACATGATGATATGATATATATGATGACTTACTTCGGTAGGTATTTACGTAAGCTTGTTGTGATATTTTTCACTGTCACCTGTGCTATCCCGGAGCCTGGAGGTCCTACTCAGTTTTTTAACTTTTATAGTAGTTTACATAAATGTGACTTCAATATACGACAGAAGGTACCTATAATGACATATACTGAATACATACGTATGTAAGTAATTTTGAGGATATTGAAATGGACTCAAACATTTTGCTATCAAGCACAAACTGTCATAGATACAAAGATGAGTATGGTGTCGCCCGCCGCCTGCAGCTGAGATGTAGGATAGGATATGATTTGGATCAAGGCTCAGCGCGCTGCCGTACCCTGTGGTGCGGCGCGGTGTGGCGCGTTACTGTGCGGCACACCTAGACGTCACGACAGCGGCTGACCCGCAGTTTCCGTGCACCGCCGGCTACAGGAGGTCTCCGCTCATTTAAATTAATTAGCGGCTGATGGCGCGGCAAGCGGAATGCGCGATAGCATCGCGGCGACGGGAGCACCGCGATTAATCAATTATTAAACGTCATTATTTACCGCCGCCGGCTCCCGGGGCGCCGCCGCCCCCGCGCCCCTCACCCGAGCCTGCAGCCGCTGCGCGCGCGCACATAAATCCTAGACGAGACCCGACGATGGACCGATACCGATAGAGACATAATTTACTTCCGAATATTATAACCCCGCCGCCCCGCCGCCCCGCTCCCCGCCCGCCCGCGGACGATCCAGCCGCAGTTGTGGCTCTCGATAAAAACCAAATAATTCTTCCCTTCGGCATCGATAAATACTCGCGTCGAGCCGGTGATCGGGTCGCGATAAAAGTTTATTATTCGTTTGTATTTTAAGAGGTTTTAAATAGCCCTCATCGCATTCCGACGCTTTTTGTGATTGTCGAATTACATCCTTATTTACATGACTAAACGCTTACACAAGAGTTACAACACGTTTTGTCACTACTTATTGGAAACCTAATGTGAGCTCGCTAAAGATAACTTGATGCTACTATCGAATGCCACAACATACGAATAAAAGTTACCTGCCTCCTGCCTTCGAACAATATTGCACGGCCCGCAAGGTATAAAGGTACCGCAGCAGTCAGGTACCAATCAAAATACCGGCTTAGGTACTTTCATCTTGTGAAGGTCGTAAAAGGCATCTCCTAGCGATAATTAAGCAGCTTGTCATCATGGCAAAAAGACAACACCTGTTTGAGATTTTTTTGTGAGATGTGAACGGACGTCGAATTCCAAATGTCCTCGTCCACCCCTTAGAGTTAATTAGCACACGATAGGTATTAAAAAAATAAGAAGGTGTTTGGCTCAAGTAGTACCTAACGTACCTATTGCAATGAAAAAAATCGTTTCAATAGGTACTTAACTAAATTATTTATTAACTAGTTTCTGTCCGCGACTTCGTCCGCATAGGCTTTAGGCAGGAACCTTACACTTTTCCGGAAAAAAATATCCTATATGTAAATCTAGGTAATAAACTATCTGCGTGCCAAATTTCATACAAGTCCGTTCAGCAGTTTTTGCTAGAATGAATAACAAACAAACACACAAACTTTCACATTTATAATATTTGTAGGATATACTTACTCCATTCTCCAAATTAAGGTTTACGTGAAAGAAAATAGAAGGATGTAGGTTACGGGGGAAACGTAGACTATATCACCATGACCAAATACACTGTGTATTTTTGAAGGACAAGTCAAGAATGGTTTGAATTCTATACTCTTTGCCTACCCCACAAGGGATCTCGCGTGATGATAATATGTGTATAGAACATGGAACACATGTTCCATGTAAGACTTGATCTTAATGGCTTTTTCTATTCTTATTCTTTGTCAGAACAAATTTTATCGATATCACGAATAAAAGTCGTACATTTAAGTGCAGAGATAACTAAAATACTGCTTTCTAATGTTTCACTAATGCGGAAAACAAATTACAATCAAAACATGCCCTGGGTAGGTATATTCATGTATGTACATGTTAAGTGCACTGATTCGGTTTGTCACAAGTTTAAGTATTCAGCTAAATAACACAAAGTGTAATTACCAATAAAAGTACATAACATGGATATATACATAGAGGTGCATAATTTAAAAAACAACGCAGTTGTTTGTTTCAAATATTTATGGGTCATACAAAGATTTGTCTTCTTCAGCTGAAAGACGTCTACTGCAGGATAAAGGCCTCCCCTAAAGACCGCCACAACGTCCGGCTTTGTGCTGTACGCATCCAACTTCTACCCGCGACCTCCACCAGGTCATCGGTCCATCTTGTAGGGGGCCTACCCACTCCACGTCTTCCGGTACGTGGTCACCATTCGAGAACCTTCCTGCCCCAACAGCCGTCAGTTCTACGAGCGATGTGCCCCGCCTGAGTGCTATGTCAGTGACTTTCGTCCTCCTGCGGATCTCCTCGTTTCTGATTCAATCCCGCAGGGTAACTCTTAGCATAGCTCTCTCCATCGCCCTTTGGGTAACCTTGAGCCTTCTTATGAGGCCCATCGTAAGCGACCGTGTCTCAACGCCATAGGTCATCACTGGCAACACAAAGATTTGTGTCGTGCGAGCGTGCGTCTAAACTCGATCAGGCCGTCGTCACACACAACTTAAATAAACAAATAATAGAACGATGCTTGTGATGTTGTACCTTCATTATGACGGACATCTTTTTGCATAATTAAGCTTCATAGTTTATTATAATATTTCTCTGAATAATTTTATTACTCCCAAAAAGTTCAAACTATAATGACTGAAGATTACCAATAGTAGCAATAAATAAATGACTGCATGTAACATTATATGCAGACCAGAATCTTCGTTTTAACTAATCTGAATCTGATCTGACTACTCTGATCTAGAAATGTATTGTGGATGAGTGTGTTAATTCATTTTATAAGTAAAGGCTTTTGGAAATATTGGATGAACCCAAAGGCGACTTGTGCACATACTTATGGGTACGTTATGCTAGGATTTGGCAAGAGGAAGATCTTCCAGTTCGTCGTGTGTTGTCGCCGGTAGGGCCTGACACTCCCTGAAAGTTGTTGTCGGGGGCTTGTTAGTATATTACGCGTCGAGCGAATATCCATATCGCTTGCTGAGCATATATGGCGAATCCTCATTTTTTGCTCATACTCCATACATTTTATTTACGTACGATAGTAGCAACTCCGGTCAAGAAATATCCAAGATTGATATATGGGGTCTCTTGATTGCTTTTAAAAAGCACTACATGTACCTATTTCTAAGAATGCCGCGGGCGGTCCTCCTATCCCGGAGTTCAGTCCGAGTCGCTACCGCAGCCCCGCAATGGCATGATCTCAGTGAAAGGACCGAGGTAAAAAATCAATTTACTCCAATTTATCGTAAAGAAAACTTGAATATTTATAGCTAGCTCAGGAATCAGATCGGTATCTCATATTATTGGAAATGGAATTCGTCGGCGAGCGGCTCCCGCGCCGCGCTAACGGTCGCGCTGCGCCCGCGCCGCGGTTCTCGGAAACCACGAAATGTTTACAAGTCCATAGCAATAAAATTAGAGAGCTATCTATTCAGATATTCCAGATATGGGGAAGTGTTATCGTTGCCGTGCGACATCTGCCGGCTCCCGGCGCGCTAATAAACATATCATTGGCGCGGCGTCCGCAGCCCCTGCGCCCACGACACAAGGGCGAGTGTCCCGCGGCCGGGGGCGCAGGCAGGAATGCCGGGCGGCTGCACGGAGCGAAACAATCGCCGTGTCATGTGTCGTCGGTAGCCGCGCGCGTATTAACATAAGACTTCTTATTGCTGCTTCCATAATTTTATAATGTATTAAGGACATGTTTATTTATTAGATGTGTACACTGTCCGTCCTGTACAACTACTAGGGTCCTGTAATGAGTTCAATTCCATATCTAGCGAAAATGTTATTACGGTGTCATGTCTTATAATTCAAACTAAAAGAAAACAACGAGAACAGTTATAAACGATGGTATTATATTGGAGCCAAAGACCATTACATCTCTAAAGCGGGCTGGTAACGTCCCTCCATCGTACTCAAACCAGACTTCTTTGCAGAACTTTTCGATGTATTAGGTGCGTTTGTATAGTGGCAAATATTTGAATACCTATCTTTTCCCAACTAGATGTCTAGGTTAAACACAAAATCATGAAAAAGATAGTCACCTACTTCATGATAAGCCTTATGTAGGCTAACCCAACGTGCCTCAGTGTATCAAGAGAACAAAGTTAAATAGTTCAATACTTTTCAAATATTGTTAATCCACTGTGTATCCAACATAAAATCAAGAACTTATGAAATAGTACCACTTAGATCGTTATCCTTTCGCAAGCAACTCTTAATTCCAATAAAACACAACACCCTATTATGATAAAATAAAATAAAATGCTACAATTTCAAACCTACTGCAGAGAGATGATTTTCTTTTTATAAAATTTAATTCTGTTTGACACTGAGAAATGTTCACAATTGATCGGACTCATTTACTTACTTACCTATTTAAAACCACTTCGTCGAGGATATTCGGGGAGCTCGATATCACCAGCGTTCGAGACGGAAAATAGCCGGCGATTAGTTTATTTATTTATCAGAGACAAGCCAACAGTATACATATACAACATTGTATGATGTAGATATAACATAATAGTACAGATCTTATATGTATACCTGTAACAGGCATGTACAGCACTTACAAATCAACAGAAACACAGACATAAGTTGGTAAAGTTAGGAACTATATATAATCAAGTAATTAATCAGGTAGGAACAGTTTATAAGTATATAAATTTTGCAGTGTATAAATTATGCATTCGCATAATTCGATTTCAGTATTTTATTCCTAAAGTTAAATAAGGAATCGTGAAAGATATCTAGATTACTGAGTTTACCATTTAACAGATTGTATTCATTACAAGCTGGAGGAATTATTACAGGCAAATACTACTCAAGTCATTCTTACGGATTATATTTGAGAAACGTCCCAGGTCCGAGTTCGCGGATCAATTTTAGGATGTGTATGCGCCAGAATGATACACATTCGCGAGTTGATCCTCGCATTGACCTATGCCTTGTTCATTTGTAAAAATACTTACATGTGACCTTACCTAATAGCAGATACTACCTAATATAATACTTTTCTCTTACGCTCGGACGTGATATGTAAGTGTATTTTGATAGTTTAATTTCTTTGGAAGTAGGGTAGGCTGACATACAGCCGATAGTTTTTTTTCTATTTCGTGACTGAATGAGTGGATATTTTTACCTACTACTACTACCTACACCATCACACCAGATCCCTTGCGGGGGATAATTTTTTACCTCCTATTCTTTATAAGCAATCTTCACCTCGGCTGCTTTTCCCCGGATGCGCTCGTGTAACTGTCCCATCACATTGCCCATTAAGCATTATTCCCCTCTGAATACTGCGCGCTGTCGGGTAAGACGATCCGATGTGTATCGCGGGCGGTTCGCGCGGCTACCGTGCGCCCGTACATCCATTATCTTATCAATGACATTCAAATGCAGCCTTTAATGTCCGCACCTATACAACGCAGCTTCGTGCACTGCGAACCTTAATACAGCAGGATACAGTTGAATATTGCCCAGTGGAGCTACGCCGGGTGCCGTCTCCCGCGCACCTCGTAAAACCAAACGTCGCTTTATCGGCGGCTGCTCCGAGCCATTAAACGTTATCGAATTGTCCACTTAATAAGAAGTCTAAACTAATTAGGCGGCGAGTCGTCTGATGCGTTAGGGTTCCCGCCCCCGTCCCGCGCCCACCCCTGCGCCTGTCCGCGCGATGCTAACGAACATTCACAGGAGCTCTCTCCTCGGAACTCATTAGCTGCCGACCACGCAATAAAAAATGATTTGTTGAGGCACCGCCACCGGGACACTCATATGTACCCACCGACTGATATATTTGTTCCGATAGTGTCGTACTTCGGTACGTTTCCCTTGGCATCCCCTTATTTATAGCGGGTACTTATGCGTATACAAACATATAAATAAAAGAAACCGCCTACGTAATCAGGACAAAAACTAAATGCAGACTGAGCCGCCAGCCGCAATTTCACCTAAATGGCTTCCACTGAAATCCCCCGCCGGCGGCACCGCCCGGGGCTGGTCGTGGAGGATAATGGCCGGCGGCCGCGGCCGCCGACGGCCGCAGCACTTTATGTTAATACCCGATAATTGTCCGCGGCGCACATAAGTCACGCCGGCCGATGGGTATATCGGTGGATCCAAGATGGCCGCCGCGGATGCGGTAATTGCTTTCGTGGAAACCGCTGCCGCCCGCATACAGATTGAAGCGCGGTCGCCGCAAAAACTGCGGCGCGTGCAATTAGACGCTCGCCCCCCGAGCCTCCGCCGCCCCCGCCCGCCGCGGTAATAACCAGGCCGAGCCCGCCCCCGGCCGGCTAGCTGCCTAACCCTGCGAGCCAGCAAGATTTATTGCCACCACCGACACATGTAGGTGCCTATAGAACAACATGCCTCGCGTGCGAATAGACCTTCGCACTAACTCTATTTCGAATAAGAAAAAACAACATGTATAAAAACCTACCTGATACGACCTAGTGCAATGTCTGCGCGACTAATTAGCGATCTGATTACATTCCATTAGAATAATCGCCGTGTAGTTTCCTCGTTCTCATAATTCCGATTAGTAAAGATATCTAATTAGCAACGCTTCCACATTCTCAGACTCGGCAGGTACCGACACAACGATATCTTGCGATCACAAAGATAACCAACTCGACTACCGATAGATTTTAAGGTGCTTAAGAGACCTCTATGATTTCATTCTTTACCCAAGCGGGGCGGTAGAGTTGTACTGTGTATATGTACATTTCTCCGAGAACGTTAGACCCCAAGGCGACAATTTGAGAACCATGCAATATAGTAAGGTGCGGAGGGAGAAGAAGAGTTGCAACCAAAAGAAGAGTCTTCTCTCAAGCGTACTCTTTACAATAACAATACAATTTTGCTGAGCTGGCTGATTAATACGAGTAACGCTCGATGGACTAAATGCTAACCAGGAATCAGTACCTACCCCTAAGTTTAGCATTCGAAGCGGAGAGGAAAGAAAATAACTTTCTAATCAGAATCTATAACTCAAAATGCTTAAATCTATCGGTTGTCTATAGGCGTTTACGTATCGTGGACTGTTCCCCTTATTGGATAAGTAGTATTTTACGAAATTTCTTACCCACCTAACTCTCCTGTCCTTGACGACCTGAACACTACATCATCGGTATTTTAGGTTTGTATTTCTTTATCACCTTCAAAAATCGATGCCGTATCGAATGCTGGACTCTAAAATCTCTTGTAATAAGCACTTATAGCATTGTTTTGAATATAACTTCATCAGAAAGTATATTTTAATGGTGAAGAAATAATAATCAAATAGTTACGTAAACGTCCCATTCGACACAATAGTGTGCGTTGATTTAAAATAGTATGCGTGCCTCGCGACGCGCTGCGCCCGCGCCGCGGTCTTTGTCATACTCGGCTTGCAGTTAATGGAGCCGCACATACCGGAGGAACAGCCGTCGTCTAGTAGCGGCCCAGGAATTGTACAAATGATGAGAATGACTTAGTCTATTGCTACCCGGAGCAAGCTCACAGCCAATTGCTTTGTCAGTGAATCCCTGAACTAAGCGACCGCGCACGTCAGTTGGGCTTCCAATAAAATACCAAAGATGTATTTGTACATATGTCCCTAAAAAAATCAATTGTTCTAAGTAATCTTAAATAAAATAAAATACAACTCGACACATAAAAAGTACTTTTTCACACTATTTCGCATTTTAGATCGATGCGGTGTTTGTATCGGAATATAACAGTACTTATATTCAGCCGATACTAGAAATTCAAACACAACAAGCAAGAACACGGTTAGACGTACAAAGTCATGGACAAGGGTAACCTTAACTTTATTCCAACTTTTATGTCAAATGGCCCGTGAGATCGAAACGATCAAACAACGCCTGGACCACACATGTTACCAAGAAACTAACTACTCAGAAATTTAGTTGTGCTCAGTAGAATGTATTAAAGAACCATTGATCGTTTAACATGGAGAGCAGGTAACTTATCCACAAGTGTTACCGAGTTCTTGCGTGATCCGAGTAGTTACTATCACTTACTTTGGGGTGGTGTATAATCATACACCACCCCAAAGTAAGTGATAGTAACTATGTAGATAGGCGTATGATTATGTTATGGTTTGACGTTGAAATCGGCGTCAAACAGGGTTACGTGTTATCCGCTGGACTGTTTATAACATATTTGGATAAAACTCTTCAAATACCTACTGAAAGCGACGAATGAAGGTGTACAAATGAGTGATCTAGTGGTAAATCATCTACTATATGCAGATGACGCGGTTTTGATAGCGCCAACAGCCACTGATCTGCAAACACTAGTCACAATTATGAAATACGACTGCATGAAAAATGGCTTACATTTGAACGTAAAGAAAACCAAGATTATGGTTTTTTAATGGGAAGAAACCATAACAAATGCAAGGATTGCGGCTGATTACGATGTGATGGAGCAAGTGAATGAGTTTGTATATCTTGGATGCCCATTCACTAAGGATGGGAAATACACCGCTGACATAGAGAGAAGAGTGAGTGCAGGGAACAGAATGAATGGTGCGATGGGAAAGCTACTCGGGAGCCGGCACTTAAGCCAAAGCTGTAAAGGCCCCGCGGCTGACCGACCGTATTCGCAAAAGCATAGTAAGAAAGCGAGTAGGTATGAAAGATAGTATCAGTGTAAAGATGAGAAAGGATACCCTTTCTCCGCTCCGTTGGTTCGGGCATATAGAAAGAATGACAAAACTGACTAACTAACTATACAATGCGAAAGTGGAAGGATGTAAGTACCGGGGAAGACCTAGACTATCATACCATTACCAAATAGACCGGGTCTTATCTGAAGGACAAGTCAGGAGTCTCCGTAACCGACGAGCGTGTATGAGATGAACTATGAGAGTGGAGGAAGCCAGAGAGATATGTAAGGAAAGAACCTGTTGGAACTCTGTACTCTCTGCCTACCCCCCAAGAGATCTGGCGTGATGATATAGATAGATTATATTATGTAGGTAGGCATGTACGTCCTGTGCATGCGGTGTCTGCCCGTCACCCAGGATTCGTCACACCCGCTCGTGCCACTGACAAGCTGACATATTAGTCCAGCCTCGCGCCCCGTGCGGGAGTTTTGTCTCGTCGGTGAATTGAGTGTTGATTTTGTCGACAACAGCCTACTAAACGGTAAACGTGCTGAGTACCTACCATTGCAGAATAATAACCAACAAAATATTTGAATTAGCGTATGGCACGGGTATGCGTGATGTGAAATGTACTCACCATATATTTACAATGACATCTTCAGACTCTGCTGTCCTAATTGCAAAATGCATCTCTAAAGATTGACCTCAGGATGAACATTTCCATGACGAAAATAATAACAAATCGCCCAATCCAAATACCTAACATCATAATAGGTGACTCCCAAGTAGGTCCCAAGTAGTACAAGAATATATTTATCTTGTGCATTAATTATTCTTTGGCGCAGAATCTGTTACTAAAAAGATATCTAAACGTATTCAGCTAGGTTGGGCTGCCTATGATAAACCGGCCAGCAAATTTGATGCCGATATCTCAGTGTCGCCGCCGAAAAACCAAGGCATTCAATCAATGTGTCCTGCCCATCCTCACTTATGGTGCCGAGACCTGGTCGTTTACAAAGGGCAGTCTATATAAAATCAAAGTGGCACAAAGAGCCATGGAGCGAGCCATGTTGGGCATCTCCCTTGCCAATCAAATACCTAATATAGAAATCCGAAGGCGGACGAAAGTAAAAGATGTTGGTAAACGGATCACGAGGTTAAAGTGGAGATGGGCAGGACACTTGATGAGGCGGGATGACAGCAAGTGGACCAAGGGCGCCGTACTAGAGGCAGACCATTAGCCAGATGGAGTGATGATATCGTGAAGGTGGGCAAAAAATTGTGGAATAGGCTAGCACAGGACCAGAACGAATAGCGTAATAGAGGAGAGGCCTACACTCAGCAGTGGGTAGATGCCAGCTGATTGATGATGATGATCATAGTTATTATATGTACCCGATTAAAATATATGGTATGCTCAAAGTCAATCAATTAATAAAAAGTACCTGGATGCGCCATCTTAACACATTAAAATAGACAGTTTCATAGATTTTTTACATAATAATTCACGTGCACGACGAATTAAGCGATTTGACAGATGAGTTTTTCTTCAATCAATCAATCAATCAGCCTATAGTAGTCCACTGCTGGACATAGGCCTCTCCTAACACGCGCCATTGCACACGGTCCCCCGCCTTCCGCATCCAGTCCGTCCCAGCGACCTTCTTGAGGTCGTCGGTCCATCTAGCTGGGGGCCGTCCTACCTTACGCTTACCAAGTCGCGGTCTCCACTCTAGGACACGCTTGCTCCATCGGCCGTCGGTCCTTCTGCAGATGTGACCAGCCCATTGCCACTTTAGCTTACTGAGTCTGCGAGCTATGTCGGTAACTTTGGTTCTTTGTCGGATTACCTCGTTACGAATTTTATCCTTCAAAGAAACGCCGATCATAGCTCGCTCCATAGCCCGCTGTGCGACTTTGAGTTTGTGGACTAGTCCCACTGTGAGTGTCCACGTCTCGGCCCCGTAAGTCATAACAGGTAGAACGCATTGGTTAAAGACTTTAGTCTTCAGGCATTGCGGTATAGGCGAAGCGAAAACGTGACGTAGTTTGCCAAATGCTGCCCAACCCAATTGGATCCTGCGGTTGATTTCTTTCTCGAAGTTGTTCCTACCAAATTGGACAACTTGTCCAAGGTAGACATACTCCCGAACAACTTCGAGCATCGAACCATCGACGTAGATCGGTCCCGGCGTGACATGCTCATTAAACATGATCTTGGTTTTATCCAAGTTCATGCCGAGACCGACACCTCGAGAGGCTCCATTTAGGCTATGCAGCATTCCGCTCAACTGTTCCAGTGACTCTGCCACGATGACGATATCATCGGCAAACCGAAGGTGTGAGATGTATTCGCCGTTGATGTTAATGCCCCGCCCAGTCCAGTCCAGCGTCTTGAAGACGTCTTCGAGTGCATTGGTGAAGAGCTTGGGGGATATTACATCCCCCTGTCTTACCCCTCGATGCAGCTCGATCGGGTTGGTCTTTTGGTCCTGGAGCTGGACGGTCATTGTGGCGGTATCATACAGACATCTCAACACCTCGATATAGCGCCAATCGATGCCACATCGCTGCAGAGCATCCAAAACCGCCCAGGTTTCGATGGAGTCGAAGGCTTTCTCGTAGTCCACGAAAGCCATACACAGCGGCTGATTGTACTCTTCGGTCTTCTGTACAATCTGCCGAACAGTATGGATGTGGTCTACGGTGCTGTAGCCTTTTCGAAACCCGGCTTGTTCCGGTGGCTGGAACTCGTCAAGTCTTCTGGCGAGGCGGTTTGTGAGTACTCTCGAGAACAACTTGTAGACGTGGCTCAGGAGTGAGATGGGTCTGTAGTTCTTCAGCAAGGTTTTGTCACCTTTTTTGAAGAACAGAACCACCGCACTCCCGCTCCACGCTTGAGGTGTTAAGCCCTGGTGGATGACGGAATTAAAGAGACTCGCTAGCTTTTTCAGGATTGGAGTCCCGCCTGCTTTTAGGAGCTCAGTGGTGATTCCGTCATCGCCTGGCGACTTGTTGTTTTTGAGCTGCTCGAGAGCCACTCTGACCTCGTCCTGGTTGACATCAGGGATGTCTTCCGTATCGTGGCGTGCTAGTGGGGCTCTGTGGTCGTCAGCGCTGGGTCTCGAGGGTTTAGCCATCCGTGATGCGTACAGGTCTTTGTAGAAACTCTCAATTTCCTCGAGTATCTCGAACTTGGAGGTCACGGTTTTGCCATCCGCTGTATTAAGTTTCGTCAGATGGGATCTACCTAGCTGGCGAGCGAAGACTTTGGTGCCTCTGTTCTGTTCAATCGCAGCCGCGATGGCGCGGGTGTTGGAACATCGGAGGTCACGTCGCACCCGCTTCCGGATCTTTCGGTTGAGGTTCCTCCCATCCGGCGAAGACGCCTGCGTGGATGACATTTCCCGTCTCTGCCTCATAAGTTCGAGAGTCTCGAGCGAGAGTTTAGACTCTCTGTTACCGCTTTTGCCGGGAAACACCCTTCGAGACACATCCTGTAGCGTTTTGACCACTGTGTCGGTTTTCTCGTCAACATTGCCTTCGGTTTCCAGCAGGTCGAAACGATTTTGAAGCTCCAGTTGGAACTTTTCGGACCCTAAAGCTATTTGAGGCGCAGTAGGTCTGAGAGTAGACCTCATCATGCGACGTCTTTCGGCCTTGAAGTCTATATTTAGAGCGCCTCGGACAAGTCGGTGATCGCTGCCGGTATTAAACCTGTTGATCACGGAGACGTCTCTAAATATAGACTTCCTGTCAGTCATGATGAAGTCTATCTCGTTCCTCGTCACAGTGTCGGGGCTTCGCCATGTCCACTTTCTATGAGGCTTCTTCTTAAAGAACGAATTCATCAAGAAGAGCCCCTGCGACTCCAGAAAGTTGACCAGCATCTGCCCCCTGTGGTTTCGGCGCCCCACGCCGTGGGGTCCGATTATCGTTTCGCCGCGTTCTTGTACTCCCACTTTGGCATTGAAGTCCCCCATAACAACGTTGTAGTGAGCCTTGGTGGTGCCATGTAATGCCTTGGCTATGTCTTCATACATGGCTTCGGCTATGTCGTCGCAGTATGTCGAGGTCGGCGCATATACCTGTACCACCTTCAGGGTGTACCTGTTGGTGATTTTAATTATGAGGTACGCTACCCGTGTCGACACACTGCTGACTTCCACAACGTTGTTAGTGAGAGCTTTGTTGACCAGGAAACCGACACCGCCCTGAGAGGGCCGATCACCTTCCCGAAAGTAAAACAGGTGGCCTGACTCAAGGGTTATCGTGTCCTCGCCCTGTCTTCGGACTTCGGATAACCCCAATATGTGCCAGTTTATGCGACCTAGTTCTACCTCGAGTTCAGCGAGGTGTTGGTCCAGCCGTAGAGAGCGTCCATTGTACGTAGAGTTTTTCTTATGAATCATTTAATTTGTAAATAAATAATGTTATTTTGTGTTTTGTTTTCTTTTTGTTTCTAAATATCGTTATTAAAATCGGTTCGTTCTCCATTACAAATTATTTCCATAGAATTTTTTAATTGATTTCTTTTTCATTCAATTTTATCATTGCCACATTTCTAAAAATTTCAAATCCCAAACGTCACCCTACCCATAGATGAAGTATAGCCCCACTCATTTCCACAACAAACAAACAAAAGAAAAACTTAAAGAATATTCAAAACGTGTACGCGATAGACTTTGGCGATAGATGTCCTAGAATGGAATCCTCACGACCGCGATGCGCGGTGCGGGCGGCCAGCTGCATTCGGATGACATTTCTGCGACGCCACATAATCCCCTTTAGAGTAAGAACGTCCTGCGGGCAGATAACAGTTAGCAACTCGGACCGTCCGACCAGAGCGAGTAGTTCTGCCGATCGAAGCGGTGTCAACAACTGCTGGGGTAGGTGCGGCGACTTCACTTTCGGCGTCTGTTATGATGTAGGCTGGCTTTACTCGGTCTATCAAGAGTGCCACTGGTCCTCGCTTCAAATCCACAGTGACTAGTCTGCTTAAGCACGCGGTATGGTCCGGAATATGGCGGCTCCAGAGCTCCGCGTAAAGCATCCTTTCAGATATAAACAAAATTACATTTTTCTAAATCTTTATATACAAATACGGCTTTCGGTGGATACCGTGACGCAGGTGTTGGTGTAAACGACGACATGTGCTGTTTAAGTTGCCAGACGAAGTCTGCAGGCTTCAACTGCTCATGATTTTCGGAAGTTTCGAGAAATTGGCTTTGAAGCTGCAGGGGGTGATGTGGTGGCGCAGAAATATCCGAAACCGCCTGGTCGCTCTCACCGCGCGTCGCGGTCGCGAGGCTAGGCGGATTCGGAAGAATTTTTCAGAATTCGGATTTCTGCGCCGCCACGACTAGAAATGGCGCTACTTTAAGTACAGCTGCCTAGAAATTAAATAAAAGTGCGTCGACGTTACCTTTAATTAAAAGAATCTCAAAATGTGTTCAACACACGTGATCGACTTTTTCTTTTTCTTAACAATTATTATCGCTATTCAGAATCAGAATATTTTTTATTTATGTAAACCATTATAGTATTTATGAATCGTCAGAAAAGTAACAAAGACTCTACCGCCTCCTCGGAATGTCATTCCTGTGGACGAGAAACTCCACGATCACTCTTTTAAAATAAAAATGTAACAATTTTTCTATCTACATTTTATTGTGGGGTATGGGAGAACAATGTAGGTCGTTCATTAGGTGGGTCTAAATTGAATTAAGCAAATTATACCCACTGTTCATGAGAATTGCTCCATAATTCCCTCATTTACAAAAAAGGAAACAAAAAAATGTCACTATGCTAAATTAATAGAAGGAAAAGAGAGAATGTAAACTTATAATAGTTGAACAAATTATCATTATTCAAGTGGAGCTGAAATAGCATCCGTCCAAGCATTTTGGTCTTTTAAATATACTCCATTGAAATGTAAGCTTACCTAATAAGTGTTCCTTTAACACAAGCTTTGAACTTATTTTTACTAAGTTTGGTGACGTCTCGGGATCTGGTGTGATGATGTAGATCGATAAAAGGCGACGTCAATTGGAATTTTGTTAGAAAATCTAACGCAGTGCCAGGACACACGTGTGAAGTTTTGACAGACGATATCGCGGTTGATCTTATTTATTTGTATGTGGTGTGTTGCAACATAGGCAAATAATCAGCTAGATGATAGGTATTGCTGCAGCAATGACTATCATCTAGCCGATTGAAGAGATCTGATTTTTTCTACTATACATAGTTTCCATAAATATATTGACATGGGACCGACATGATATTACCTTCCTTAAACAATTCTCTGAAAGTGTCGCGACTACTCAAGTTATAGATGGCTCTAATAGCACGTTTTTTGCAAGAGAAAAACTGTTTTTTTTTTCGTAGCCCACACTATGTTTTAATTCGTATTACATAAATTCAAGAATGACCTCCTGACAAGGACGTCCGCAGTAGATATCGCTCCTTACGTCTATTATTTGATACGATATCTTATTTCCGGGTAGGAGTTGTGTCTACCTACCAGTTGATAAGACTCCTGTTTTTAACGTGGAGATTCAACTAAGCTTTATACATATATCTATGTTCAGAACGGGAGTAACGTGTGCTACTTGCTAACAGTTAGGAAAACCACACTAGTAAAGCCGCAACAAAACGATTTTAATAAGCGTCTGGGACCTTCGCGTTAGATAATATTGATACTGAATATAAAATTCAGCATCGATGAAACGTTGATATATACATAGGCAAGTAAGGCGTCTATTGTTACGTATAAATGAGCCTCGATGAATGTTAGGTATGGGAAAAGAGGCGGTATTCTTATAATGTGCAGGCGCGACAGACATCTGCAGTAAATTATACACGTAATGGAAAAGTTGAACTCACACAGGAAACGAAACGGCCTTCATGCCGTACTTAGGAATACATCGGTACCTAGGCATATTAGCAACAAGGTATCGTTGACAGGCCCGCCAGTTGGTACAAAGTGCATGGTAGTACATAAACAGGCAGCGCTTGACTGGAATGTGTTCAGATTGGAGCCTCGCCCGTTCCTAGAACAGCGCCGCGACCGTTCCGCGAAGCACGCCCCCCCCCCCCCCGCACCCCGCGTACCTCACACAAACCCGTCTATAAGTGACGCGAAATTAATGGCTAGCAGAGAAATTATTGGAATCGGATTTGCGATCACAATATTGATTGTAAATTATCTACCTCTGCAAGAATTACTCGGAACACGTTGTGTATTTTTTGTCAAGAAGAAAACAAATAGCGAGATGGTATCGACTCTTGTGGCGACCTGTACCAGCCTTTCCACTGACCACCGCCGGGTCCTGCAAAGGATAACAAATAACTACCAACCGAGCTTGTTCTTGGTATGTTGCGGAGATCTTGAAAAGAAAATGCATCGACCACCCATGCGCAAGCTACATACATACTAACATACCAGGCCCTACTTCTGACACCCGTACGCCGTGCCTATGCGTAACAACAAGATGAGTTCTTTTAGTTGGCATGTGCCACCCACTATTAATATTTGGATAGACACGCATACAATACTAGATACCTACTTCACTTTTTATAATTTAAGATACTTAACTATACCAACACTAAACTAATGGTTTCAAAGTTCCTCTGTTATGATAAATAATTTCGTCAATTACCTAGCTGAATTAGATGCCTCACTCGTCTCATCTTCACAGATTATCTGGCACCTAAATAATATTTTCAAAGTTTAAGACACCGACCAAAGTCTACCTACCTATTACCTACGAGTTCACCTAGGTATCCGCGGAGTGAATGTTGATTTCATTGAAAGGCGCAATTAGATGTGAGGCAGCTAACTAGATCTCGCATAACACCCAATCACGGTGTTCAAGCCATATATAATTAGTGTAGTCGGCGCCACGCGGCAATGGCGGCGGGTTGTACGTACACGACAGCGCCGGAGGCGCGGCGCGGCCGCCGAGGGGCTGCGGCGTGGCGCAACTCCTTACTCTCGGGTCCAGCCATGTCGGGACCAGATTACGAACATACTTACGAACCTTATGCTTGCAGCACACTCGGCTCGCAACAATCCAAATTTAGTCGCACGGTAATAATGAGGCAACCTATTGCATTAGTTTTGCGTTCATTGTGTGGAGTCAAAGACAAGTAACCTTCCTAAACTGGTGGTTCGGGCAGATTCAACGCGAAGGAATTAGCGAATTCAAATTGTTGTTTTTGTAATTGAGTTCAGGAGTGTATGTTAACTGAGTTGCGTAGGTAACTGTTACTTGCGATCGTACTTCCGAGTGTACATGCCACTGGCAAGGTACGTAACCACCGATCGATCTTTCCGAACTATCAGAGCGTGCCTCATCTGTTTTGATTTATAATACCTGTAGATTATTACAAAGATAGATATGTAGGCATACATATCTAGGTATATTTTGAAGGAATTTAACTGAGTAAATTCTAAATTAGGAATTATGTCCATTCTATATGTAGCAGGTACCTACTTTGCAAAATGTTGCATTGTGCACTAGAAACATTCGTTTATTTCCAACTTACTACTATCATAACAGGGTAATTCCTAATAAAATAGTCATGATCTAATCCAGAGAGAGATATGTGCTGCGAGTGCACCGTTCTAACGACATGACATTACTTAGGAACTGTCGGTGACCGGCAGCCCACCACTTGTTCCGTGGAGACGACGACACGCACTACTATGTCGCTCGTGACGAGCCTCGCCCTGCGTGCCCCAGCCCGGGGACCTCGTCCCATCTCAGCACGGCTTATTGCTTCATTATATACCCACACTATGAGAGTGGAGGAAGCCAGAGAGGTATGTACGGAAAGAACCTGTTGGAACTCTGTACTCTCTGCCTACCCCGCGAGGGAGCTGGCGTGATGATATTGATAGATAGATTATACTAATTACCAGTATTATCCCTTATTCGACTAGATATATCAACGATAATTAAGGGAACTGATCATTAACTACGGCGTGCATCGTCGCTCGAGAGCTTCAAGGGCCAGGTGAGGAAGTATTACTTATCTACTTGTTCACCGGGTCCTGCCGTCGTATCGTGATAGTTAAATATGTGTATGTGTGGTAAAAATTTTGTAGTATGTATTTGCTTTTTTATATTATATTTAAGTATTTATTGCTATAAGTTAAGCTTCTATGTAATAAGTGCACCACCGTTTATTCCACAACCAAATCGTTTTCTCCATCCGAAGGTTGCCTGGAAGAGATTGCTTTTTAGCGATAAGGCCGCCCTTTGCGTAACTTTAAGTTCTTTTTTTTGTATTTTAATATCTATGTAATTGGTGCACAATAAAGAGTTATCTATCTATCTATCTATCTAAGACTAGCAGTCTTCGCATGTTTTCTAACTTATGACTTAATTGATAGAAATTACTTAGTTAATGTAACTTAAGTATCTCTGATATCCAAATGAAAACATCAGGTTATATGTACTATTTATTTATTTGTAAAATAATCAACAGCCTATGGCATAGTATACACGAATATTTTTGATAATACGGAAGATTAGGCGGCATAAAGACACTTAGATTTTCGTGTTTAAACACAATATAGGAGATTATCACCAACAAGACCTTGAAATAAACTTAATTGAAAAGTAAGCCGGGTGAAGAGCGAATACATTTTCTCAAAATTATTCTACCCCGACCCATAGATAAAAAAAAACATTATTTAGTGGTATCTGTATGACCAAGTACATAAAAGTGGTTTATTACTTGAGATAAACACAGGAGATAAACATAGTTTTGTCCGATAGTCTGTCCCGTGTGTAGTACAATGCGCTCGGTGCTGGTGGTGGTAGTGTGCGGCCGCGGTGTGCAGCCGGCGGTGGGCGTGGCTCGGCGCCGCCCCGCACCGCGCCGCACTTCGCCCGCCGCGCGGCAGTCCCATGCAAATCAGCTGCTTGATGCCAGATAGCGCGCTACGACGCGCCGCCAAATTGCCCACAGACACGGACACTGCTACGCCGTAGCACCGTAGCACCACCGCACAATGTCATAAATAACCAAATACAACTAAAGTTGTGTATTGACCGTGTAACTTTTACATTTTCTTCAAGATTCGCATACATTGATGGAATCAACCCACATTTACAAAATGTTACGGGCACAGGGGGGATTTGCTTATTTATAGATGTGAATATTGATATTTCCATACTTTGTTTCTAGAGCGCAATACAACTTACTATATGCATGTGACTTGGCCGGCCAATAGTTAGTACGTACCTCCTACCTAAGTGGAGACAAGGTGAACAAGAAGAAGTGAGCCGACCTACCGATATGTTCTAGCGAGTAGGCAGGTAGATAGGTATATAGCTAAGTTATCATCACCTGACTCGTTTGATAGAACAAAATATTCAAGAATCTATAGGTAACTTCATTTTACTTCGTTTGAATCATTAAAGTCCTAGACCGCGGCTCGTTACCTTTATGAACGCTGCCTGTTACATATCGTCAAGTGCCAAGTGAGGGCGTCAGGTTCTCCGATTTTAAACATGTTTAGGTACATTCAGGTTCTCTGATTTGCAATTTATCAGCGAACTTGTGCGTCCTGCATGCGGTGTAGGGGCAGGCATGCGCGGCGCGGCCCGGCGCGGCGCGACACGAGCGCGACACAAGCGCGGGCGGATGCGGGCCGATTGCGAAAACTACTCGCGATATGCAAATGAGCAATTAGCGCGCGCAGCTACCGCCGAGCCGTTGCCACGCGCCCGCGGCGCACGACCGGCTGCGCCCGTTATCCGCCTCAGGTCACAGGCACATTAGGTACAAGCCACACACACTTGTACACACAACACACACCACCGCAGCATTGCTAGCTAATGCTAGTTACCTATCTAAATTTGCTATTTAAGAAATATATGACAGGAATAGGTACTTAACAAAAAGTAAAATACAACATCGTGTGGCTTAGTGGTTAAGCAGTTTCCCCGGCTTGGCGAAATACGTGTGTAAGCGATGTTTTTTCTTCTGCTAACAATCGTTATTTTATATTTAAGTGTGATTTGTCCTGCAGCGCATGTGTTTTGCTTGATGATTAATGATGAAGCCCAAAATTTAGAATACGTACATATTCACACATAATATTTATAAAAGAGTAACCGTGAATTTTCTTGCCCTTCTCCATGGGAATGACGTTCCGAACGTGGTAGATAGTCTTAAATAATCACTAGCTTTCTCTTCCTAGATTATTCATAATAACTTCTTGGTCTATATCAATAAAAAAAAACTTTTCTATGTATCTATATCATCGCGCGAGGTCCCTTGCGGGGTAGGCCGAGAGTACAGAGTTCTAACAGGTTCTTTCATTTTCATTTTGGTTTTATAGATTTCTTAAATTTGTGTATAAGTAGGTGTCTATTCTTCCAGTTCCATATAGATAAGTAGACTTGATACCTATCTACTGTCTTTAGGGGTGCTTTGATTCATTTTTTCCGATCGGGAGATATTTACAGTACATTGAGGCCTGATCTACCTATTGTTCTAAAATGTTCTTTCGGACTGTAGGTACCTACGTCGATTTTGCAATCTGCAATAACTACAATTAGCGTAGTTTAGTAATTAGGCAGATGGTGAGGAGGTTGGTACTAGCTGCCAGCGCAGCTCTCATTGGGCAACGCCGGTGGTATCCCACATTATGAACGCGCGGTATGCCGGCGCGCTATCTGCGCGAGCCATCTGTTTATTCAATTCTAATTTTTACTTACCTATTTAATTTTAATTACCTATTCATTATCCGGGCTCATTATGAGGATTTATTGTTCAGCGTTAATTACCGGAATGTTCCGCGCTTACATACCTGCGCTAGGCGGGCGCACACCGCCGAGCCGCGCCGGCCGAAATAATTTAGTGCTTGTATATACCCGCCTTACTGTACCCATAAATCGCGCGATCTTGCATGCAACAATGTGTCAAGCTTGAGCCCAAAAATTCATAACAAATTGTGCCATTTACTTCAAAATTAGAATGTATGGATGATACCGTACGTCTCACGTCTACTATTTTTGAAGAGGCACCTGTCCACTCAAACACAAATACTCATAATGCACCCACTAGCATATAGGTACGCCGTAGATCCCTCGAATTCCTCTCCCGTCAGGTTTCAGATGAACTTCGATCGATCTGGTGACCGTTTCGCTCGCGCAACCAGTTAAGAAGCAGCAGTTGATAACCGAGAATGTAGGTTGTCGTTGCTTGTAATGCTTAATTAAGTAGAAACTTCCAATAACACACCTCATCAAGTTAGTTATATGAAGTAGCAACTGGCAGTGGTTCCGTCAGGCACGTCAGAGTGGATTAACACAGCACTAGTCTGGGGCGGCGGCGCGGCAACCGCAACCGCTCCACTAGTTCAGCTCCCCCCTCTAGCCAGCCGCAAAGGGGGAGCCAGACCGGGATCATATTGCCCCCATAAGCTCCCGCAAATAATGTCTAAAACGTAGATATTGCTAGTGAGTGTGTAGTGACTCGCGATACCGGCTAGAATGCCACCACTGATTGATCGCGCAGCATGCCATCAGAAATCGTCATTTAATACTACGTGGGCTGCTTGACATACATTCGTTGGTCAGCATCGAAATCGTAATAATAAAACATGAGAAGTAAAATAGTTTACGATTTCGTTTGAAGTCGCTGTCGCCGATTTGCCATGCATGCACGGTTTGAAAAAAAATACAGACAACACTGACTCACATTATTGCTGCAAAAATATTTACAGATGAATTGTAACACCTTATAAGCACTGAAGCATACCGTGGCGATGTGCGCACATGTGCAGCGCGTTCACGCAGCTATACGACCTCCAGGATCTTATGATTAGGTACCATCTCTATGCATATGCCCTAAGATGTCAATTTTAAAATTATAAACTTTTGTAATCCGTTTTAAATACGTATTACCTGTTTTCAGTAAAAAAAGTTATTTTTCCACTAAAGCATCTTCTGCTTGAAGTTTCTGTGTGCGGTTTATTTTTACTTTAATATTTCATTGTGTCATTTATCAAACTCGTACCCACTGAATACATAAACAGACAAGTAGAATTAATTAAAAAGTTGTAATAAATGTGAATTAGCGAATTTATAAAAATGTTTCGTATGCTTTGCAGCACCCATTGACACCACGGAAACTGAGGTGTTTAATGTCTAAAAGGCATAGTTAATTATGGGTATCCTCAAACTACTTAATTGTTTTTGTTGGTCCGATCTACGCAGAATGAGATCACGATGTCTTGAGGTGTTGTAGTGTTGTGGTTGGTGGCGGCTTGGTTTTGAAATGAATTATATTAATTACTGGATCCCAAGTCGATGGAAGTACAAAACCATCTTCTCTGTTGAAATTAGGATGTTTTTTTTTAAATTTTAAATGCCTCTTGAACCATACTTAGTCGGAATCGGTGTTTTTTTATAGGATTTGAGGTCTATAAAGCCTGATGTTATAGCGGGTGGATATGTTAACAGCCTGCAGACTTTTGTATGCGACAGGGTGTTAGGTCAGCTGTGTTCTTTTACTTTTTAAGTTTTTACCGGTTTTATTAATTAAGAGGTTTAAGTACCCCTAAATACCTATCCGTCAAACACTTCAGTCCGTCCCGAGACCATGGGTGCCGGAAAGCACTCGAAACGTTGTAAGCCACGAAAAAATCCGAAAAAAAACCTTTTAAAAAAAGGGCATCCGACTTCATATAGCAAAAAATAAATATTTGAAGTTGGTGTGTGTGATGTGTGAATGATGTACGCTGTTGGCCGCGAGGCCTTTACCGGCATTAAAGGCGAGCGTGCAACCACTACGCTCTAGCCAGCCAGAAGGGCAAGAGGCGACATACTCGAGGGCGCCCTCGGTTGGGACAGTCGCTGTAGGGGGACGGGTGCACTACTAAGTGCACCGGTCAACCGCCGGCTATGGGAGGGGATCTACTATTACGTCGTCGTCGCCCGTATTCTGAGCGGAAAGAAGGGATGACAAAGCATCAGGGGGGTCGGTGAGAACATGTCGCGGCCGGCGGTGGCGGCAGGGGTCGGGGGGGAGATCGTAGTCGGCGGTGGCTACGATTAACGGATTTGCATGGGTAGATGCGTTCGCGAAGTGACGTGTTGACGCCTTTTTAATAAAGGCGCGAATAGGTTCGAGACCTAGATCGGAGTGGAGGTCGACGTTCCGTACGAACCATGGGGCTCCTACGGCTTTACGGAGGAAGCGGTTTTGAACCACTTGAAGTCTGTCGATGTGAGAGGGGGCCGAATGCCCAAACACAACACACGCATAAGTCATGATGGGTCGAACGCAAGTTTTGTAAAGCGTCACCTTATTTCTAAGGGACATTTCACTCCGCTTGCAGATTAACGGATGGAGACGACCGAGCACAAAGAATGCTCGGTGACGGAATTTGAAGTTGGTGCTGGTTGGTGTAGTCGGTTACTTGGCACCGACTTCAAATATTTATTTTTAGCTTTTTGGAGTCGGTTTACCTTTTTTTAAAAAGATTTTTAAATTACAATTTTAAGTGATGAGTGAATTTATTATTATTAATACCTCCATTATATTATTCTACTTATTTATACAGTGAGGTACCTACAAGATTGATAAAAAACTCATAATAGCTCAATTTTCACATTTATGCTGCTTGCCGTCAAGGAGACTGATGGACTGGATCTATGCTGACCCTAATACAAAAAGAATCATCAAAATCAGTTTATAGGCAAAGAAATTACAAAAACACGGACAAATTATAAACCTCCTCCTTTTTTGAAGTCGGTTAACTTTCTGCTTAGTTCTATAGTAGGGTACCTATAGGATTGACGTAATACCCATAATGTTTCAATTTACGCATTCGTATTGTTTGTCGTTAAGGAGTTCCCTGGTGTATCTTCAAAGCCCTAGGTTCAATACTGATAAAATTAAAATGGGACCACCTTAAAACTATATTGAATTCAGCGGAAAAAGAATCATCCAAATCGGTTTCTAAGCAAATAAGTTATAAAAAATACAGACGAATTATGAACCTCCTCCTTTTTTGAAGTCGGTTAACAATCTGCTTAGTTCTATAGTAGGGTACCTATAGGATTGGCGTATTGTTTGTCGTTAAAAAGATCTCTGGTGTATCTTCAAAGTCCAAGGTCCAATACCAATTAAATTAAAATGGGACCACTTTGGAGCTACACTGAATCGAATGCAAAAAGAATCATCAAAATCGGTCCACAACTGACTGAAATATCGGTGAACATAAATAAATAAAAAAAGCATGCATACAGTCGAATATAGAACCTCCCCCTTTTTGAAGTCGGTTAAATAGTTTTATTACATGTGTAATATTCGCGTAAATCTAAGAACTCAATACGTTGTATTAATTTACCTTGGCTACGCAGACGATATGGTGCTGCTGAACGCGTTGGTCTGTGGTTTGAGTTAATACGTATCTGTGAGGAATATGCTTTTAGCCACGGTCTTAAATACAATGTCAGTAAAAGTAAATGTGTACTCTTTTAGGTCGATCGAGGTGTTCCGCTCATTTGGGTGGAACAGTTTAAATACCTAGGCCACATAGTCAAGGACATAGACAAGCGACCTTAGGGACGACGATGACATTGAGCGGGAGCGGAGGGCCTTGTTTGTACGGGCGAACATGCTGACCTGCAGGTTTGCGCGCTGTACAGGGGAGGTAAAAGTAACGCTCGTTTGAGCGTACTGCACCTCCCTCTACACGTGCAGGCTGTGGGCGAGATACACTCGCGCGTCATACAACGCACTCCGCGTTCAGTTCAATAACGCATTTAGGGCGTTGTTGGGGCTGCCTCGATACTGCAGCGCTTCTGGTATGTTCGCGGAGGCGCGCGGCGATTACTTTCATGCGACTATGCGCAAGCGCAGTGCGTCGCTCGTGCGCAGGGTACGGGGCAGCGCCAACACCGTCCTGAACATGATCGCTGAACAAGAGAACTATATTTACATACGACACTGCTGCGGCAGACATAGCACTGTCGATGGCTGAACCGGTCGTTAAAGTACGGTCTGCAATATATTTCTAAATGTTTCCTTTTTAATATTTTGTACCTAATATGAGTCCCTGTCACTCGAAATAAATGAATTTTATTTTAATTTTTTATTAGCAATATGTGCGGAAATATATTATATAGAGAAAATTAGTGTGACGAGTACCATTTACATCGTTATTCTTTAAAATACTATCCAGAGAGATTGACTGTCCGCAACTCCTCAGGTACACACGCTTTCGGATTCTTTACCATTACTCTCGAAAAAGGATCAAAAACTATGATGGGCCGTAATGCGCCAATGTGTGTTCGCCACGTCTTTGCAACCTTTACAACAGATTCATGTTGTTCATTCATCAGTGATTCTATCTTCAAAATACGCAAATCTGTACTTCACTAATGTTTAGCTTCTAAGGCATGATTTATTTTGTAGATAATTATTTACTCTTTTTTTGTTAAAGCACCTTCATAGAGCATGTATTCGTCCATGACTACCTCTTTTGCTGACCAAACAGTATCTTCAGAGCATTGTAACAACATCCTATTAAATAAATACATTTAAACCAGCCTGTATACCAAACTTCAAGACGACTCTATTAACAATACAAGAGGTTGATCATGTAGAGACGATACTACTTTATTCCTTCCTCTTTTTCAAAATCTAATTTAAAAAAATCCTCTAATAACTTTTGGCTAGTCCCAAGCTATTTCCATACAGCTACGTGTAGGTACCTACTGGTTTGTAGCATTTACTTACATTGATTGGTACAAAGGGCTGTAATCTCGTACCGTTTGCGGCGCGAGACCTCTTCAGAGACGAATGACTAACGAGCTACCCCCCGCCGTCCCGCACTCTCCGCCCCTCCCCTAGTTCCCGCTTCCCGCCGACACTTTGTTTGACATCTTTTTAACTGCCTTCATTATTTACTGTCATAACTCTTCCCGCACACATACGCGTGCGTCGCTCGCATTAATTAATGGCTACACGGGGAAGTTCTTACGGTGCGTGTGATTGTGTGGAGTAGTCCTACTGACACGTGTGTATCATATGAGCGCTCCAGCGCCGCGCTTGATCAAACAACATTAAAAATTGGTCTTCGGTCGAAATTGTTCTATAACTTCCTTAGTATTTTGATACATTCGTTCTAAACTGGAGTAGGTATGTATAGACCTGATGCTTTTTGTCTGTTTTGTCTGCATATTTTTGCAGTGTTCGTATGGCTCGTATGGCGTCTGCATCTGTCAATCGGACATGTCTTCATTCCCACTTTTGCATACCCAACTCACTGCCATGTAGAGAGTAGTGCGTTGGGATTTTGTTCTGTGGTTGGTGTAAGTTACCTATAGGAAACAAATTAAACAAAAATAAATATGTTTTATTAAATACCCAATGTGATAGAGTCCATATAATTGTTTTATTACTCCATGTGGACTTACATAATAAATGCCTACATGTGTCCTATTGTACTCATTACTTTTGTAATAATCGTTTTTAAAGCCTACTGGGAAAATAAAACTTTTATGAGGTAGCTACAGCTATTAACAAGTGTAGCACCCATCTGGGCGTGTGTAAGTGTTGTTCAGTGTCTCGCGGCGCGCGAACGACGCTGTTTTATATTTATCAGCCGCCGTGCGGGCTCTTCAGTGACTAATATCGCACTTTGCAAGACAGGACATCGATATACTGCGATAATGTGTCATGTGTCGATTCTGCTCGGTCGACATGGTCGGGGTTCCTCACCCGAGACAAATAAGTAGAAGTTCGAACGATCTCGGTTTGATACCTAATTAATTATTAGGGCACACGTTTTCAGTGTCTATCCTGAGAGGACCTTTGTCTGAGTCGGTCCCTCCTGGTCTAAGTTAAGGCGACCGCCTTCTAGCCCGCCTCTTCGTGGTATCTACCTATTTTGTCAGATAGTTCACGATTCATAAGCCCTTATGTAGATGTTCTCTTTTTTCCATTAATTTGCATTTCTGTTGTAGAAGGCTACTAAGAATAGCTTATTGGTGGACAATGCATTAACATATCAAAGACTCACTGAAAATCCCTCCTAAAAATTTATTTGACAAGGCGAGCTTATCATCTACAGGTCACAATCTTAACTGGTGAACACCGCAGCAGAACACTAGAGCTGTCCTGCCTCCTGAGCTTGCTACACGCCGCCGTAGCAAGTTCTTTATTGCCCCAATATCGGTGACAACGCGGTGACATGAACAAACAGACGGCGCTCATTCATAACACGCTTATGAAGACGCAGAGCAGTAACAATGCTCCACTAGCTTTATATTTACACGGCGGGATGGGAGCGGCGCGGGATACGGGGCACGGGGCGAGGGGACAGCGATTTATGCGCGCGCGTCACGCGAAGATTTATCGCGAGATACCCGCGCACGTGCAGCGCTCGCATCGTACCGCGCCGCGCCTCGTTGTACCGCGTCCTGGCAAAAGAAGCATAAGTATTGCGCTGCACCCGTTAAGCACTGTTCGAATGCAACGGCGACAGTGAATTGATCACACACATTAATACAGCGGACAGCAAACGCGTGTCGCCGTCGGCCGCCGCTGTTCACAGCGACAAGTACATGCACCAGTAACTACCAGCCAGCCGGCCGGCCGCCGCGCCGTTGCTGTACACAGAGATTGAACTAGTTGACAATCACGTTTACAATTAGTCATGTTACGAACCTCATCCGATCCCGGCCGGCTACAATTAGGGTCAACACTATCTGTTATGGTGTTAATTATCATTTCTGAGATACTGACTTACATAGGTAGGTTGGAACCTAAAGGACTCTATTCATTCTTCACTTTTAACTTTCATTATGATATTGTAGAGCTATCGTCGAATTCTTCTTTCTTAGCGTTTTGATGGCAAATATGCTAAAGTTTCATGGAAGTGGCTCAGAACGAGGCCCCATTGCCTGCATTGGAAAAAGGCAGGCCATAAATCCTGCAGCGTACAGGTGTTAGGGCACATGGAGCACGACATAAGGTGGGACATTATTTGGGTTACGTCGCACAAACACTCCAAATTCATACTATCTGTAAATCTCCACCTGAACATGTTTTCCTGAGTCCGAAGTGTATTTAATTCCACACTGGTTGTTGAATCACAGACAAAATTTGATAAAATTAGGAATTATAATTATTTAGTAGGAAAACAGTTTAAATATGTAAAAATTTAGCAGTGTATATAAAATTCTAACTAATCTTGCACTTCAAACTATACTTTAGAAATTATTTTGTCAGAGCGGTCGACTGTGCGTCTGACACGTAGGATAATTTTACGAAGAGTCGCTCGTTCACCGGTCATGGCACTTATGTCCAGGTGGGTGACTCTTAGCTAGTGAAATAAAGGATTTTTTAGATTAGTCCACTGCCAAATAGGTATACCCACAGATCAATACCGGTATTATGGTGGTATAACAGTACTGGTGAGTCTAAACCTAGTACCTAATAAGGAATAGGTCCTTCCTTGTAGAGATACATGAAAGTTCATCGAACCATATTTTATACCTACCTAAGTACTCCTAGTGGGCAAAGTGCATTCAGTCCAAAATAATAATAGAACAGCGACAACTAAAATGAAGTATGACATACTAAATCGTTCACAACACAGCCGGTACATGATCGCTGGAAGTGAAATGTGTTCCGCATCAGCCGAGCCGAGTCGCGCCGCGCGCGAGCACGAGTGTGCGCGTACTCGCATGATGCGGCCCGAACCCCATAATCTGCGGGCAGTGCTCTACAAAACGTGCGGCGGCGCGAGATTTACACGCGCGATTATTAGCGACAATAAATCCATAGCGAGCAGCTTCAGTTTGAAGTGCTGTCGACCAGTTATAATACAATAAACATATCAGCGCTGCGCGGGGCGGCGGCGGCGCGACACACGCGGCCAGCTACTTTGTGTCGCGCAAACGACGTTTCCTCCATTTAAATTAATTTATTTGTAAGCGGCCGGCGCTCGCGCAATGCAATAAGAAGCATCGGGGTGCGGGGCGGGCGCAGGGGACGTGCAAGCGCAAGGAGGACGGGAGGAGGGCGGGCAGCTCGTAAACATGTCAGCGGCGAGATGTATCGGCGGCCGGCCCGCCCGCGCCTTTTCACCCCCGCGGTATTCCTGCCGCGGAAGTTGCAGCGCTCCGGCGGCGGCCGCGAGATCGATTGCAAAAATAATGATAGCCATTATGAGCGGCGGTTGCTCTGAAAGGTGACAATCAATCGATTAGAGCGATTTGTTATGCGTCGTTAAAATTCTGAGCTGCATTCCGCGGCATTCGCAACCGTTCCCGAAGCTATTGTGGACGAAGTTAACTTGATGCCCTAGTTTAGTGTCAGTTTGTTGCAATGCGCACTCATTAAACAGGTTCACACGCATTGTCCCTCGGGTATGCGACGAATCCCCGCGCCGCTCGCGCCTGTGACAACAAAACGTCGAGCGAGCTAAAACAAACTAAATGTCTAATAAAATTCCATGCGCCGGGCCCGCGCACATAAGCGATGCCTCGTTGTTTAAAATGAAGCGCATAGTAATTGTTCGAGGGGCGCGAGCGCGGAGTCTCATGAGACTAGGGCGACAACGCGCCGCAACAAAAGTGGCATTCTTGCGGCGATTTATCGCGCGTTATTTGTAGGCGGGCGTCCGCACACCGCTCGATTTAGTCCCGGATTAAAACACAAAGGTAAATGTCGCGCGGTGTATTTTTAGTAGCGCATTTACGTCGTGCGGCTAATGCGCGCTGTGCCACCGCGCGCCGTAAATCACGGCCGTTTGTCGCGACTGTCAATTTCCGCTGCTTGCGCCCGCTCCCGCACCCGCGACCGTACGGCGCAGCGATTGTGTCATAGATGGTAGCTTGGACATTATGCATGCGCAAAGAAAAGTGCAAGAAATTACAGGCACGCGTCAACTGACGGCTCGCACATAAAAACACTAGTTTTTAGGTGCTCACACTGCATTATACTCTTTAGACACTAGTCTAAAGAGTATAATGCAGTGTGAGCACCGACTCGGAAGAATAGCCAAATATGCGGCAGCTGGGATGCCATGCCAGTCCTACCTATCAACTTATGGAGCTGTACCTAATGGAAAACTGTTCAATTCGTGATATACCCGGCGGCACCGCACGCAGGCGCCGGCACACGGCCGTGTAATTTACGCGGTAAACTATCACGATCAGTCAGTGCGGGCGCGCCGCGATCGATCAGCTAAGCGACAGATTTATGGCATATATCGTTCCTTGTGAGTCTAATTCTTGCATCACGCCTATTTCATACTAGACTTTGCCGGCGAGTCCACTTGCGTGTGTATGCCATATGCCCGACTGTCCAATTGTTTTTTACATACATTAAAATAGACAAACATCATTTTTACACATTGTTTTTATAATTTTCAACGTCTTAGATCTACCCAAGTGTCCTCCATGGAATAAAACTGACTTTCGGATGTTTTTGTTGCTTTTAAGTTAGCACATAGTCATCGGTGAAGCTGTAAAAGCTCGGCGGCCAAAACGTACACCATCACACACAAAAGTGTAGGACGGCTATATGTCATTATTATTCGGGGTACCTTCGTCTACCTACTCTTCATACTTATTTTTGTTGATTCTATCTACGGAATCAGAATTAGCTTACTCTGTCTTAAGGTCCGGCGGTGTTACGCTTAGTTTATTTATTTAAAAGCCACACCATCGAAAATTTACAAATTTTACATTAATATATTATAGCAATTTTTCATACTGTGTCAAGTATCTTTTTAGGCGTGTACAACAGTCTGTGATGCGGGTACTCAAATATTAAAAATTACAGCATAACTATAAAATTACGAGAATAATAAAATATTACATATTATAACTATACTAACTAATAAATAGATCTATATTTTTTTCTTGTATACATTATATTTTCATAAATATTGGCTTCTTTAAACAATTCTCTGAGAGATTCGCGACTACCTAAGTTATAGAGGGCTCTTATAGCCCTTTTTTTAAGATAAAATAGACTCAATGTCAGTTGTCCTACCCCACAATAATATACCGTAACACATGACACTATGAAAGTAACTGGCATAGACTATCCGCGCTGTGTCCACGTCAGTAAGTTGTCTGATCTTTCTTACGGCATAGGCAGCGGCACCGAGCCGTTTACCTAGTCTTAATATGAGGGCCCCATTGGAACTTAGAATCAAGCTTAATTCCTTAGAAAGATGTATCATGAATGTATGCTCTAGTTTAAGCAATAGTGTTTCATGTTCAATGCAATCAAATGCCTTCGATAGGTCGCAAAAGATGCCAATAGCGTCCTGTGAGTTCTCCCATGCATCAAATATATAGATAGGGTATTTTATTAGGGTAACACCGGCGTCAGTGGTACAACGTCCTTTGGTGAAGCCATATTGCTGATTGTGGAGGATGTTATTAGTGGTAAAATGATCTAACATTTGAATAAGCATTACTATTTCAAACACCTTGCTGAGCACTGGCAAGACAGACACTGGCCTATAGTTGTTCGGATCATAACTATCGCCGGATTTGAACAGTGGTATTACTTCACTAAACTTCATTAAATCTGGGAATACTCCCTGATGTACACACATATTAAAAACTAAAGCTAAGTAAGGCGCGTTTGTATGAATAATAGAATTACACACTTTTACAGACATGTCCCATAGATCTTCAGTTAATTTTATTTTTAAATCATTAAAGACTTTAATAACCTACCGTGGACTACTATGTTTGAACCTAAGCTCTACAGGACAAGCACCAATGTTCTTTTTCACAAATGAAATTGCAAGGGTTGAAGAGGAATTCAAAGATTTTGTCGTCTCTAGTGGAATATTTATTTATTTATTTTTTAAGGCATTCCAACAACATATACATGAGAATTAGTCCATAAGACGAATAATATAAATAGTTCTGGTGTATATGCCACTTACAGGTATACACAACACTGCTTACAACGCTATGTTTTAAGTAACACAACTACATAATAAAAATTAAACTAAATTAAACAAAACAAAAAAGTATGGGAAAAATAATAAACTTAGGGATACAGTAATACAGTTATATAATAAGCTATGTAGGAGCCTATAAAATATTATTATTCTGCCTTCACAGAGGCTATTGCTTTTCTGAAGGAACTGTATGATTCATTGTAGATGTCGATATTAGGCATAGACTTGTGGAGTTCATTCAATTTCTTACACATTCTCGCTAGAGGTGAGTTTAGACCTATGTTTGTCCTACAGAAGGGGATATGGAATGTTTTGGAAATAGGGTATCTATGAGGTTTAGGCGGTACGGTATAGAAGATTTTCTCAACCAGATCACTACAATTAACAATCCCATTGGCAATTTTGTAAATGAAAGATAGGCTGTATAAACGACGGCGTTCACGTAACGACTTCATTTTAAAAAACTGAAGACGCTGGGCATAAGGGCGTCTGTGACTAATGCCTTGAGTCGTGAAAGCAAGATTCAAATTCAAATTCAAACGTTTATTGCTTTCCATAGTGTTTAAAGATGGTTAAAACATTAATATTGTACAATTATGGACCCTGTCGGGCGCAGCAAAATTAGGAGAGAGGAAGAGCGTCGATTATCTCAATTGGGATCATTATAGAATATATTATATAAAATAATCTACATTTTTTATTACTATTATTCATTATATTTGTCAGTTTTCCATTATTATATTTTACTTATTATATTTATTAATTATTTTAAACTTTATTTACTCTTACTTATAATATATTATCGTCTATTAATTTTAATTAAAATTTATCATTCAGATATTCATCTATAGTGTAGTAGGATTTGTTTATTAAAAATATCTTTAACTCCTTTATAAATGTAGTGTATTTATTATCTTCTTTAATGTATTCTGGCAATATATTATAAATTTTGATAGACATCACAAAAGGACTAGAAGAGTGCATTTGTATTCGTGAGTTTGGGAGGTTTAATCTATTTTTGTGTCTTAAAGTATATTTTGTGGGCAGGTCGTCCCGTCTTGAGTAAAAGTCAGAATGTTTACGAACGAATTTGCATATTTCAAAGATATACATGGTAGGGTTAAAATTTTTAAATTTTGGAAGTAGGTTTTGCAACTATCTGTCTCCTGTATATTAGCTAAGATCCTAACTAATTTTTTTTGGAGTGTGAATAGAGTTGGCGAATCTGTGCCATTCCCCCATAAAGTTATCCCATATGTAAACCACGAGTAAACATATGCATAGTATGTGATAAGAGCTGTTTGCAGATCAGTAGTCTTTTTAATTTCGTATAGAGCGTAGGAAAATTTGGAAATTTTCGCTCTTACCTTTTGTATGTGTGGTTTCCAACTAATGTGTGTGTCTATGACTAAGCCAAGCAAAGAAAATTCATTTACTACTTCTAATTCCGAATCGTTGAATTTAAAGTTTACCTGTAGGGGGGGTTTTTGACGTGGGTGGAAAGTTATTAATTGTGTTTTTGAGTAATTTATTTCCAGGTTGTTTTCACTCATCCAATTCGTCGTTTTTGTAAGGACAGCATTTAATTTTTCGTTTAAGTTTAAATTAGTTTTACATGGAATCAGAATAGATATGTCATCTGCGAATAGGACACATGGCTCATCTATGATTTTAGGCAGGTCGTTGATGTATATGAGGAATAGCAGACATCCAATAACACTGCCTTGTGGTATGGAAGCAGTAATAGTTTTACTATTGGAGCGGGCGGTTTCAATTTCGCTACATTTTTCATTAAAGAACTGGACCTCTACCAACTGTTCTCTATTTTTGAGGTATGACGCAACCCAGCTATGAGCCTTTCCTCGAATCCCTACGCTAAATATTTTTTTTAATAAAATGTCAAACTGTACCTTATCGTATGCTTTCGTCATATCCAGCAGTATTCCTACTGCGTAGCTTTTGTTATTGATAGTGTTTAGGGCTTCTTGGATGTATTTATAGACTGCTAATGTTGTTGATTTATTTTTCCGGAAACCATGTTGGGATTCGTCAAATATTTTAAATTTTTCACAAAAGTTATATATACGGTCACACATTGCTTTTTCAAAAACTTTTGAGGCAGAGGGTAAGAGAGCAATAGGGCGATAATTGTTCGGGTCTGTTTTCATTTTTTTCTTATGGATAGGTTTTATAACGGCCTTTTTTAATTGGTCAGGGAATGTGCCTTCTTCAAATGATTGGTTTATTAAGGTACAAAAGGGTATTGTGAGTTCGTCTGCACACTGTCTTAGTAAGATAGGCGGTATCTCGTCTATACCGTGGCTCTTTTTGGATTTTAAATTTCTTAATATTTTATTCACTTCGTTTAGGCTTACAGGTTTGAGGAACATGGTATTAAGGGTATAATTGTGTACGTAGGTATCATTTCGTGGGATATCCTTGGAATAATTACTCTCTACTCCAATTGACGCAAAGAAGTCGTTAAAAATATTTGCAACGTGATGGGGATCTGAAGAAATGGTGTTGTTATATTTTAATTTTATATTAAATTTCTCGTTTTTAATTTTTTTATTTGTTCGTTCGTTTATAATGCCCCACATGGTTTTTATTTTGTTGTTTGAAGTTTTTATTCTATTTTTAAAAAGTAATTTTTTTGAGGTCTCTACTACCCTTTTTAGTACTTTTTCGTATTTTTTATAGTGGTTTTTTAATATTGGGTTGTTTGTTTTAAGTGTTAGTACTTTTAACATTCTTTTATTTTTACAGGATAATTTAATCCCCGTAGTTAACCAGTATTTTTTTGTAGTTTTCGTTTAATTTTTGCTTATATATTGGTATGGATTTGTTTAATAAAGTTATTAATATATTGTTGAAAGCATTATAATTCTCATTTATGTTTTTATGTGTGGTTATAATATTTTGCCAGTTTTGTAGTTTTAGTTTTGTTATAAAATTACATATATTTGTTATGTTGTACAATATTTTATGTTTATACCATTTTTTTAGATTTTTAGACTGTTGGGGTATTTCCAGATGTATAGTTGTAGCATTGTGATCTGAAAATCCCAGTTCTTCCACTGTTGTAGTTGTAATTTTATCATTAAAATTAATAAATATCAGATCTAAGCATGTTGATGTATTTTGTGTCGTTCGGGTTGATTGTTTTATTTGTTGGGTAAATTTATATTCTAGCATAAGATTAATAAACTGGTTAGTTTTCAAATTTCTGTCCATAATATCCATGTTAAAATCTCCACCTATAATTATATTTAATTTGTAATAATGTTTATTAATATATGTCAAATTTTTTTGAATTTGGTAAAAGAATGTTTCTTCCTCTCTTCTATTCCAATACATGATGTTTGGTAAAAGCTCTCTGGACGCTCTCTACTCTTTGCGAATGTTGCGCATACAATGGATTCCATGCTACACTAGCATATCCAAGCTGACAACGAACCAGAGCATAAAATAGAATCAATTTCGTTTCGACCTGCCTTAATCCTCTTGCATTGCGCTTGATAAAGCCTAACATCTGCGCCGATTTTTTAGTTATCGAGTTCATGTGTCACTTGAAAGTCAGAGCACTATCAATGATGACACCGAGGTCACGCGTTTCCGGAACTGTAGCCAATGTGGTATTGTAAAGAGAGTATGAGGTACGGTAGGGATTATTTTTTCTGGTAAATTTAATGTGATGACACTTAAGTACATTAAGTGTCATCACATTTTCTATATATTTTTAAATCGTCGGCAAAAAGTAAACATTCACTGTTTTTTATTTGAGATGTGATGTCATTAATAAACGCCAAAAAAAGAACTGGACCGAGATGGGAACCTTGTGGGACACCTGAGCGTGCACAATAGTATTGTGAAGTACAGCCCCTGATTGCTACGAATTGTGATCGTTAGGTAGGATGAGAACCATCTCAGTAGCGATCCATGTATGCCGTAGCATCGAAGTTTAGAAAGAAGAATCGGATGACTAACACTATCAAAAGCACTGCTGAAATCGGTATAAATTGCATCAACTTCAAGTCTTTTATCGAGCGCCATTGATAAATCGGATATGTATTTTACCAAGTTGCTTTCTACAGAACGACCCATTCTAAATCCATGTTGGCTGTCACTTAGTTTTGTCTCAAAATGTTTTGTAATGACGGGGCATAATACACGTTCAAAAAGTTTAGAGAAACAAGATAAAATCGAGATTGGTCTATAATTTTTAACATCGTTGTCGCCTTTTTTGTGTATGGGTACAATTCTGGACTTTATCCATTCATTAGGAAATACTCCACTTTCAAGAGAACTGTTAAATATTAAGGTTAATGGTACTGAAAGAGCACGTATTGAATCTGGACTAGGACCTTTAGATATATCAATTCGATTGATTGCGTTCAAGACTTCTTTTAAGAAAATTTTACATTGCTTAGGGTGTCGTCTAATTCAACAATATTTGGAGTTATGTTGGAAAAGGAGGGATTAGTAAATACTGATGAAAAATGGGTTGCAAATAAACTAGCAACATCAGGGCCATTCTCTGCTATATCATTGTTTAAATGCATCTTAGCTGGAATTGCATTTGCATTCTTCCGTTTATTTTTTATGTATCGCCAAAACACCTTGGAGTCCTTTGCAATTTCCTTTTCTATTTTGATTTTATAGTCATTATAGTTATTTTGAATTAGTTTATGACAACGACTACGGAGAACATTGTAACTAATTTTGTCCCGTGGGTTTCCATATTGTCGAAACTTTTGCCTATATTTCTCTTTTTCACGTAATAATTTGATGAGCGCATATGGAAACCAAGCCGGATAAATCGGAGACTTAGGAGGGCGTTTTGGTACATGTTTATCAATGATCCTCGTAATTTAATATAGAATGCAGTGACTGCGTCATTAATGTCGCGAAACTCCATAAGCTCACGGCACCAATCTACCGTATCTAATTCAGAAATAATAACATCGTAGTCACATTTAAAAAAGTTAGGCTGAGTATCATTTTTGGGACGCAAATATTTAACATCAGCATTTAATATAGAAATCAATAGGGATGGATGTTTAGGATCAAGTTTGCTTAGGGTATCTGAAGGATGGATCAGTTAAATTGCTTAAACTACATAAAATAAGGTCTAGAATTCGATCCTCAGCGTTTAATACACGGTTGAATTGAAATAAATAATTAGTACCCAAAAAATCAATCAACATATTCCCAAGCGTGTTATCATAATTAGTAGGAGAAACATAGGTTGCATTATTTATATTTGACCATTTAATAAAACTTAAGTTGAAGTCTCCTAAGATCAAAACATCAGAAACATTATTCATGACATCATTTAAGTTGTCCAAAAAACAAGATAAAGAATCAGGTATGACTGGTGGAGGAAGGTAAGGCACACATATAGCGATATTTTTTAAAACATTGTTGATACTAATCTGTACATTTACCCAAAGATCCTCATTGTTGTCAATTATAATTTCGAGCCGAGTGTAAATCCCGCGATACAGCTAACATAACTCCACCTCCATATTTCTTAGAGCTATTTGTGCAAGTTCTATCTCTGCGGTATACAGTATATCTAGAATCAAATAATTCGTTATCAAATATGCTAGAATTTAGCCATGTTTCAGTTAAAGCTATGATCTTATAGTTATTAAGCAAAACGTTTTCGTAAAACGTATGTGTTTTGGTTCTTAAACCTCTAACATTTTGATAATATATATCAAACATTATTAATTGTGTAACTCCAAAATACTTGATAGTTTATATTTGGAACTAAGAGTTATTATTATTACAAAGCAGAGACAAACTGTCATGACTGCGAATAAGAATAGCAGGGCTGAATTCGTCCTTACGAGCAAAGATTCGACCATTGCGCACCCAAACAAACTTAACACCGAGTTCCTTGGCCTTTAATCTTGTAGCAGCATGTAGTTGTTTACTAGATGGACATAAGTGTTCTGCGAGGAATACGGGCACTCTGTCTCCTCTGATTCCAAGATGTTGCGAGCTTAATTTGTCTTTGGGATGTTTTTTGTTAAATCTTCCAACAGCTGCGAGGATATTATCCCGTATTAGGGGTGTGCGTAACTTGATGATTACAGAGCGAGGTTTATTATTGTCTTTGTTCAGCTTTGCACTCTTGTCACATGCATAATATCACTGTCACCCAGTGGTTCACCTACTGTTTTAGCAATTTGCATAACAGTATTTATTAGATTCTCGGATTTATGTTCAGGAACGCCGTTAATTTCCATTTTATTTTTACGTTGACTTTGTGCTACAATGCAAAGCCTGGTATTTAAGTCTCTGGATGACGATAAGAGGATTTCATTTTCAGATTGTAGTTTTTTTATTATAGCGTCTTTTTCATCTAGGCTGTTTTTTAAGGCTTCATATTGTGTGTTAAAGAAAGTAATGGAAGATTGGAATTCCGATATTTTTTCATTCATTCGCTGTAACTGGTCTGTGACTAGTTCTTTAAATTTAGTTTCTAGCGACAGGACTAGTTCTTTAACAATAACCCTTAGGCTATCTTCTGTAATATAATTTTCAGTGTTTAGCTTGTCGATATTAGTACACGTTTTCCTCACAGTGACATTACTTTCTGCTCCAGAAAAGCCCGCAAACTCTTTAGTGTCAGCAACATCAGCAGGGTAGGCTCCTCTTATAGGGGTGTTTGTATTATGGGTTTTAGGCTGACTGCTGTAGCATCCTACGCATTTCCATGACGATTTGCTATTAGGCGTCATGTTAAAGTAGCGCTTTTCGGAAAAATTTGCACAGAAGGTATCAAATTTGATCGGCAAATGCAACAGGTTAAATAATCCTTGCCTCGAATAATTTTGCGACATCCTGCACACCTATTCCCAGTAGGTGCCATTATATTAACAGCGATCGTAAATGCAGATCAAAATAGGTATTCGCATAAAGCCAACTTTAACGCTATCTGTATGTTTATGCACTATTTGCAAAATTAAATACTTTTGTCCGAGCGTCCATAAAAATAATCTTAATAAGCTTTTAGCGAACAAAGCGATTCAAGCACTGTGTTGTGTAAAAGTGTTATAGACGCCGTGCGTATGTATGCAAAGCATCGAGCCGAGCGCGGGTTGTCGTAGGTCAGTAACAGCCGTTTGTAAATATTTTTTCTGTATGAGTATCTATGAGTTTCTGTAATAACTCACGAGCCACACGGAGTTTTGGAATGACTTATCTACTACTGTATTGTCCTTTTCTGCAGCTGTTTACCAATATAACTCACTAGTGTAAACGAGAATATTAGACAATTTTAATGACTATATAACTACGGAGAAAAACAACACGGTGTTTTCACTTTTACTGTTCAACGACGTTTTTTTTTCGAATATTAGTGACAAATCTTTCAAATTCTTGAGCTGCTTCTCTATCTGTGTTAAAGAGACAGCGCGGAGTCTCAAATGTCAAGTCTGCACTGCGTTGTTTAAACCTCCCAGTTTCATTATTAATAATTTTCCAGGTGGCCATCATCTGCAGATTTAATTTTTTTACTTATATAAAGCCATCATCTGCAGATTTAATTTTTTTACTTATATAAAGCCGTTTTAGCTGCCTTACACACTCTTCTAAACGTTTTAGAGTAATTTGTAACGTACCTTGCAAAACTTTCATTATAAGTTTCGGATTTGAGATCATACAATTCAAATAGCCTTTCCCTACTTCTACGAATTCCAGTAGTAACCCAATCACAGAAGGTAAACTTGGGCTTAATATTTACTTTAACGGGGAATTTACTAGTAAATTCTCTTTGTAATATTGAAAAAAAATTAGCATAGAATCTACCAGGGTCGTTTTAATTACACACGGGAACACCTAATATATTCTTTAAAACACTATTAAATTTTTGCAAACTCATAGGTCTACAATTAATGGTAATACCTTTTTCTGGTGTAATATAATTAAAGGTAAGGTGGGAGATAGTTAACTACTGCTTGATCTAAATAATCGCAATTACAAAAAATATTGTCAATGCATGTAGCAGAAGTTAAAGTTATTCAAATCGGTTCGAGAAAAACTTTAGTCAAGTTAAAAGAATTCAATAAGCTTAAGAGTCTGTTACTGTACCATGTTTGTTCTAAAATATTTATGTTGAAGTCACAGCAAACTACAAAAGACTTGTTACTCGTGAAAGATTTATTTAGCACATCTTCCATTACAGATTCAAATTTTGTAAAATTCTGACTATTTGGGGGTCTGTCTACACACACAATAATATGCTTATCCAGCTCACCACAAGAAATTTCAACACACTGTTTAACTGAAAGCCCAACTATATCACTACGTTCTCTTGACTTCATATTTTTCTTTACCTGGACTTACGACTATAGTAACTTAAAACCGAATAATTGGCATTATTAAATCACATGAAATATTATTGAATATTTCATGTGATTTAAGCCAATGTTCACAAAAACAAACAACATCATATTTCGTTTTTTTTCCAAAAATAACTCGATCTCTAATGATTTTGAAGAGAATCCTTGAATATTCTGATGGAATAGTTTTAAACTACCAGGCCTCTCTTCATCCTTAGTTAAAAGATGTAATTTGCTACCATACCATCAACAAAGTCCTTTTTTGTATACCTAGGCTGTTTCCAAATAACAAAACAACTGTAGTTGTACTATTTATTTTTGTCTACGTAATCTTATTTATTAATAAGTTATAAGGCAGATTATTATAACAGCATTTGGTTACATTATGGTTTAGTTGACTTTGTAAAAGTGAACCAAAGCCTGCCCCAAGTTGGTCAGAGAAAACTAATGTTTTGTAGTCCACATCACGTTGAGTGAATTCTTGTACGGGCGTTACATGCCTGGACCAAGAAGAGGATGTCAAGGGGGTACAGGTACATGAGAAATTGTTGGTCAAAGACTTATATCTCTCTGCATTATAATTTACTAAATCCATGAAGTCACTAGCTTTCCGCATGCGGTCACATAATTGTATTTGAGCGGCTTCATTTTTAGTAAAAATATCCTTTTAAGTTATTTCCCTAACTAACAACTCATTTCGTAATTGTTGAGTATCTATATCATACATACATTTGTTATATTCTAATTCTTTGGTACATGAATCTAACTTACTTATTGGTTGGAAGCGCTCTTTTCTTAGACAAATATTTGTTTTAAAATAATTTTGCCTAGTTAGAGCCTTTTTAGTTTTCCTGATAATGCTTTTAATTTTTAAATACCTATTGTGACCTCTGATAGAAGGAAAACTGTTTTTGGTATCATCACCAGTCAAATCAATAATGGGTGGCATGTCACACACAAAACTGGACCCTTTACCGACCAACTCCTCATACAAGCTCTGAGTAGCAGCAGACTGCTTACTGATTTGGAGGGATTCCAAATCTAAAATGGTCTTATGAGCTTCATTCAGTTGAATTTCCAGCTCCGATATACGTCTCAGAGCCAGTTTATGTGTCTCACTGCACTGTTCTAAGCTAGATATAATATCACGGAGCCGTTGATATTGGTCCAGAATGTCCATATGTTGTATGTGCAATTCGGCCAAATCGTTCTTAAGCTCAGTGTTCTTTTCAATGATTTTCTTCACTTCCACCTCGCTGTCATCCCTCTCCTGCAACAGTTGTTGGCACAGGTTTTTTAACAACTCCAGTTCCTTGAAAGTTCCCCGGAGTGTGTCCTTTGTATCACGAGTTGTTGCTCTGCGGATCATCATTTTGCTGGAACGTGAGAATAGGTGTCAGTAACAAGAAAAGTTTGTAAAAAGCTTTGGTAAAGGAAAATAAAAGTTATTAAATATTAGATAATAGAACCCCGCAAGGGATCTGGCGTGAGGTTATAGATAGATAGATAATAGAAAAGGAATCTTATTGTTGACTGACAATCAAAATAGAATAATTAAGACAGGGATCTAGTTTCAGGGAAGTAAGTAAATATTACAAATGGTATAAAGTGATGAAAAGATGATGATGATGATTATATTGCTTGTAAGTGGGTAGGTAATTTTGTTGCATGTAAACCTATTTTATAAGCAAATTATATGTCAATGAACTTGTGAACTTAATTCTTATATTTAATTATTTACAATACAGGCTTGTGCAGTGTATTTGTAGTGTTTAAAATGTCTGTGGCGAGCGTTAGTCGTCGATTTTGGTTCCACTACTTGTCAAACAAAAGGAGACATGACAATGCCTGTATTTATTGGACCAGGATGAGCTGTTTACAAATGTTGTGGAGTATATAATCGTGATAAAAATAAAGATATTGGAACAATACTCCCCGGTTTAGGTGAAAATTTCAAATCCTTTCCATCGCGTTGACGAGTTGATAGCCGGTCAAAGTTTCTTCACTTTTTATTACGATTCAGCACCTGCTATTAGAGAAACCACTGGCTCCTAAATCGTTGAAAGCACCTAACCATTATTTTTAACCGACTTCAAAAAGGAGGAGGGTTTATGTTCGTCTGTATATTTTTTTTTATATATGTTCACTGATATTTTGTGTCAATTATGGACCAATTTTGCGTTGTGTACTTTGCTGATGAAAAAAGATTTATCAATAGTCAAGAATCGAGTTCGCGGTCGATTCAAAAGCTAAATCCTTTTATTGACAGGCTAGGACTCATGCAAGTGGGGGGACGATTAAAACGCTCAAATTCCGATATCCGCTATTTATCCTATAATGTTACCTAAATCTTCCCGCCTGTCATTACTCATAATAGAATTTAACCATAAACTGCATTTACATTGTGGGCCACGTACTCCACAATCTATAACACAGCGTAAATTCTGGACTATAGGAATACGTATTTTAATAATATCACGTCTGTCTAAATGTCTTATCTGTTTCAAAGTAAACCCAAAATTATTTTCACCACTTATGGGAGATCTTCCGTCTCCTCGAATTGTACCGGCTCGTTGTTTTAGTAACATAGGAGTGGCTTTTGCTGGTCCATTCCTCATAAAAGAGGGCAAGCGCCGCAAAGCACCAACGTACAAGGCATACGTGTGCGTGAAAGTGTGTTTATCAGTAAGGGTAATACACCTCGAATTAGTGACAGACTTATCCACGCCCGCCTTCATAGCTGCACTAGATAGATTTGTATCCTGTAGAGGACTCTGTAAACTAATGATTTCGGACTGCGGAACCAACTTCATTAGTGCTAAGCGGTATTTGCCGGACATACAACAATTTGCCTTAACTAGACAGTCTGACATATGCATGGAACTCGCGAACGTAACATCGTTTGGCAGCACAATCCACCAACCGGGAGTCATTTCGGTGGGCTATTCGAAAGTGGAGTTAAGTCTATGAAACACCACCTCAAACGTGTAGTCGGTTTGCGAGTTCTAGCATTTGAAGAGTTTTCAAAAGTGCTTAGTAAAATCGAAACGGTCATAAATTCACGTCCACTGTGTGTTTATCTAGTGATCCTACAGAAGTGGATGTGCTAACATCAGGTCACTTTATTACTGGAGGTCCATTGTTGTCGCTACCTGAAGTCGCACTTGAATAAACTTATTTACTACCTAGAGAACGCTGGAAGAATTTGCAAAAATGACTAATTTGGATAATTTTGGAAGAAAAGATCTGACTGAAAATTGAATATCTTTACACTTTACAACAGAGATCCAAATGGTTCCGTAATCAAGCTAATGGTCAGATAGGTGATGTTGATTTGATCAAAGAACAAAATCTTCAAGTTTTGGAGTGGCGATTATGTAGATTAACGGAGCTTCATCCCGGTTGTGACGACGTAATGCGTGTTATCACTTTGCGCACTTCCAGTGGATCATTCGGTAGGCCAGTAATTGAGATTTGTCCGTTTCGACATTAATTAAGAATACATATCATATACCACATTTGTTTATTACTATAATATAATAATTACTTTTCCGTTATAGGTAAAAAGCCAAATCTCATTTGTACAAACCATAGCTCTTTTCATAGGCTTCCCCAAGTGAAAACACAACTGTCCGTTATTACATATATATTATCTAATCATAATTTTGTCCTTGATTGCACAAGCATAATAATAATAATAAGCCCGCAGGGCAGCTTGTGGCGAGCTGTTGGTGAGTAACGACACCACGGACCCGAGTGCTTCAGAGAGTCGAACAGGGCCCCTAACTCGGCGTGTCTTCGTCGGTCGAGTGGAAACCGAAGGGTGCCTGCAGGACTCTCGGCTCTGGCTAGCCTTAATTAGCCGTCCAGAGAGGAGCCGTGAGAGCTATATCGACGTAGGAAGATAATGCGTTCCTACGTCGATGTACTCCAGGGATGGAAGTGTTAAAGGGCATAACGCCGCGAGTAACTTCGGAGAAAGCGCAGCACACCTCTCTACACCCCTGAGCCGCTCACACCGGTGTTGCCCTCAGTTGTCCTAGGACGACCGTTTGAGGGCCCATCTAGTAAGCGGCGAGTCACCGCCGGTCACGGGTAATTAGGTATCACTAATTATGGCCGGTGTCCGTCCCCTTTGAAATAGTCCAGTTTTTGTCCATCAAACCTCATTTACATAGTCCTTGTTTCTTTCCATAATTTACAATAGTCCTTGCACCTGCCGGGGTCAGTTCGCTGGTTATGTTTCTTCATTTTCAGCAAGTGATCTCAGCAGGTGGCTTACATAACATTAACTTCTCGCAAAGGGCCTCTACGTGTTGGACCCATGTCCCCATGCAAGCCTTTCAAAGGTCCGGGTAAAGCCCGTGAATCTCAGCGAGATACATATAATAATAATAGTGTCTTCGTCGGTCGAGTGGAAACCGAAGGGTGCCCGCAGGACTCTCGGCTCTGGCTAGCCTTAATTGGCCGACCAGAGAGGAGCCGTGAGAGCTATATCGACGTAGGAAGATAATGCGTTCCTACGTCAATGTACTCCAGGGGTGAAAGTGTTAAAGGGCATAACGCCGCGAGTAACTTCGGAGAAAGCGCAGCACACCTCTCTACACCCCTGAGCCGCTTACACCGGTGTTGCCCTCAGTTGTCCTAGGACGACCGTTTGAGGGCCCATCTAGTTAGCGGCGAGTCACCGCCGGCCACGGGTAATTAGGTATCACTAATTATGGCCGGTGTCCGTCCCCTTTGAAATAGTCCAGTTTTTGTCCATCAAACCTCATTTACATAGCCCTTGTTTTCTTTCCATAATTTACAATAGTCCTTGCACCTGCCGGGGTCAGTTCGCTGGTTATGTTTCTTCATTTTCAGCAAGTGATCTCAGCAGGTGGCTTACATAACATTAACTTCTCGCAAAGGGCCTCTACGTGTAGGACCCATGTCCCCATGCAAGCCTTTCATAGGGCCGGGTAAAGCTCGTGAATCTCAGCGAGAGACATATAATAATAATAGTAGATGATGTCACCATCATGTGTCATGTCACTAGTTGATGTCACCATTCCGCATGATAAGAACCTTGTGAAGACCGAAAAAGAAAAATTATCTAAATATTTGAACCTGGCCCATGAGGTTACCGCCATGTGGAATGTTGATTCAACTATCATTATTCTGATGGTCGTTTCAGTCAACGGCCTTATAGCGAAGAGCTTCGATAAACACCTTGAGAAGTTCAACCAACTGGGTGAAGGGCCTGATACAGAAGGCAGTAATGTTGGACACGGCACGCATTGTGAGGAGGTTCCTCTCTTTGGAGCCCTGACCACCGGTAGCTTGGGTCGTAGACCTTGCTGTCGGTGGAACACATTTTTTTTTATATAATATATATAAGAATATTTGTATTTTATATTTTTATATATATTTTATAAGAAATTATACTTACTAAATATATACAAAAATAATAATCATTTATTTATATATAAAAAAAAAACAATGCTCTTAAAGAAATTAAATGGGATATTATTGGCTTAACGGAGGTTAGAAGAATAGGAGAAAATACTTTAGAAAGAGAACATGATGTGTTCTACCACTTCGGGACCACCAGTGGTCGCCACGGCGTTGGATTTCTGGTGGCTAAGAGGTGGAAGAATAACATCATTGAATTTCGGGGATATTCCGATAGAGTTGCCATCCTTAAATTCCAAGTAACAGACAAGCACACTTTAGTGGTCATCCAGGCATATGCTCCCACTTCATCACACCCAGATGATGAAGTTGAAGATTTTTACGATATCCTGAACAAAGCGTGTGATGAGAATCGTGGCACGTGGAGTGTTATTTTAGGCGATTTTAACGCTAAAATAGGAGTAAATTGGTCCTTATGGATTAGGTCAAAGAAATGAAAGGGGCAGTCGCCTTATCCAATTTGCGTTTGGCCAGGGTCTAAAAATATGTAACACCTTTTTCCTCAAAAAACCGCAACGCAAATGGACATGGGCATCTCCGAATGGTAGTTCGTTTAACGAAATTGATTACGTGCTTACCTCTAGACAATACAATATAATTAAAGATGTATCTGTAATAAATCGGTTCAAATATAGCTCTGACCATAGACCAGTAAGAACTAAAATATCTCTAGATGTAAAAATCCATCGTAGAATATTATTCAAGGACAAAATACGTACACTAAATAAACTTACATTAGTAGCCAATAAGGACACATTTAATATAGAGCTAAAAAATTACTTTGAAGGTTTACCAATTACAGAAACTACCACAAACCCTCAGAACTATTATAACATTATAATTAATGGAATTAAAAAAGCATCAAAGAAAATGAAGTATGACAAAAATAATACTGGCAAATTAAGTAACATCACTATTAAATTAATAAATCAAAGAGAGGAAAATAAAACAAACAGTATTGAACACAAAAAATTAGGGAAGTGGCGGGAATTCTGCCTACCCCGCAAGGGATCTGGCGTGAGGTTATAGATAGATAGATAGAAAAATTAGACAGATATGTTAAACGACAGATAAGGAAAGATATTAGAAGTTTTAACACCTAGCTAGTTGAACAAGCTCTAAAAACAAATACCTCATTAAGAACAGCAAAGGAAGGAATAACTAAAAGTAAAACCTGGATCACTTCTTTAACAACTAAAAACGGATTGAAGCAAAGCAGCGCAGAAAAAATACTGGAAATAGCTACCAATTTCTATGAAAATTTGTACAGAGACACTTATTTAACATATGAAACTACCCCGCCTTACAAGGACTTTCCACATAACGTTCCCCCTATCGAATCGACTGAATTTGATGCAGCACTAAGGCAGATGAAATATAATAAAAGTCCAGGAGAAGATGGCGTAACTACTGACTCATTAAAACTGGGAAAAGCTGTTCTCTTACCACACCTTTCCCCTCGATACAGGCATGCCTAGTGAGGGGACCATGTATAAGAATTTATATAGTGAATGAACCGCCAATTTACAAATTATTAAATGTGTAATTGTGTTCTTGTGTTGTAAATTTAAATTTGAATTTTGAGAATAAACATTTTTCATTTTCATTTCATTTTTCACCTATTGAATTTATTTAATCATATTTTAACTTCAGGTCAGATCCCGGCAGAAATGTGTCATTAAAACATAATTTTACTCCATAAAAAAGGCGATAAATCATCCATCAACAACTACAGACCCATAAGTTTAACCTCCCATATTTATAAATTATTTATCACAGTAATCAAAAACAGAATCGCTTCCACACTTGACTCCTTTCAACCTCCCGAACAAGCCGGTTTTCGTCCAAATTTTTCTACCACAGACCATCTTCATACTGTTAATCAGATTATCGAAAAATACCAAGAATTCAACAAACCACTGTATTTGGCTTTTGTTGATTACTCTAAAGCATTTGACAGCATTATGCATAACTCTGTCTCCTGTGCTCTTCAGCGTCAAAACATAGATGCTTGTTACATTCATTTGATTAATTCCATCTATCAAAAGAGTACAACATCCATTAAATTACCCCAAGGAACAGGTCCAAAGTTTAAAATAGAGCGAGGAGTCAAGCAAGGAGATCCATTGTCACCGCAATTGTTTTCAACCGCTCTGGAGGAAATATTCCAGAAAGCCTATACTTCTTGGCAGTCTTCGGGAATTAACATCAACGACTCAAGATTAACTAACCTCCGGTTTGCTGATGACATTGTACTATTTGCATCCACACCATCACAACTGCAACAAATGCTCCACGACCTGAGTATAGCAAGCCTTGGGGCTGGATTATCGATTAACAGATCAAAAACTCAGCTCATGACCAACAGCACGCAATGTAGGGTAGAGGTAGATGGGCAGATCATGCAATATGTTAACGAGTATACTTATTTGGGCCAGATTGTCTCGTTTCAAAACCGGCAAGACAAAGAAGTAACTAGACGGATAGAGAACGCCTGGAAGAGCTTTTGGTCCATGAGGGATATGATGAAGGGTGACCTTCCCTTATCCCTCAAGCGTAGACTCGTCGATATGTGCATTCTGCCTGTCCTAACCTACGGTACTGAAACTTGGTCGCTGACTGAACAACAGAAATCCAGACTTAAGGTTTGCCAAAGAGCAATGGAACGCACCATTTTAGATGTTAAACGGACGGACCGCGTCAGGAACACCACGCTGCGTTCCATGACGCAAGTTACGGATGTAGGTTTTAAGTCAGCAAAGCTGAAGTGGGATTGGGCAGGACATGTCGTGCGTATGGACCCGCAAAGGTGGGCAAACATCGCCACGGTATGGACCCCTGAGGACGGTCACAGACGCCGTGGTCGGCCGAGACGAAGATGGCGTGACGACTTGGACACTTATGCAGGAAAGACATTGATATTACAGGCCCAGGATCGATTTGTACGAACGTAAAGGGGAGGCCTTTGCCCAGCAGAGGGATAAAGAATAGGCTATAAAAAAAAATATATATTTCAAGTTCATGGACTCATATTTGTTAGTAATATTTCACTTATAAACAATGTTAGTATTTTTATTATCTATGTACATGTATGGTATGTGAACCACCCCTCATCCTAGATGTTGAAAGCCAGCAGCTGCGGTTCACATACAAGCAGTCTAATCTGCTCGCTATACAGCTAAGGATGCTGTTGGGGCTGGCCCGCACACGGCGCACCAGGGAAGCGCATTTCTTACGCATCGTTGCAAAGAAACAATCGACACGGGCATTAGCAAACATCCCCGATGCACTGCAGAAACGGGGCAGCCCCATCAGAACCCGGAATGCATTGTTGAATTGGACTCGAAGAGCGCTGTACGACGAATAATGCTGTGTATAATGCTCTAAGACGAACAATATTTGAAATTGATAAATTATTTTATATTCGCAAATTATCGCCAACAACTTCACTAATAATCACTTCCCTGTTCACCGTGCCGACCGGATCAAGACTGCCTGCCCATTCTACCCACCATTCTTAAATCACCTCATATTTCATAGTTGCCAGGAAAATATTAGTAATTAAGACAATTTATGGTATTATTCTAACTAAAAAACTAAATGTGTAATAATAGACTAAAACCTAACACTCGACCATCCTGACGTCGTGCATGTCCCCATGCACGCCTAACCTAACACGCAAATTTATTATCATTATCAATTCAATATCATCATTAATCCAATATCATCACCAGTTCAATATCATTTGCTTCGGATATTATTAAGAACCCTCCAAGTTCAAAATAATACTCAAAATGTTATTTTTTCTGTTTTGATGGCGCAAACCCTCATTTCTTGCAAATAACAAAACATTATTCCTTTTCATTACATCATTTTATAATTCCTTTAATAATCATCATTTCATTCATAATTTTTAATCTGTATTACCATATCATCACGAACCCTCCAAGTCCATAAAAATATAGAAACACATTTCTCACTGCCAAAATAATAAAGTTGTTTATTTTCATTCATATCACATCAGAGAAATCATGTCAATAGTCATAATTGTTGTGTGAGTTAGTTCTCATACATACTGCCCAAAATAACATGTTTAATAATTATAAAAAAAGAAAACAAATACACCGTCACGCTTATATTCCCCAGAGGGGGTGGCAGAGTTGTACTGAGTACACCCACGTTTCGCCGACGATGTTAGGTCCCATGTAATAGGGGGCGAGCCTATTGCCATTTACCGGGCACAATTCCAGACTCCGGACTCGTACTGGGAATTTTTCGTTAGAAAAACTATATTTGTCCGATCTAGGATTTGAACCCAGGACCTCATGATTACAAAGCGATGCGCTTTGCCACCAGACCAACGAAGCAGTAATAATTATTCTATCATAATATATTTATCATTGAACCTAGTCTGCAGAACTTTCATTTTCATCACTTTGATTAAGATCATAATCGTTATCAGCATCTATATCGTCATTAACCTCTAAAGTGGCGACATGCACCCAAGGCGCCATGCGGCCAGCCGCACCTACGGTTTTATGCTTACTTTTACTGCTTGTTAATCCTGGAATGGCAGCTATTTTATATCGATCTTTATCTAATGCCTCTACTACCCTATATGGACCTACGTAAGACTGCAAGCGCTTTTTGCTTTTAATTAAAATTGTTTTTAGTGATTTTTACCAAATCTCCTTCATTATAGGTAGGGGGAAGGACGCCTAGTTTTATCATAAAGTTCCTTCTGCTTAGCCTGTTCGGCGTCTATTTTATCTTTGGCAGCTTCTCTTATGATCGTTAAATCAGTAATTTCCCTAGTCTCTGAAACTACCTCATTGAGCCTATGATCAATTCCGGGCTTCATTGAAAATCCGAACAACACTTCGACTGAGGTTTTACTAGTCGTCTTCTGACGAGTGTTATTCATGCGCCACTGAATGGTCCCTACCTTACTATCCTAATTCTTTTCATTATCATTGAGATTTTGCGCCTTCACAGAAGTCAGAATGGTTCGGTTGTATCTTTCAACCTGCCCATAAGATTGTGGGCTAGCTACTGCATTCAATATATGCTTGACACCTTTATCTAAACAAAACCTTTTAAATTTATGTGACTGGAAAGATCATATATAAGTTTTATAGCAAAACTATTTTTTTTTTGCAATAATTCAAAAGTTATTTTAAAATAAAAATTAATTTTTGAATCCAGTACCGAAGACACACCGACAGGTCCCGAACAAACCCGAGCGTGTGTGACGTCATGATGTTAGTTTTCACTCATTGCAGTTGATATAGAAATAATAAGTACAGTGTTTTGATCTATTTAATTTTGTTGTCATTGTTAAATATTCAAATTTATATTGAAAATGACGAACCTCAAAAGTTATCGTTCTTGTCTTGTACCATTATGTACGAATACTACAAAAACAACTCCTGACAAAATGTTTTTAAATGTTCCCCAAGATGACAAACGTCGAAATAAATGGTTTCAAGCAGTGCACCGATATAATCCCAACATAAATCGATTTTTTTTTCTTGTAAAAATCATTTCGATGTATTTCTTAACACCATTGTTATTAATTATTATTTATCTAAGTATACACATCAAATAATTATTATATACTTCTTATTATCACACATAGCTAATCGGAACCAACTAACAACTCGTTTTTTAGCAATAAATTTTCAATATTATTGTCTAGTCACGGGTAATATCCGTAAACGCTGTACTGTTATTAAATAGCTATAACATTATGCCATCACAATTATGGTGACCAATCATGGCGCGTTTATATTCACGTGACCATTTTTTCAATTTTATCTATTTTTAATTGTTTATAATTAATTGAATTTTTTTTTAAGGTTTTGCATTAAATATGAATATTATTAATAATAAAATTTTAAAATTAAAAAAAAAATCAATAATTATTTTTTTTGCAAAATCGCTATTGTCGCTTAAAGGAAATCGATCTAATTCTAAAGAATCTCTATCTTCATCTGCCGGATTTCGGGACAAAGCATCTACGTGAGCCATTTTCACTCCTGCCCGATATTCTACTGTACAATGAAACTCTTGTAGCAGTAACCACCATCTAGCTATACGAGGAATAAGATCTCGGTTCAAAAATGTTGATTGACGCGCTTATATCCGTCACAATTTTGAAGTCCTGTCAGTAAATTTTTAGTGAACACACCACTGTTAACGTGTCTAGCTGGAAAGCGCGAAAGTTTTTTTCCTCAGGAGAGGTTTGGCGGCTAAAGAAGGCTACTGGACGAAAGGGACACATTCTTTATGTCTTTGAAGTAATATTCCTCCAATACTGATCTTACTGGCATCAGTGTGCAATTCGGTTTGTGCCTTCGGGTTGTATATTTCTAATATTGGCCTTTCGGCTAACCTATTCTATAAATTTAAATATGACTGTTCCTGTACGACTCCCCATTCCCATGGCGCATTCTTTTTCAAAAGTTTATTTAGAGGATGGGATAGACATGCAAAATTTCTTATAAATTTTCTAAAATATGTCACAAGTCTCAAAAATTGATGAACTGTGTGTTGGTTAAGGGGACGAGGGAAATTCTGTACACATTAAGTCTTCTTATCACCAGGTCGAACCCCATCTACACTAATCCCGTAACCTAAATAATTAATTTTGTCTTGCAAAAAGTGACATTTTGATAAATTTAATGTTAAGTTTGCCTGTTCTATCAATTTTAGAGTTTTCTCAAGTCGTACTAGACACTCGTCCAGACTCCTACCGTATATGAGAACGTCATCAATATAGAACGTCATCAAATTGCTTCTGTGAACCGTGTTCTGTGAAACCGCGTTCGCTAACCCAAAGAGCATGCGAGTAAATGCGTACTGTCCAGCCGGGGTGACGAACACGGTGAGTGGCCTCGAATTCTCCAAAATTAGAACCTGGTAATAGCCTGAAGATAAATCTAACGATAAAGTATGCCTGTGCTGAAAAACGAACAATTTCGTCCTCAATAACAGGCATAGAATATCTCTCCTTAACTGTAATGGAGTTTAACATACGATAATCCACACACATTCTTAACCTACCGTCCTATTTGCGCATTAGAATGATTGGGCTTGCGTATTCAGAAACGGATTCCTTCACAATACCGGCCTCTAACATCTCACCAATCATTCCCCAAACGTGCTTGCGTTCTTGGTGTGCCATGCCTTTTAAGTTTTGTCGTTTGAAGAAAAAAACATAACTAGAACCTTATAGTACTTTTTATTGTTTTTCAAAGTATTCACCACGTAGCTTAATACACTTTTCCATTCGCTCCAACCAGTTATTATAACATTTATTCCACTCTAAAGTGGGGGTGTTCAAAATGGCTGACTTGAAAGCGTTGACTGCTTCTTCACCGGACTGGAACCTTTGACCACGAAGACTTTTCTTAATTTTAGGAAATGTAAAGAAATCGTTAGGGCTTAGGTCAGGACTGTATGGAGGACGGTCAAGAATTTCTACTTTTTCCTGCTTCAAATACTCAATCGTTTGACGAGCGCTGTGTGAGCTTGCGTTGTCGTGGTGCAGGATGATGCGTCGCTTTGAGTTAGATTTTCGAAGTTCGGCGATGACTTGTGGTAAACAAACTGTGGTAAACCACGTTCACCGATCCACCGTTCTACGATCTTCAAGTGCAATAGTCGCAACATGGCCGGTTTTTCCAACGAACGTGGCCACCATCTTCTTTGAAGTGCTTCGAGAACGAACAACTTTAGTCGGCTTTGGCTCGTCTTGAAAGATCCAGATTGTAGATTGTTGTTTGGAATCAGGATCGTAGGCATAGATCCAAGATTCGTCACCACTGATGATATCGTAGACGTGATTTGACTCTCTTCGGTTGAACCTTTGCAGAGTTTTCTTACACCATCTGACGCGGGCCGCCTTGTGATCGTCGGAAAGCAGATGCGGTATCCAACGGCAAACTAGCGTTCTTACACCAAGCGCTTAATGCAAGATCTTCTGAATGGTTGTCCCTGAGATGCCTAATAGAGCCTCTAAATCTCGATACGTCACATGACGATCTTCGAGAATTAGTTGTCTCACAGCAATGATGTTATCTTCAGTGAAGGCGGATTTTGGGCGTCCTTCGCGAGATTTGCCACTAACACTAGTATGTCCACGCTGGAATTCTAAATACCAGCGTTCGACAGTCCGCAGACATGGGGCTGCATCACTGAACACAGATGTTAGCTCTTCAAAACACTGAAGCCCTGTCAGGCCTCTTCTAAAGTTGTAGAAAATTATTGGACGAACATTTTCCTTAGAAAGATTCATTTTCGTACGTAACCTGACAGATTCCAATCGACGCTGTGACTCAACAATAGCATTAATCCTAATACTTTTAACTGTTTTGAGATTCAAAATTTAAACACATTCGAATATAGAACAGTTCCAAATTCAAAATTGCCGGGAAATATGGAAACGACAGAACTTAAAAGGCATGCCTAGTTACTTATTTTTTTATGAACTGATTTTAATTATTCTTTTTGCGTTGGGTAAGTATAGCTTCAACGTGGTCCTATTTTAATTTCATTGGTATTGGACCTTGAACTTCAAAGATACTAGATAACTCCTTAACGAGAAGTAATACAAATCTGTAGATTGAGTTATTATAAGTATTATGTTAATCCTATAGGTACCCTACCATAGAACTTCTACTGTCCTTATGACAGTATTAGTAGTGCACCACGGGCAGGTACCACGCGAGATACGCGTGGACACTAATTGTGACCGATTTATTTACTCTGCGTGTAACGATGTTCACTACCGACCGACTCGACATTACCTATCTACTCTACCATGTTGATAGCCCAGAAGCAACAACTTGCTGACATTACTTAAAGAACACAACATATAGAGAAAACTCAAAAATCCAGAAATACAGAAGCTTTCAAAGGACATTAACAGTAGAAACCCTCATTCAATTAATTAATGGGAGAAAAAGATATAGCGATTTATAATATGCATAACGGCTCTATTATCTATCTATCATCACGCCAGTTCCGTTGCGGAGTAAGTAGAGAGTACAGAGTTCCAACAGGTTCTTTCCTTAAAAACCTCTTTGGCTTCCTCCACTCTTATAGTCCTTCTCATATAAAAGTGTCTCGTGGGCCTAGTGGCGCATATTTGCGCGCGCGATTACGAGGTCCTGAGTTCGAATCTTAGATTGAACAAAGTTTTGTTTGGGTTTTCCTATCATTTGGAGTGGCCTGGAGTTCAAAATTGTGGCCGGTATATTGGCAATATGGTTTGCTCCCTATTACAATGAGACCATATATCGTGTGTGTTTTTAACTGAAATATGTACTTACATACGACACGTACTACCTTCCCATTCCTAAAGTCCCCACATTACCAAAAAAAATCACAAACAGCCTACGACACAGGGACTAATCTTATTGCCGTAATAAACAGCTTGTTGATTGATTTTACGCGATGATTTCCCCCATTTACGACATCCACGGGAGAGTCGCTACTCTATTACCAGTAGTAAGCGGGAACCAGGGCTCGCAGGAGTCACATAAACATGTAGGGCTTATCGTTAATGCGGGTGACGAGAGGGCGCGCCCGGCGGGGCGGGGGCGGCTTACCGCGGTAATCCCTCGGCTATAAACATGGCCCTCGCTGACATCTGCGCGCCGCCCGACGCTGACACACCAACATTATAATGTGATCAACGACAATCGATGCTGTAGAACTAATAACCACCGATACCTTAAAGTCTGTGGTAACTAGCAGTATCCGTAGTGATAGTAGAATAATAATAGATTTAAGGAATACTTAATAAAGTCAAAACCATCTTCCATCAAGCAGCTTGCCCCCATGAGCCTAGACTTGAAGTGCACCCTCTTTGAGACTATACGTACTAATGAAATTTGAATATGCAGTTATGCCTACTAATAATCCATGCGTCCACTTAAATATATTATACCAGTAGGTAGGTATGCCGAAATAAGGAACAAGGAGCAACAAACCAGGGAGTAATATCCTGTGAGCGCCTGCGCAGACACTAATCTCACAGGATGGCGGCAGTCCACGGCGCGCGGATTATCCGCCCATTTGAGCCCATTAGTTAACTCGGCGAGTGTGACCACGCGGCAGGCGGCGCGGGCGCAGTGCCCTCCGACTGGGTAAATAAACAAGGGCACGGCCGGTGACGATTGTTTGCGTTGCCACTCAGGAGTTAATCGCATCGTAATCCCGCGGGCGCTGTTACTAGCGCCGACGACCATGCGCCCGTGCCGACCACGTGGCGCGGCAATAACCGCCGCGCGACAGCAGAAAATAGATCACAAGAATGTCGGGAAGACATTTACAATTTACCTTTAAGTAAATAAATCGTGTTCACGTTGTAGCCGGGTATTAATAGATATTTATAGCCCGACTGCGTTGCGCTTGTTTACAGACACCTAATATTATGGGCCTCTGTAAAGTGAAACTATTCGATATTGTTGCTACACACTGGTGACATAGCCAGAGTAGATACTCTGGATAGACATTCACATTAATTGAGGTGGCATTAAGGGGGCTGCATTGAGGTGTTTGTTTTGATTATCCTACTGTGGTAAAAGTCTATTTATTAACTCAGGCTCTCCGGTTTAATGTCAACGTATTATAAATTAAAACGAATTCATAACAATATACCTGTCACGATGCGTGTTATTGATACACTGTTCATAATTTGTCTTTGCTTACTTGGCCCAAATAATGCAAGTTAAGTGTTGAGTGTAAATACACTGAAGATTAATTTCATAGCTTATCCAGTCAGATATTTCAGGTTAAAACAAATGTGAGAACCCATATTTAATACCAAATTCTTCTTTCGTAGCCGGTTATGAAAATCCAGGTACGAACGTGGACTACAATCCTATTTGGAAGTTATCTCAATTAATTTACAGGCTCACACAATACTGACTATAGGTAGATATAAAAAAATCAAAAAATACTTTTAACAGTGAATGCCCTCCTTTCAAGAACATCTCACAGACAAGGATGGCTTGCAGTCCATCACCCGTAACGTAAGCGTACGTACGCCCGTGGCTCGTGATGAATAACGCGTATAGATCGGAGCTGGAATGTTGATTGCGTCGCTGCCTACCCCGCAGTGCGCTGGGCCAGCCGCCCTGTCCCGCCCGCACCACCCCGCCCCTTTGCGGGACGAGTGCCGACGCCTGACGAATTTATTCGCGAAATGAAGTGAGGCACCAAGAGGAACGGAGCGCGCGGCGGCGGGGGCGAACCCCCCCGAAAGGGAGACGAGCTTCCTCGCCTTCAGAGTTTTATTAACCGTGAAAATTACATTTCCCGTATCACTGCCGACTGTTTTATATCAAATTGCTCGGATGAATTTGATTCGCGAATAAGTCTTTGTGGAACGCTTCGAGTGGATGGCTTTTGAGTCGGTATTTTAAGTTTCTCGGTGTAAGTAGACAAAATTGTGTCATGCCGGGGCCGGAGGAGGGTGATCAGATATTTGGATGAAAATGCGTAAAACATACATCGAGCTTGCTAGTAAGTCTTAACGACTTTGATGCAAACGCTTATCTTGTCCTTTTCGATAGTAGAACATTGTTACCTTATTATTAGGTACCTGCCTAGACTTTACTACTCCCACGTTCTACTTTTATCTTATCACATTTAAACATCGTATAGTGATGTAATTGAAAGTCGAGCAATGGAACAAAAGCAAACTTTTCACCATCGATCAACCAGCAGGTCGTTATAGCAACCAGCTAATGCGGTTTCGTAAGTACGTACGCGGTACTTACGAAACCGCATCAGCTGGTTGCTATGCTTGCCATTGCTATGCTTGAAATATATCCAACCGTTTAGAATAGGGAAATATAGCTTATTCCGCTCGTCTCGCATGCTGACTAATCCGTGTTTGTTTCAGTAGGTATGCTATTGCCCGCTAATGGCCGTCCCAGCTTCGCGGGTGGGAGAGTCATTGAACGTTCGTAACCGCATCGATTAATTCTCAAAGATAAGGGAGATACACGCTCGAAGGCGTTCCATGAACAGAAACTCTAGCCGTTGCTACGGGGGTGAGAGTTAGCTACCCGACGGGTACGGGATCCGGCCACCCCGCTAGGATATCCATATCTAAGCTCAAGAGCGTCGACTCCACTCTAAATCCTTAGATGAATTACTTGTCTAGATGCTACTTCGCGCGCGCAGTAACGGCTTAAAATTTTTGTACCCATAGGGCGGATAAATTGTAGTACGTGTAGGCACGCGCACGTACACACTGACAGCTTTGAACAAATTTCAAAAAATCGAACACTGGCATCACGCACTGGCAGGCCGCACATAGCTTTTCATTTGGTATTTAAGTACAACTAAAGGATGGACGGTCTGTAACGCAGTATGCTAAATATCAACAAAAGACAAAAATAAGACACACAAAAATAAGAAATATTTCAAAAACTACTGACGCTCTAACCCACGCCCAAAGACTCAAATGGAAATGGGCGGGATATGTAGGGCGCCTACAAGATAAGAGATGGACTAAGAAAATCACCCGGTGGCACGGCCCAAAAGGAAAACGCTACGGAGGAAGGCCCCATGCGAGATGGCACGACGACATCATAAGAAAAGCGGGCCCGAAATTGACACAAGTGGCTAAAGGCAGGGACAAATGGACTTCTTTGGAGGAGGCCTTCACCCGAACAGAGGTTCTTGCAAATTAAGCAGACTTTTTATTATCACTAATTTAGTATATATATTAGTATATTAACCGGTACACACTATTGGTTTTTTATTTTATTTTAGTTTTTCGCATGAAATAAAAGGCTTTTTTATTTTGATATTTTTTATAAAGGATGGACTCCTGCTTGCGCGAGTTCATGCTACAGTTGAAGTAGGAATAGTTTGTTGCTCATTCAGAACACAGATAGGTATCTGGAATATACACACCCACGCGCGGCTACAAACCAAGAATGGCACCTAATTGTTTACCTAAGGATTTCGTGCTCCGAAATTATATAATCTTTCCGATAATAACAATAATTGAATACCGACGTAAAGAGCAAGCCGCATAAGATCTTAATAAATATACTTAGTATTGTTTACTAACATATTAATGTGTATTGTGCATATTCAGGGGTAACATTTAGGCTTATTAGTTTAGCCCTAAGTACTTTACACATCATACCGCCATTGAGCGGGTTAAGAATGTTTAGACATGACTTTTAGGGTAGTTCAGTAGAGTCTGCTCCAGGAGAGTGGAACATTGCAAGCAAATGGTTAACGCTGTTAGGCTAATTCCGTTGCTGAATAATTAAAACAAGCGATGTACCGCGGTAAACTTAGGAACACTTTTATATCAGGATTATTACAACCAAGGAAATCGTGATGTTATGGTAACCATCGAGTGCTGCGGATCTTGTAGCGTTTAATGAAACCTAAATGTCAATAATGAAAATGTTTTGCATTAAACAAAACAATTATTATGTGTGAGATAAAATACAGCGTTACAGGTGAAGAAAGCTGTTCATGATCCTTGCTATAAAATAGAAACGTCTTACCTGAAGTTTCATCGTTTCTTAAATGTTACCTCACTTCTCCGCAAGGTGGCGCTGACCACTACTTGAAGGCCCGCCAATCTCGCTGTCAGCGTCATAGCGTCTTCACCAGCAAGCCGTTGTCGTACCGCTGTATTTTATCTCACACATAATAATTGTTTTGTTTAATGCAAAACATTTTCATTATGTGTTTTGGATAAAATACAGCATTACAGGTGAAGACTGTTTGTTATCTGCTGGTGAGAAGTGGTTACAAATGCTATGATAATTAAACAAAATAATAAAATATTAATAGTGTCAATCAGACAAGTGTAATCATTATATCTTGTTATAACAACCGAAAATAAATAAATAAGTTCTATGTTAATTAACAGAAAACCATGTCACTATAATGTAATATAATCAGGGCAAACAAAAAAACAAAATAATAATAATCAACTTTCAAAACAACATTTAGAATTTTGCTTCTTAATCTAACACATGAGAACTTAATGAGATCAATTATATCAATTGAAGTAATTGCAGTAAACTAAATGTTACACATCAACAAAATTATTAAATAATAAGTCTGCACTCTCTCTATATTTTTAATTTGATAACAGTAATATTTATTAAATGTCTCAGCACATCGCCAGTTACCTCGTTTGAGAATTTCATCAACTGGTCTGTCCTCCAACCAGCTTCTGGATTCGACAGCAGATCTTATACTACCTGGTTATGAATCAATCTTGGCTTCTTTGAAAACTGATATTATCCATCCAGATATTAGGGTCTTGAAGCTTGGAGCTGGTTTTACAATGCTCCTTATTGATATAAATAAACTAGATACATTATCTCCCTCCAATCTTCTAGCATTTGATAACTCTATTAACTTTCTGATGTGTTGAATTGGGCAAATGCTATGGTCTCTGTGCTTAGATAGTTTCCAGCCTGACCGCTGGTGTGAACCTGTGTCACTCTTTGAGCCAAATTTTGGCCAAAGTGTTATTGTGTCCTTTTCTTGTATCAGGTTATCATCATTAATCTCCAATAATGTCAAGTCATGTATTCAACGTCCTGATGCTAAAAGTAGAATAATAGCTGTTCTACGGGATATGTCAAATAAGGTTCCAGAATTCTGTGTATTCTTTAGCCAGGAAAATAACAGCTTTGCATCCTAAACTGGTAATTTCTTTGGTGTAGGCTTGGCTAAAGAAACTGCTTTTAAAATTTAATGGATGTAAAAGTTTTTTGAAAAGTTTACTCCCATTGGTTGACAATAAGTGGCTATTGCTAATTTATGCAATAATATAGTGTTGTATGCAAAACCTTCTTTAATAAATATCTGTGCCATTAATTTTGCTACTTCATTGCCATCCGGGGACCTGTGGTTGATATCATTGTCTTGACACCATTTTACCCAGCGTTTAATGAGAGCATGGTAAGTGGCGAGGGTCGAAGCTTTCCAGCTGTTTTTCAAGAGTTCTCTTTTCTCGGGGCTCTAATGAACAACCTCTTTGGACCACCCCATACCCTTCAGGCAGAGAGGTTCAATTGGTCGACTTTCGGGGGGTATGTCCCTGATGTGAGATCTATTAAGATCTTCCGCAGGTCTGGTATTGCTATTGGCTGATCTAATGCCCTCGCTTGCGGTCTGTTAGCCAAAAGCACCTTATCCAGTGTGGCACTATTATTATGTAGGTCCCCTTCGCCTTGTTCAGGTGGGCCAGGACGCGAGGAATTAGGCTGCGCGGTGGAAATATCCACTCGAGCTCGTAGGCCCACTCTTGACTGAAGGCGTCGTAGAAGGTTGCTGAGCCATCTCCTGAGTCTAAACTCGCGTATCTTGATACTATTGCGTCAGCAGTGCAACGAGTCATCGTTGCTTGCCAATAGGTATATTTCTGGTACTCCCCATCTTTTGAAAATTAGTTCCGTGGCCTGTGGAAGTAAATGCCACTCCGGTACTAGGCGACCTCTCGAGAGTCGATCCGCAAAACCTTTTAGTCACCCTGGTAGGTAACATTTTCAACATTCATGCCGAAAGTATTATGTTTAATTGTTCGCATAGTTTTAAAATATTGGTTGTCAGTTCTAGTAGGGCTAGAGACCTTGTGCCGCCCTCCTTTCGGATATAGGCTACTAAAGTTCTGTTGTCTGACTGAACAAGGAAGTGGGATTTTTTTAATTTTGATGTCTGATTTTTTGCAACATACACTGCATACATTTCCTTTAGATTGGAGTGCGACATTTTTTGTCGGGATGTCCATCTTCCTGACAGGTAGAGGTTGTTTAAATGAACTCCTCAACCCACATCTGCAGCATCTGTTGTAAGAAAATGAGTCACATTTCTTCTGGCTAGTGGGGTTGAACTGGAATCTACAGCTTTTAACCACCAAAGTAGGTCCTGCTGTACCAATGATGTTAGGGGTTTTCTTTCTCTCATGTGACCAAACTGCATTCTGCGACACCGTCCTTGAGTCGTGTGGTTGGCAAAATTGAGAAGTCCTAGTAAACTCTGAATTTTCTTTAAGGAGCAACTTTCCTGATCCAGTAGATTTGAGATAATACTCTTTATCTTTCCTACTTTTGATAGAGGTAGAGCGCAGACATTCTCCTGGATGTTCCTGTTGAACCGAGGTATTCTAGTGTTGGTGTCACAATTGATTTTTTTAAATTTACATGCCAATCCAATTTCTCCAAGAGTTTTAATGTTTCCGCAACATGATCTACTAACTTGGAGCAGTCCTGGTGGGCCAAGAGATAATCATCTAGGAACACTAGGACCCGAACACCACGGGTTCGAAATATCTCTGCGACCCAGTTCGATATCGCTGCAAAAGTTTGTGGTGCTGAGGAGAGGCCAAAGGGTAGAGCTGTCAACTGAAGTATTTCTCCCTGGTAAATTAACCGCAGAAAACGCCCGTGTGCCTGTGAGATTAGAAGATGAAAATAGGCTTGATGTAGATCTACGTTTACCATCCAGTCTTCCGCCTGTAAAAATTCTATTACATCTACTTGTGAGATTAAATGAAAATGTCGAGTCGCAACATGAGTGTTGAGTGATCTCAAATCGAATACAGGGCGTAGGCCCCCGTCTGCCTTCTTGAAAGAAACCATTTATGAATGGAAACCCGAGTTTACAATTGGAGGTCTCTCGAGTTCTCCGCTTCCCATTAAAACCTTACCACAGATGTCATTTTCTATGACTCTGTTGTTGAAAACTTCTTCCTTATGATTTGGGTTGCATACTGTAAAGGAGGTTTTACCTTGAAAGCATTCCGACCACCTGATACTATTCTTAAAAAAAATTGATTGGCACCTAAGTCTTGCCAGGCATAAACATGGTTTCTTAGACATCCCCCTTTGAACATTTCCATCATATAGTCATTCCCGTTTGTTCTTGGTTTCTGAACCAAATTTATTAATGTTCTTACGAAAGGGCTGATTCTTTTTAACTGGTTTGGATCTCTTATCTCCCTTATAGTTCATCCTTACATGTTTCTTAATGTTATATTTAGGTACTGCATGTTCCTGATGAGAGTAGTTCTTTTTTCCTTTATATAATTTGGGGTATTAAGCCAGGTCTGTGTTCCTCCCAAACAGTTAATTATGGGATTTAAAGATTCCCTACTGAACAAATATTCTGCACTCGGCGGAACCCCCTGAAGAGATGCTCTAATATTAGGGTTCTTAATATTCTATCACGTCTAGCTTGAATGCATTCTACTCTCTTTCCACATATGATTTGCATTGTCAGTTCTGAATTTTTAGAAATAAGAGATCCTGGGCCAAATACAAGTGATACTTGGTCATATAAGTTACCCGGAGTAAGATTGTTTGGGTTTGACGATGCCCAGTTAATTATGTCCTGGAGTCCCATTTTTAATAATTCTCATTGCTCCAGTACTACATTAGAGAGTCCAGCTAATACTTGATCCGTCAAGTAATCTTTAGTTTTGAAATGTCACATTAATTTTCAAGGCTGTAAAGCCCGGTGAAGCTAAGCTCTAAGTCTGTAAGGCTCCCTGATATCTAATACCTGTCCAGGCAAGACTATTAAACTGTTGCAGTGTGACCAGCTCAGCTACTCTCTCTCTTGTTTAGCCAAAGAAATGATGTTAGTGTCATCAACATTCACCTTTAAATTTCGCAGGGACACATTCCCCAAGACGAAGTGGAGATCTCTGCTCTACTTGGACTCGGAGATTTAAGATCACGTACACGGCCGGTTGATGCGCCCGACCACTGGAATCTCGATGATTTGCAACCGTACTTGGTTGATCTTCAGCCATTTTTGATACAAAACCTTAGAAATTGACAAACTACACACTATATTACGATATCTCACACACTAAACACAATTTCTGATGTCTTTAGGCTGATACTGAGCAGAGAAATACACTTTAATAACTTTTTGCAAGTTAGAGAAAATTTTTGATGTTCACGAGCAAAAATCACAAACGCTATGACGCTGACAGCGAAATCGGCGGGCCTTCAGGTAGAGGCCGGCGCCACCTTGCGGAGAAGTGAGGTAACATTTAAGAAACGATTAAATTTCAGGTAAGACGTTTCTATTTTATAGCAAGAATCATGAACAGCTTTCTTCACCTGTAACGCTGTATTTTATCCAAAACACATAATGTAACTGTTACCTTCTTGCCACGCCATAGGTTTCCGGTATTCATATTTGTTGGTAGCGTGCAGTTCGTACCTTCATAACTTCAATATTTCAAAGAACCTAAGTACTGTTGGTAATTATTTACTAGATACCAATACAAGTCGCTTTTTCTGCTTAAGATGTCGTAATGCATAAGTTCTCCGTAACATCTACGCTGGTTTGTCACTTAGACGGAGGTTCCACGGTGGATTTTTAGACTGGACAACATTGAAAGTATAGTCAATATTTTCCTAACCTACTCGGGCGCGCAATTACGCGCGAGCTTGGGGCGCGGAGCGGCGGCGCAGGCGGCGCGGGCGTGGGCCGGCCGCGCATAAATAACGGTGCGCGAGACAAAGCCGATGCTGCCGATAGCGACACAAAGCGCGCCTCGTTTTGGTCGCGTTGTCGCGTGGTCGCGTCGCCCGCGCCCGCGCCCGCGCCGGGACGAGGGCGCGGCGGATACGCGTCCGACGATAAGGGGATACATTTGGATACGAATCCATTCAAATCCTACATGCAGAAATGCTTTTCCTTAAAAAATATTCTAAAAATATTAATCACATGTAATTGTAATTCAATTGAACTGTAGGTAAAACCAAAATGATGTTTCTTTATTATGCTCCCCGTCCACTTGCGGCGTGATGCGTTAATTAACACTCTTATAATATTACACAGATATTATAGCCAATGTTTAATGCATTAATTGTGATGCGGCGACCTGTCATTCTCCCGTGCCTTGTTTAAAGCGCATTTAAGCGCAGGAGTTAACACTAAAGTAAACGTAGGCTTACATTAAACTCACAGAATAAAAAATTTACCATTGTTTATTACATTACTGACAGGTAGTTCATCTACAAACCTACATATATATATATATATATATATATATATATATATATATATATATATATATATATATATATATATATATATATATATACACACTTCTCCTATGAATAACAGAAATTTTGATTCAAGTTTAAAACAGGAAATCGATTGTCAAACTTACGTAAAAAAAACCTGCTACGACAATCTGCAGAATTCCCATTGGGACTTGCACCTTTGCATCCGGAGTGAGATCCCGGAGCGCACGTCCCTAGTGGAGCGACGAGTTAATTCCGCGGAGTCTTGGCGATAGCATCTCGCGACACCTCGTCGACACAGATATATTATCGGTGTGACAATTATTCCGATAACGCACCTTGGCCCGCCGCCGCTCCGCACCGCACCGCGCCGCCCCAGGTCGGGCCGCGCTGCCCGCGGCCGCGCGCATATTAATTGCTCAGCCAGCCAGCGCTCAGGTGCGAATGGCAAAGCAATATAAATAGGGCTGATACATTTTGCAACTACTTAATTGTACGTTGATGATTCCCTATTAAACGTCCAGTATGCGTCCAGTCAAAAGTGCTCCGCTTTTAAGAGAAAAAAACGTAGCAACAGCTTGCCATTTCGTAGGTAAGCATTAATCAAAAGCATTAGTTTTTTTTGAAAGCCAGAGAGGTATGTAAGGTAAGAACCTATTGGATCTCTGTACTCTCTGCCTACCCCGCAAGGAATCTGGCGTGATGATATAGATAGATAGATTAGTTTTTAAAGGTTGTATTGCAAACTGCAGATGATGTACCTATGTTATGTGTCATTGTAACATAATTTCCGATAGATACTTAATTAGGTAATTTGTAGTTGCTAAATTATGTTTATACTAACGAAACTCCACAAAATAAGGCATAATTCGGTAGGTACCCTACTTACACCATCATGCCTATATCCTCAAAGCGGGGGTGGCAGAGGTGTACTGTGTACACCCACACTTCGCCGACGATATTAGGTCCCATGTAAAAGGGGACGAGCCTATTGCCAATACCGGGCACAATTCCAGATTCCAGACTTAAACTGGGAATTTTTCGGTAGAAAAACTACATTTTTCCAACCTTGACTTTGAACCCAGGACCTCGTGATCGTAAAGCGCATTATTCGTCACTAGACCAACGAGGCAGTTACTACTTATAATTATAAAGTAGGTAGTCCACATATATGGTTTTTTTGTTCATTAATACCCTAGATAAAAATATACAAAGATCTATCAGTGTCCTTTTTTCAAAACGTACCGACCTACATATCTTCGCAAGGTCGTACCTCTGATAATCCTGGAGTCCCTTTGTATCCATGTGCCGGCCAGCCCTGGCCGCGCGCCTGCGCGCCAGCCACCAGTATTTTCTCACGGAAAGCTAAACTTGCAAATATTCTTATGCGAATGTCAAAGAATGCATTTCAATGCGTGTGTAATTAAAAATAATCTGATTACAGAAAACCGCGCAGGGCCCTTATTCGCTATGACAATTTAAACACGAAACAAGACGTGTTATCAAACATACGTGTTATTGGCGTGGAATGGAATTCTGTATGCCACTGTCAGATTTGAAAACATGACAAGGCTCGTCACACGCCATGTTTCGAACTGTCAAAATAACACGATCCGCGCTTGCGTGTTATTGAAAACATGTTAAAAACTTGCTAAGGTAATTCAATGTAAACAAACATTTTTAAATAGTTTTATTGCAATTTAAATGATATATTATGATCATCGCGTCGTCGTCGTAGTAATAAATTATTACTCATAACCAGTGACATTGGAAAATTGTGGTGGCTCATCTATTAAAGTGAACTTCTCAATTTCAACAATAGTGTACACATTTATCTTAAAAATGTGGTGTTTTGTTTTAGTTTGTAGTCACAATGAACCGGACGAAAGCTTCTACAGCCCAATTAGCATATTTACCCACCCACAGGTGGAATCTGGGTACATCAATTGTTCTCCTCAAAGAAGGTCATCGAGAGATGTGGAAAGACAATTAAATGCGTTAGGAGGCCCATTTAAAACTGTGATCATAAAAAACAGGTACGTATCTACTAAAATAAATGTGACTTTTGTTATTTTATAAAGACAAATAATTTGTGGTGTGCTACATTATTGATTTTGTGGTGAATTAAATATTTGTATCATTGATTTAATTATAGGGCATAGGTGAATGATGTTGACCTAAAATAACATAATAGGCTATTTTTCATTATCAATTTTCATTACAAGTAGAATGTAGGGTTATTATAATGCATTTTCTATTAGTGAGTTTTAATTGTTCATCAAATAATGTGTTGCATATATTATGAAGCACTAATTTTGCATCTAAAATCATATCTTTCATATGAAACTTCTTTTACAGAATTGCTGATGGTTGAGAAAATTAGAACACCCAAGTTGACCCATTTTTGTAGAGGAAGATGTGCGGTGATGTCATCTGTGGTGGGAATTTTTATACTAATGAATGAAAGAAAAATGTTTTTATTTCAATTTGTTTTTCAATTATAGCTGCATAATTATGGTGTGGTAACCTTGGTAGCAAAGTGGAACCATTACTGTGTGGTATACGAAACTGTATAATTTTGAATGTTTGTTGTTCAAATCAAATAAAATAGCATTTATTGTGGTCATAGGTTACAAACATGGTATGTGTTGTTGTTCTGATGAGGACTTACAAGTTTCCATTTAACAATACCAAATGACTTGCATGTGATTATTGATTTGTTATTCATAAATAAAACTTGTTGATTTACCAATTACTTTAGTTTCATTTATACTTTTGTTTCATTTATATACATACCTGCCCCGCAGGGGATCTGGCTTGATGATGTTTTTATTATTTTATTTTCTTTATTAATTCTTTAATTTAGATAGATACATAGATTATGTATCTATCTATGTATCTGTGTAGATAGATAGCTAGTAAAGATAAAGATACACAGTAAATAAACTAAATAAAATAGTATACCTTTTAATTCACTGTATGTATATTTGCAAAACAAACTTTAAAATAAAAAATAAAAACCGTCACGAAAACAGAAGGGCATAGGAGCAACTAGGTTGAGGGAGGACCGGCCTCGACTTGGGCTGTTGCTATGGGGAAGGCATACATTAGGTGTCTCGCCGTGGTGAACATGAAAGAAACTTGTCCGCTGGTCAGTGCAGAGATGCACTGGCTAGCGGACAAGGGATTCTTCCACGTCGCCGGCGAGGTCGGTGTCTAATCCTGTGTGTGATATCGGTATCTGATAGGAGGGAAGTAAGGGCATTGTAAGGGTTGCTGAAAATATCGCGCGGGCAGCAATAACAGCTGATAGGAGGCTAGTCAAGTGCGTAGGCGGCAGCAGCTAAAAAGGGCTTTTATATAGGTGCGAATAGGTTCAAGGCTGAGATCGGAATGATGCTAGGTTTAGTCTGGTTTTTCTTAAGTGGCCAATTTTATGAAAAAACATGGTGTGACAACTAAAGACACTAAAGTGGTGGGTTCGGACGAAGAGCAAGGATTGGGGAATTAATGAATGAATAAAATAAACTAATTTTGAACCAATTGTATTGCCTTAAGTTATCACACAATATTTTTATGTAAAATTGACCACTTAAAAAAAACAGACTATATATATGTGTGGGACAAGTCTTTGTTTGTTTAGGTGTGGGTATAGGTTATTGTATTTGACATTCGTACATTCTAAAACTTGGATCTTTGTTTAATGTTAACTAAAGTTGCCTTTTTTATATCTGGCCCTACTTATTTACTTAGTTTTCAATAGACACATACTTAAAAACATGTTATCAGCACATATAAATATATTTTTACCGAAATTGAATAAGTTGAAACGAATATTCGAAAAACCGATACTTTACCGAAATTAACAGATGTAAGATTATGAACGAATCCAGCGAAATCTCAAATTAAAAATAAAATTGCCGTAGACAACATTCCTTACGGCATACCGAATACCATTTTGTAATTCCACGCGAAGGCTCGTCAAGGAAGCGTGTTTATGTTTACAGGGCCTTTATTCGCTATGCCACATGAGATTCCCCGCAAGTAACGTGTGACGTCATAACAAGCAGTAAACATAAACACGCTTCCTTGACGAGCGTTCGCGTGGAATTACAAAATGGTATTCGGTATGCCGTAAGGAATGTTGTCTACGGCAATTTCATTTTTAATTTGAGATTTCGCTGGATTCGTTCATAATCTTACATGTGTTAATTCCGGTAAAGTATCGGTTTTTCGGATATTCGTTTCAACTTATTCAATTTCGGTAAAAATATATTTATATGTGCTGATAACATGGTTTTAAGTATGTGTCTATTGAAAACTAAGTAAATAAGTAGGGCCAGATATAAAAAAAGCAACTTAAATTAACATTAAACAAAGATCCAAGTTTTAGAACGTACGAATGTCAAATACAATAACCTATACCCACACCTAAACAAACAAAGACTTGTCCCACACATATATATAGTCTGTTTTTTTTAAGTGGTCAATTTTACATAAAAATATTGTGTGATAACTTAAGGCAATACAATTGGTTCAAAATTCGTTTATTTTATTCATTCATTAATTTCCCAATCCTTGTTCTTCGTCCGAACCGACCACTTTATTGTCTTTAGTTGCCACACCATGTTTTTTGGCCACTAAAGAAAAACCAGTCTAAACCTAGCACCATTTCGATCTCAGCCTTGAACCTATTCGCACCTATATAAAAGCCCTTTTTAGCTGCTGCCGCCTACGCACTTGACTCGCCTCCTATCAGCCGTTATTGCTGCCCGCGCCATATTTTCAGCAACCCTTACAATGCCCTTACTTCCCTTCTATCAGATACCGATATCACACACAGGATTAGACACCGACCTCGCCGGCGACGTGGAAGAATCCTTTGTCCGCTGGCCAGTGCATCTCTGCACTGGCCAGCGGACAAGTTTCTTTCATGTTCACCACGGCGAGACACCTAATGTATGCCTTCCCCCATAGCAACAGCCCAAGTCGAGGCCGGTCCTCCCTGAACCTAGTTGCCCCTATGCCCTTCTGCCCCCCACTCCGGGAATACCGGCGTGACGGTGTTTATTTTTTATTTTAAAGTTTGTTTTGCAAATATACATACAGTGAATTAAAAGGTATACTTTTTTATTTAGTTGATTTACTATGTATCTTTATCTTTACTAGCTATCTATCTACATAGATACATAGTTAGATACATAATCTATGTATCTATCTAAATTAAAGAATTAATAAAGAAAATAAAAAATAAAATAATAAAACCTTCATCAAGCCAGATCCCCTGCGGGGCAGGTATGTATATAAATGAAACAAAAGTATAAATGAAACAAAGGTAATTGGTAAATCAATAAGTTTTCTTTATGAATAACAAATCAATATTCACATGCAAGTCATTTGGTATTGTTAAATGGAAACTTGTAAGTCCTCATCAGAACAACAACACATACCATCTTTGTAACCTATGACCACAATAAATGCTATTTTATTTGATTTGAACAACAAACATTCAAAATTATACAGTTTGGTATACCACACAGTAATGGTTCCACTTTGCTACCAAGGTTACCACACCATAATTATGCAGCTATAATTAAAAAACAAATTGAAATAAAAACATTTTTCTTTCATTCATTAGTATAAAAATTCCCATCACACATGACATCACCGCACATCTTCCTCTACAAGAATGGGTCAACTTGAGTGTTCTAATTTTCTCAACCATCAGCAATTCTGTAAAAGAAGTTTCATATGAAAGATATGATTTTAGATGCAAAATTAGTGCTTCATAATATATGCAACACATTATTTGATGAACAATTAAGACTCACTAATAGAAAATGCATTATAATAACCCTACATTCTACTTGTTGTAATGAAAATTGATAATGAAAAATAGCCTATTATGTTATTTTAGGTCAACATCATCCACCTATGCCCTATAATTAAATCAATGATACAAATATTTAATTCACCACAAAAATCAATAATGTAGCACACCACAAATGATTTGTCTTTATAAAATAACAAAAGTCACATTTATTTTAGTAGATACGTACCTGTTTTTTATGATCACAGTTTTAAATGGGCCTCCTAACGCATTTAATTGGTAGGTTAGGTCTTTCCACATTTCTCGATGACCTTCCTTGAGGAGAACAATTGATGTACCCAGATTCCTCCTGTGGGTGGGTAAATATGCTAATTGGGCTGTAGAAGCTTTCGTCCGGTTCATTGTGACTACAAACTAAAACAAAACACCATATTTTTAAGATAAATGTGTACACTATTGTTGAAATTGAGAAGTTCACTTTAATAGATGAGCCACCACAATTTTCCAATGTCACTGGTTATGAGTAATAATTTATTACTACGACGACGACACGATGATCATAATATATCATTTAAATTGAAATAAAACTATTTAAAAATGTTTGTTTACATTGAACTACCTTAGCAAGTTTTTAACACGTTTTCAATAACACGCAAGCGCGGAGCGTGTTATTTTGACAGTTCGAAACATGGCGTGTAACGAGCCTTGTCATGTTTTCAAATCTGACAGTGGCATACAGAATTCCATTCCACGCCAATAACACGTATGTTTGATAACACGTCTTGTTTCGTGTTTAAATTGTCATAGCGAATAAAGGCCCTGCTTGTTATGACGTCACACGTTACTTGCGGGGAATCTCATGTGGCATAGCGAATAAAGGCCCAGTTCGTTATCATAAAAGGTTTAATTACACTTGCACGATAAGCAATAAGTTTTTGTTGTCCATCTGAATTTAATTGAAGTACCTAAGCCAGAGTATAACAACAGATATGGTCATTAACAGATAATGATGAGCAGATATCAATAATTAGACTCGTACGCCGCTATGTTACCAAACCTTCCTTTTGTACCACCTACCTATGTGGGTAGGCGTAAATAGAGTAGGATATTCTGCGAATTAAACTTTAAAGAATGCTATAAAAGCGTGTCCGTCGCAATAAAAAGCTGGATACTATTACTTGCAGCACGTCGCGGCCGCCCCGCCGGTGCTGCGCGCGTTTTTGTGAGGCTCGCGGCATTTGAGCGCTAAATGTCAGCCGCAGACGCAGCAGTGGCCGCACCGCTCTTGTTAGCGTAATGACGCGCCGCTAATGACGCGGCGCGGTCCGGGCCCGGCCAGCACATGTGCGCGGGACCAGCTCCACTGCTAATGAGCCCGCGCTTCCTCCGCACGCAAGCACTGCCTCGCCATGCACCTACCCACTGCCCCCTAACTGATTATCATATCTATCAGAACTGTCGAAGAAGTACACCGTCATGCCTATATGCCTCAAGCGAGGGTGGCAGAGGTGTACTGAACACACCCCTTTTTCGCCGACGATGTTAAATCCCATGTGATAGGGGGCTCCGGACTGATAGGTACTGAAATTTTTTCTATAGAAAAAAGAAACGTACAGGCTGAGTTATATATTGCTTTGTGGTTTCATTAATATTTCAGTTGTTATCTCATAAACCAGAGCGACGCCACAGCGGATAGCGAAACAATAGAATGCGTGATGACACAGTGTAATCCACTTCCATTTACAATAGCCGTGGAGCGAGTGGCGGCGGACACAGTTGAGTGGCGCCGCGGCCGTAATGTGTGCCGTTACGAGCGGATAATAATTAGCTAATGGCCGACTCTCAATAAAATTCATTAAGCGAACATCTCGGTCAATTACCGTGACAGCTCGCGGCGAGGTCGCGGCGGCTTCTCTGAAACACGAGATTTGTGATGTTTTTACACGCGCACCCGACAAAAAGTGCGTGATGGGTCGCGCACCCGGGGCGGCGCGGCCAAACAAACCGTTAGCGTCAGCACCCGCACATGCGCCCGCGCCGCGCCGCGTGATGGATGCGCCCCCGGCAGCTCGCCCCCGTTAATTAACTGCCGTCATTATAACTAGCCTAATAAGATTTGACGCGGAAGTGAGCGCACCAACAAGTTCGGCGACGACGACAGTAAATCATGTGTAGCTGTAGCGATGCCGAGTCACCGCGCCGACAATAACATTCTAAGAATAAGCAACTACACGACACACCAATGGGTGTTCAAAACTAATAATAGAGAATTAACTTACGGAATTAATTGTTTTAATTAGATAAGTATACGTTGCACGGATTTTTTTGGCTGTTACGATAAAAATAGTACAGTTTAATAAGTAAGAAGATATAATAATAATATTCTAAGTACTTCCCAGGGTAAGTCCTGGGAAGCATTAGCGCAATTACACCGATGACGAATCAATTGCAAGCGTTCCACAGGCGTAATGGGTTTGCACATTCATCGGTACACCGACGCGACGCTCGAACGGCTACAAATATTATTTACGTACCCACTGCCTTTCAACCGACACATGAGGACAATTGAATAATACATGCAATCACGAACACATTAACAGTCATCGAAGGTTGTGTGGGGTCGAACAAGATGCTGAACTCAGCATGTTGCTGCACCATAATGTTTAATTATGCAGCAACATTTTCTAGCTACATATCTTCTTGTCTTTAAAGCGCTTACATATTAATTGTTAGTCGTATGAAACCTGCTCCAGTAGTTGGCCAGACGCCCAGACATGACGCTGACAACCAGCGGCCTGCACACAGCTGCGCCACGGCCCGGTTCGGAGTCTCGGCGGGCTACCATCAGCTATTTTTTGACAAGGACTTCAGTAACCAATACCAGGTTTTGTAACGAATAATTGAAACGGTATCGTCGTTTTTGTGGCGGTTTAGCGAGTGTCCCGGGAGCGCGCCCGCAGGAGCGGCGTTCCCACGCCCGCTGCCGGCCCGTGAGTTATTTGCATCGCGCCGCGAACGTTCACGACATGCTATTCACCAAAAAATACACGTTCCTGCACCGAATTCGACTATTTCAGCGCAATCGTTCTAACTAAGTCACCATTAGCCATCTTTGCAACTATACCTACCTAGTATAATAGCAAGGATAGAAAGAGCAGTTGGCATAACTTTACATAATTTATCACAATGTGAACTCCACTGATAGCTGAACGCAGTGTTTGATAGCAGGCACTGAGGTGCCAACGTATTTAGTTTGAATATTTATCTATCTATCTATCTATAACCTCACGCCAGATCCCTTGCGGGGTAGGCAGAGAGAATACCCTTGAATATTTATATATACTTAAGTTCTCTTGATGGATTGATCCCTAGCTTATGGGTAAAGATAAGCCTAAGCCTTACCAATTGCGACCGAAACCTCGTTCCTAATTAATACGTGTCCTAAAAATATTTAGGTATGTGATGTGGCAACACAATGAATAAATTAACTTTTTTAACCACTGCTTAAATCTAACGTGATTGCGATATGGTTGTTAACTAAATCAAGCTTCAGGCAAGTCAATGTTACACATTCATCACGTGAGCTACTTGAGTGCTTTCTGCTTCTGTGGCAGTTGTAATATTAGTAGGTAGTCAAGAATTAGATTCCACGGACAGTAGGTACTCGTAGGACCGGCGGGCGGCGGCACATGGCCACAGTTTTTGCTCGTCGCGCTTTGTTCCGCCGGCGGCTCATTATTTAGCGATACATTCCCATAACTCATAATTTACTGCATACAAACAGCGCACCTTCTCATCTGTAATTCAATTGGAAACTTCTGCCCCCGACTAACGCGATGCTAATTCGCTTTATTTATTCTCGACTGCCACTCGCTAAAAGCTGGGGGCGCGCGTGAATGTCTTCAGCCGGCTGGAGGCCCTCGATACTAATTGTTTTCAATCTGTATTCTCCGATCGGCTCTCGTTTATCGTTTAATAGTTGGGAGTCACCGCGGTGACGGCGGCGCGTCTCCAGCAGTGAACAGTTTAGTATTCCCGGGGGCGCGCCGCGCAGCCCCGGGGACCCGCGCTGATTGATCGCGGGCGCTCCGCGCACTTCCGTCAGTTTTAACGTTTGAGTAATAGGCGTCGATCGCGCAATCGACTCCTCGCCGCCTAAACCGATACTAATTATAATATTTATGTTGCCATTAACGATCCATTAGCATAAATTAGGCGGCGCGACAAATTTCACGCGAGGAGAGTAGTTTTATTTGAGTGCTCCGTGTTTAGTTAGGTGAGCCGAGCCGCGTGACCGTGGAATGCGCGTGTCGCGGCCGACGGCTCGCGCGGCCGGCGCGGGCGTCGCGGCGCGCCCGCATATTGTCTGGCGGTGACAATGCTCGTCTATTTCATCGGCGTAATGTGTCGCGTGTTTACAAACACCATCCGCAGCTAATGGCTCTATTTCCGTGCACCGCGCCGCTCCGCACCGCGCCGCTCCGCACCGCGCCGCTCCGCACCGCGCCGCGCCGCACGCTTTCATTGTTTATTTTAGCCGTGATTCCCGCCACCGCGGCTACAATCGCACTCAAATCCCAGATTGATTAACTGTGGTTTTACGAGCGTCGTGTCTCCGGAATAATAGCGGCGCGCAACGGATCCGTTTTAGAAACACATTAGACGATCCGAGAGCCGGCAGACCACTCACTCTACGAGCCACCGCTTATTTATTCAATCGCTTTATTCCCGGAAACTACGGTTACAAACCGATAAATTATATCCAAATGAAAATGCCTAACAGATTACATTCTCACGACTAAACTTTAGGAATTAGTTCAAAGATTTCAGCCAGCACCCGGCTTACGAGGCAGAGCTTTCGGAAGGTGTGACCGAGCATGTTTTTATGAAAAGAATCATAATCTATATCATATCATCATCTAATCATTTACTCTTGGTATTTCAGTTTCATAAACGAAACGTTACAAGCTCTCACTGTTGTTTTAAAAATAAATTTACCTAGGTAGATGGGCGCATAGAAAAAGAAATTTATGATCAATTTGGTAGGTAGTTAAGAAATCTAATACCTACACCTGCAAGCTATACCTACCAAGTAACATTATTAACTGTACCGCCAGTGACACCGCTACCCCGGGCATATTATTTCCGCTTTGTGGGATGTACATATATAATTTGTCTGTAAATAGATAGGTGTTGGGTACCTAGTTCGCCGTTTCGTGCATCTGTCGCAGCCATCTGGATAGTATGCAAAACGTCTCGTTTAATCGAATGGACCTACGTGTATGTGCGTGAACGCACCCACGAGATTGGTTGATTCCTAGAGTGCGGCAACGTTTTTTTTAACTAAATCCTGATTAAGTTGACTTGCATCCATAACGTTTGTATATTAGTAAGTAAAATGTTGAAGTATATATTGTGTCTACCTAAATATAAAGATTTGAACATAGCCAGGTACGTACAACAATAATTACGCGAGCATATACCTGATTGGCGGAGCGCTACCTACGCAAGATAAATATATGATTGGTATTTCAGAGACTGATTAATATGACAGCCAAGTGAGGAGCGCGCAGGCATACAACTGCGGAGATTTGTAGCGGTCCGCGATTTTAGGCGCGAGGCAATCAGACCAAACGCGCTGCGCCCACGCGGCGCCGGCCTGCGCGGGGAGGGTAATAAGTGCGCCGATATGATGGCTAGGCGTATTAATTGCCTGTTTATGTGCGATGATAATTGTTGCTTTCAGCGGCGGTATCGCGGAGGCACGCGGCCGATTCGTGTCAGCGGCAACTGAACGATACCCGGGAATGCAACACACTCGTACAATAAAGCGGGGAATGCGAGCGATCCGGCGCGGCGCGGCGCGGGCGGTGCGCGGGCGCGGCGCGGCGCTGTCAGCGCGCCGCGATCCTTCAATTGAAATTACAGTTGACAGATAAGACAGTCCTCCGCCACGAATACCGGAGCGAGCGTGTCGCCGCGCTCACACTTCCAGCACGAGATCGATACCTACACTAGGAACAATCATAAATATTTGGCGACCCAAATTCACCTAAACATCAAACAAGCGGCATCTTATTACCTCTTATTATATTCATGCCAGCTGGTGACGGCCGCTGTTCGTCGATCTGTACAGGCTCAGCAACAGTAGGTAGGTCCACTCCCTCAAAGTCATTCATATAGTTTAAGAAAAAATCTCATATCAAACTCATATAGATAGTAATTATCAAAACAAAATTAGGTCACGACAATTTATTCACGAAAAAAATAGTTTTATAATAATTATGGGTTATACAGTATTTTCTTACAGAGGATAACACAAAAAAATTAATCGCAGTCGGAAAAATAACAAATGTCCTGCACCTGCCCCAATTCTCACTCACAGAAAGTTCCAACAACTGGATTCAGGATTAAGGAATGATTGAACCCTTCGGTAGAAGACGGACATACTTTTGTTTTTTTTTATAATGATAATTTATAAAAATATTAAAATAACTTCAGAATTGGTATCCTAAGACCCATGCTATTTATTTTATTTGATTGGTTTCGAAAACTTACAGCTAATAATACATGTCAATATAAAAACATAGATACAGAAGGCCAATTACAAGTTTTTACATATAAATACAGAAATAGAGAAGAAACAGAAGAACCGATACATATTAATCATATTACTTTTTTCCTTAGACAGATGTAGATAGATAGCAGTGTTTACAAGGACGGAAGGAAAACCTGGTCACTCAGATGTTTACTCATTTCCGACAATTTATTGTTTAACAGGGCAATGTCTGTGTCATGAGCTAATGCATTAAACGACCTACTTGCATAAGAAATGAATTATGTCGATATAAGAAGTGCACTGAAGGGGCGTGTAGTATGTTAGGTTTTCTCAGAAATGCAGAAGGTATGCACAGTTCTATTATGCTCAGTAACTCGGGACAGCCTACAACGCGGTTTACAATATTCGGTAAGTATGTCAAAGCAGCTACGCCTTCGCTCTTATAAAGGAAGATATAAATCTTTTCACACCGGCTTATACTATAATTTGGAAGACATTTTTTTGTACGTTACTGAACGTACCTCACAAATTTCTTTTGAATATTCTCAATGCGATCAATGTCTATTTAGTAATAAGGATTCCATACCTGTGAGCCATATTCCAGGTTACTGCGGAAACAAAACACAATAAAGAATTTTTATGGTTTTTATGTGTTTTAAATCGCTCGACAGTCTCTTTACGAAGCCTAAAGCTCTAGAAGCTTTCTTGACAATGTCATTCATATGCATATCAAACCTTAGGAACGAATCAAATGTCTAAATTAGTCCCAAGTCTTTTATAAACGGTACTCAGGCTATGGAGTCGCCGAATAGTTTGTAATTGAATATTATGGGGTTCTGTTAACGGCTACAGGGGCATATGTAATAATTAGGGACATTCAATTCCAGTTTATTTGGGATACAATATTCTTGGAATTTATTAAGATGTTCCTGTTATTGAACAGCATTGTTACTGCTAGGTATAAAATTAAATTAGAATTAGATTTAGAAGAACTTAGTAAAATTAGAATTTGAAGAATAAAAAAAAATCATGTCAGCGGCATATAATAGTATTTTGGAGTTAGTAAATACAAGGAAATATCATTCATGAAAATAACAAACAGTAAGGGGGCTAGCAGAGATGCTTGTGGGGCTCCGGAGAAACCATTAAGTACAACTGTTAGATATATGTCCTTGAGATAAGGTGACAACCATCTATAAAGATGGCCTCTAACATAACATCGACTTCAGACCGTTGAGCCGTAGTATCAGAGAGATTCGCTACGGACCAGAAGATTTGACGTAGTCGATCGACCTCTGCGGAACCCATGTTGATGCTCACTAAAACTATGTCTAGGAGCAGCGTATAGTTGTCTATGAACTATCCTCTCTCTATGATCTATCAAGATTTTGGCAAAGATGCATAGTTTTGAGAATGATATAAAGTTTCCAACCAATTCTTTATGTCCTTTTTTATGTACTGGTATTATGAATGCTAATTTCTAAATTTGGAAGAGATGGGATAGAGGAAGAGTAAGGCTTATCGAACAGTGCAATATACAAATAGGGGGAATATTATCAAGACCAGCAGTTTTATTTAAATTATAATTGCTTAAAGTAGTCCAAAGACTTCCTTTTCGTGTAATTCAATGGATCTTATATTTGTCAAGCCGTTTCAAGTGCGTGAGATATCTGTTTGGGTGTCGGTTATTGTTAACCCATTGCTGTGATTGGGATGCTGTAGAAATTTGAATTAAAATATACATCAATATGGCACTCCACTCCACATTGGGTGCGCATGCTCTGCCCAGCAACGCGATAAAATAGATTGACGTAGTGTTATTTTATATGTCCATAAGATAGGTATTTGTTCTCTCCATAGACGAAGTAGTTTTTTCTGGCATCACGCAAAACCACTTAACCAATTTTGACAAAACCTTCGTATTTGGACAGCTCTAATTCGATTGAAGACAGAGTTTTGGCGGGAAATCGAAGAGTGATGCCGTCAATTTGTTTTAATTTCTTAAACTTGTGTTATTTGTATTATAATGTGTAATGTTGGTGGAATATTAACAATTATGTATTCTTATATGTGCACGAGTGAAGGTAATTGTAACAAAGTGATATAACGTGCCCTTTCGATTTCCCTCAAAACGGCCGTCGCAATTGGTATGTAAAGTATCCATCGCTTTACTATCCAGGGTGGGGCACTTCATCAATTTCATAATCATCCTTGTCATCAAGTTCATCGGGGAGTTGAATTAATTTTGAAATGAATATTCGTAATACTTGACATTGGCAAAATACGCGTCGCCGTGATGCCATAAACATAAAAAAAAAATCGATTGATAAGCGACAGCCCAAATGACATGTTTGATGAATCAGTCGAATATAACTTGATACCTCCAGTTCAGCTCGGCTGACCGACCGACCGGATTTAGAAAAAATCTAGCTGGATTTATCCCAACATTGCAGATTTTACCAGACATTTTTTTACAATACACAATGTTCCCTCGTGCGGGGTCGCTGACAAAATGTAGTAGAAATATTGTTTCGCCACCTATATACTGCTAAGTTCCTTTCTCAGTTATCGGGTGTAACGAAGTAGCTACATAGGAACAACGCGAATACGGTGGCGACTGTCATCAACTGCTTTATCCGCCTGGATACTGATATACTCTACCGAATGCGATATACCGCATCTTAGCAACAATGTGCGAGCAGCTGGTTTATTATCCTTATTACCGCTGGATAGCTAATAACCCCCCGCGGAGAGCACTAAGTAACCCCAGGTAGGTAATGGCGCTCTAACCCCATATAAATTAGTGCTGAACTTGGCCGCAGCTCGGTGTCTCCGCGCCCGGACCTCGCTCCCCCGGGATCTTACTTTTTGTGATTGCCCATCCTAATGAACTTTTACAGGAAATACTTTTTGTTGTAGCTGCAGCAGATGTGAAAATATCTCAAAAAAATATTCACCTTCCCTTAGGTGGCGCGCAGACGGGACATTGCTCACATACCGCATCACTCTTCGCACCCTAGGCCCTAGGTTAAAAATGCGTAGAAATGGTAAGTTGGGTCGGGGACCCAACTTACCATTTCTACGCATTTTTAACAATAAAACAGAACATAAGTTGGCTCTAGCTAGTAATCATAAGTATTCAGCTTACTTTTCCCTATTTCACCAATGTTAAAGTTGGCCATTAGGTAGGTGACACATGTGTTACAATGGACAAGATTATGCGCTTTGATCAGGCGACGTGGCCTCGCCAATCTGACTTCCTATTTACTATATTTACAGAGCCATACCAGGCTCTGTGAAAATTTCAGGAAGAGGTTATGAACGTTTGTAGAGCCCTTGCTGTACTTATGTCTAATAACGAATTTAGTTGAGTTTGCCAACAAATCAAACAATTGATAGTGAATAAAATATATAAGCATAGATAATGTCGGCAGCAGATCAATAAAATGGCGCCATTACTGGATCTGGATGCCTAGGTAGGTGGTTACTTATATACTTAAAGTAGTAGTAGGTAGTTACTTATGTATAATTTTATAGCACGTCTACTGCTATTGTGCTTGCCTATTACTTTACAGCTAAAAATCCGATGGTTTGGATGGGTCGTCTGCGTCACCGTCGAGATTTGTCCGCCAAAGCTATGTACATACAGCGGGCTCCTAATTTAAGAATAACAAGTGCCGCCAAGTATTGAATCGAATGGTGCCTTTATGTAGGTATGCCCTACCCACTCATGTAGACTTTGAAATTACTTTTAAGTTCCTGTTTAGCCGACGCTCATCTATATGTATTAATTCTTAAATCAGAATCCGATAATTAGTGCGTTCTATCCACTTAGTGTGCTTCATCCGGCACCCGCTCAATTTGGATGCATCCCGCAACTAGCCGATACCTACTAACTACTTCTATCTATCTATATCATCACACCAGATCTCTTGCAGGTTGGGCATTGAGTACACAGTCTTATCTGAAGGACAGGTCAAAAGTATTCGTAACCCGCGAGCGTATATGAGACGAACTATGAGAGTGGAGGAAGCCAGAGCGGTATGTAAGGAAAGAACCTGTTGGAACTCTGTACTCTCTGATACCTACTTGATGTTGGAATTTACAGGAACCGGCGGAAGTTGGACGAGTTTTGTTCCGACAGCACACTCTCCTAACTACTCGTCACACTTTCAGTGCCTTCGCCGGAAAAAACGTAATAAAGCAAGTATACCTACTTTATTTTTTTCTGAAATCCAGCTACTCTATATACCCACGACGGGCGACGTTATGGCCGATGTTACAGGACCAGAGCTGATAATTCAAGGTTATTCGCTATAACCAATGAAACACGTAACGCGGTGCGTTAACTCCGTGAAATGATCGTTAACGTTAGGTGCACCAATGATATTCAAGGTACGGTGGCCGCGTTTAATCATCGCGAGTAAGGACCCTGTTTGGGCACGTAGATGTCTGAAGGGATGTTGTTAGGGTGAGACGAAATGAAACACACCGTGTGAAACAATCACAGTAGATAATGGAATTTATTTTTAAAGTTGATTTATCTATGAGCGTGCCGGCTCGCGCCGTGCTTCATCTAGGTAGTAAGTTTACATTACGGTTGGCCTCCAACGCTACTACTGCGAGTGGACAGCGGCGGCCGCCGGCGCGCTGCCCCGCGGGGCCTACTGCTCACACTCGGCGCCCAACGCGTGTCTAATATTCAACTTGGAACTCTGCGGTTCGCTCGTCGTCGGCGCGAGCGCAGCTTACCGAGGGGCGCGTGCGCCGGCGAGCCGGCCGACATCACTGTACCTCCACTCTCCAAACAAGTGCACCGCACTACATCCCCCGTCTAGTTTTCCACGGCAAATATAGCAACAATATTAAATCGCACTATTGAGTTCTTAGATTTACGCGAATATTACACATGAAATAAAACTATTTTGCGGATTTTATCGCGGTTTATTTTTTATTTTTAGTTCCCGACGTTTCGAGTGCTTTGCAGCACCCATGGTCACGGGAGGCCCATAAAAATAAACCGCGATAAAATCCGCAAAATAGTTTTATTTCATTAAATCGCACTTCCAAATAATATGCTACTAAGTAAAATACATAAGTAATAATAATAATTGTAGTTCAAATAGTGCCGCAGGTAGGTACGCCAGGAGCGTTATTACTAGTAAGAGTCACACAAACCCTTCAGTAGGGTAGAAATAGAATAGGTATGTGCAGGTAGGTTACCTGCCCTTGTATATGTATATTTATAATTTTGTTTGAAGCTATTCGCGAATGGCCTACTAGGCCTAAGAACTTACAATTTGATGTTATAGTAAAGTTATCGAGGAAACTTGCTGTCACGTTCATTTTTAAGCGATAAATTTTCTGTGTGAAAGGGATGGCATATTAATTCGATAGCGTTACGCTAACGTCAATCTGATCGTGCTGAGCGAGGGCTCAGTAAAATATTCTGATTCTGCGCGTAATCAGAGGTGATGACGCGCAAAATCAGAATATTTTTATTAATGTAAACAATTATACTATTTATAATTTATCAGAAAAGTAACAGACTCTACCGCCATTTGCGCATCGCCGTACCTGCCTGCCCGTATCACATTAGCTTCCATTATAGGATTGTTGAAATTAATCTACGCCGTGCATCCTCTCCAGAACTCGACTACACAAGTAGGCATACAGAAATCGTAAAATATATTAATGAAGTATATATGTACAAACAATATGTGTTCGGCCCGACTCGAGGCGGCGCGCGCCGGGGGCAGCACGCTGTCGAGACAAGCTCTCACTACGCATTATCTACAATGCCTGTCGCAACGTTACTTTATTTATTACATATCTAGGCGCCTAACTAACTATGTACAACGTGTCATTACAACTAACATTACTGACTACGTACGTTAACGTTTATTTATAACGGCCGCGGCGCACGCGCTCGTCGACCGCGATTTGACTCACGACGCAAGCAATTGAAATCAGCCCGGACATGTTACATGAACGAAGTTCACGCCACATACGACTTCCGTGCGCCGAATGCGGATCCAACATCTCCCAGCGTATCTGCGGTCAATGTGGACCGCGCGGCTGGACCAGACGCAGCGTGTGCGCGGCGGCCCCGCTGCGGGTGACCGCTCTGCGCGCGTCCACTCGCCGCGCCGGAGCGCGTCCCTAGTACTACTACACCTTACGATGCCATTACCGTGAAAGACAAAACCGTGTTTTATTAGAGCTGCTGCAGCACGGAGCATTGGCTCAATCAGTTAACAAACATTTTCACCACTTAATGAGTAGGTAGGTATTTGCGTTTAAACATATCATCGGTGATGTGGAATTTCATACAAAGCTCATGTATATTAAAATATTACACTTTGGTGCAATAAATTATATTACAATAAAAATATGAAAAAGATCTTGCAAAATAGATAATGTAGAGTTTAGGCAGCGTTACACTAGAAATATTTTGTGTTATAACATGTGTTACATTCTGAAGCTGAATTTCTATAAAGGCAAGGTAAAACATAGGTGCCTACAGCGCGAAGCAGACACGCCTACGCTGCTTATATTTTAATCAACAGTGGCGCGAGCTGGCGCCGCAGCGATACACACGCGCTGCCTCTTCATGATGGTACAAAATAAATTATCAATTCTTCGATTCATTTTTGGTGTTACACTACCTACTCGGTGCCCTACATTTCACAAGATGATGCTGAACATTAGTGCGGTTGTCATTTCCTTTTTCGTACCGATCCCAAACATAGGTATAGCGAAAAACAATATTATCTGATCACCAGGAAACTAGTGCACACGGCTCTTCAAACAGTTCTGATCTGGTACATGATTATAAAGCTCGTCATAGAAGAGCTTTACTTATAACTAGATATTGCACTGCAGCGCGGGCACGCGCAGCTCGCTCGTCGCGCTGGCCGGCGCGGGCGCGGGCGCGGGCGCGGGCGGCTCTACACTACACTGCACTAGTGCGCACTAGCGTCCGTGTCGGCGCGCGCGCCCGCGCCCCCTCAGAACCAGTACAAGTCCTTGGACGTGTCCTGCACCTGCGCCTCCAGACCTGCACAACACAAAGATCTATTACAAACATTTCAAAACACGCTCGTAGATACCTCCCTGATAGAGTTTCAATCCTACCTCACCTATTGAGTTTATAGAGCATTTACTGTTTACTACCGGCCCGTCATAGATGAGTATTACAATATAGCATAAACGCGGACATGTCGAAGGTAGGTAGGAGGTAGGTTCGTATAGCATAATGTAGGCCTTTACAATATAGTCGAACATCAAAAAAAAAAGAAATCACACGCTGCAACAGCTAAAACACATCTCATGAAAAAATTATAGAATTATATGAATTCGGTACTCTCCCTTCGCTGAACAGTGGGCACGCAGGCCTCGGGAACTTTATATTATTCCTATGAATCAAACGAAATTCGAATTATAACATTATTGCAAAAAAAAATAACGATTATAGTTTCGCGTAATTTCCACACGAACCAATACCCGCGGGCTAATTCGTCAGGCAGACGACGTCTCTATATAAAGCTAGAGCGGAACTCAACGTATTGAGTCACGTCATGATAGCGTACATCATTTCTTTAGTCCGTTAGGCTGCTGTTTGGACTTGGTTTTGTCGAAAGTGGAATAAACTCTACATTAACGATATCATCTAGTCAGGTGGGTTACTGTTAAGCTCAGAGAATGGTTGAGGTCTAATCTAGTACCTAAGGGACCGATGAAAAATAAATGCCCAATAATTAATGTGTTTCAAAAACAAACAAACACCGTCATGCCTATATTCCCCAAGCGGAGGTGGCAGAGGCGTACTGAGTACACCCACGTTACGCCGCCGTAATAGAGGGCGAGCCTATTGTCATATACCGGACACAATTCCAGACTCCGGACTCGTACTGGGAAGGTTTTCGTTTAATAATAATAATAAATAAACTTTATTGGCAAAAAAAAAATAAATTTACAACCTTAACCAACTTAATTAATACAATAAAGTGTAGCAGTATAATTACTTACATGGTTGTTTGATCACGAATCGTACTGGCTTCCGTACTAGTATAAAACTGTCTCACGGTAAGCCAGGCATCCTCGTCCACAAAAACCAAGCACACAATCTATTTATTTAAAAAATTACAACTGCGTAATAACTACATGAGATTTGCAGGTCATTATATTTTTTGGTGCGATAATATAAGTAAAATGGAGGTAGATTTATAAATTGCGTACAGTATACCTAAAAATAATAGAGAAAAAGAAATTGTCTGCCCCTCGATGGGTCAGACGTGGTGATATAGTTGAATAGATAGAAATAAATATTATAAATAATAATAATAAAAAACTAACAATAGTGCAGTGTGTGCGTCCGTGTGTGTGTGTGTGTGTGTGTGATTGTGCATGAATGAAGTGTTTGTGTGTATGTGTGTGTGTAAATATCACCAATCATGTTAATGTGACAAGTATTATGCTCGATTGATTAAAAGTTCTTCTGTGTTGTCGTAGTTTAGACGAGAGAGATACTTGTCAATTGCACTTTTGCAGGAGCATATAGTTAGGTCACGTAACTTGATAGCTTTAGATATATGGTTGTAAAGGTATGGTCCGAGATATTTAGGGAAATTGCGTAAAAACGATGTTTTACATTTAGGAACTGAGTAAACAATATCCTTTCTGCGTTTAGTTGTAAATTCAGGAGGGTTTTTATGCTGTAGTAAAATGGTCTTCATGATAAATAGTTGCCTTACAGTAAGGACAGACGTCTCTTCATATAACAGGTGAGTAGGATGTGTATGCTTTTTAAAATTCATTACCTTGAGAATGACACGCTGAGCTCTTTCAAGTGTTAGTAAGGTGGTTTTATGTACTCCACCCCAGACTGAAATACAATATGTCAAGACAGATTGGCACAGAGCATAGTAAACAGTACGTAGTAGTTGAGGATGGCAGACATTTCGTATGTTTTTAAAAATATAAATCATTTTCCTGATACGACAGGACAAGGTGCCTATATGTTCTTTCCAATTAAGATTTTGGTCTATTATTATACCGAGGTATTTAACTGATGATACTTTAGTAAGGCAGTAACAGGAGCAGTGTGTAGGGCTATTACATGTATGAATTTTGATATTCACAGAGTTTATTGGTGGCTGCTTATTATTACGAATACTGAAGGTGATGTACTTTGTTTTTTGAACATTTAGAGTAAGGAGATTTTGATCTAACCACGTCGTTACAAGAGCAACACCCTGGTTGACTGATCTGTTGGTTTCGTCCCATGAGCGACCATTAAACAGGAGTACCGTATCATCCGCAAATGTTATAATTTGTCCTTGGGTCAACTTTAGGTCACATAAGTCATTAATGTAAATTAAAAATAACGTAGGTCCCAGGACACTTCCCTGTGGCACTCCGAATTGAACAGGCTCTGATTGGCTCTTGTAGTCATTTATTCTGACACACTGTTGTCTGTTTGTCAAATAATCAGTAAGTAGTGCCAAAGGGAGACCTCTAACACCTATATTCTCAATTTTTTTTAGGAGTAAGGGAACCGAAACTGTGTCAAACGCCTTAGCGAGATCGAGGAATATCCCAATTACTTTATCGCCTCGATCCAAACCATCAGCAATAGCGGAAACCAGTTGTTCTACTGCATGAGCAGTAGATTTGCTTTCTCTGAAACCATATTGATTGGCGGAGAGAAGATGTTTAGATTCCAAGTAGTTTTTTAATCTAGAGTTGATAAGTCGTTCAATTACTTTAGAAAGAGATGGTAGCAAAGAAATTGGTCTATAGTTTGTGATAGATTCTTTGTCACCTGATTTGTGTATTGGAATGATCAAAGAGGATTTGAGAGATGTAGGGAATATGCCTTGACTGAAGCATGCGTTACAGATACAGGCTATGGGTAATGAAAGAATATCGATGCCTAGTTTCAATAATTTAGTAGTTATTCCGTCAATTCCAATGGAGTTAGATGGTTTCAAACCTGTAATAGTTCGTTTGACTTCGTCTTCGTCCGTTGGTAGTAGGACGAATGAGTTGACGGTTGTATTTAACGAACCTGCAGTCCTAACTCGGTCAGATTCAGATATATGAGACCTGTTTAGTATGCTGTTAGCCAAATCGCAACCTATATTTGCAAAGTATTTATTTATAATGTTAACAGAATCTTGCGGAGTTTGTTTATTTAGTAGTAATTTATCGTTAGTTTTCGTATTGATGTTAATGTTACATATATCTTTTATTAGAGACCATTGTTTTTTAGGATTGTGTTTGTATAGGTTTAATTGAGATTTAAAATAGTTATTTTTGAGCTGTTTTAAAATATTGTTACATGTATTCCGATAACGCCTGTAAGTTATCCTGAGTGTTATGTTATTTGGATCTTGTCTTGTTTTTTTATGCAAACGATCCCTTTTATACATGCAACGACAAAGTCCTGGTGTTATCCATGGCTTAATATTTTGCTTCCTGTGGGAGAGTTTTCGAATTAAGGTGCACTTATTTATACATTCATTAATAATGGAAATAAATTCATTTGTCATTTCGTTAGGATTATTAGATGAGAAAGTTGTTTGCCAGTTCATTTGATTTAGAATATTGATAACAGCTGCATAGTCAACTTTTTTATAATATTTGTTTTTATTTACTTTAATCATTGTTTTTTTAGCTAATGAAAGTATTAGTGAATAATGATCCGTGATTGTTGAATGGCAGACTATAGTATTATTTAGAGATTTTGTTTTTATAAAGCAGTGGTCGAGGCAGTTATTTTCACGTGTTGGAAGAGTATGTGTAGCAAGTAGCCCATGTGAGGCGAGAAGGTCCATATATTTGCTTGATTTGTTGTTAGTTTTGTCTGCAATGTTTATGTTAATATCTCCCACCAGGATTATATTCTTATATTTTTTGTACGTGTGAAGTATTCGGTCTATTGTTGAGAGAAAGTTGTCAATATTTTTAAAAGCGGGTGGTCTGTATATTGATACTATAGCTAGATCGTTTTTAATTGTGGTGATCAAACAATTTACGTCATCATCTTCACATGTCGGTTCGGTTACTGTAGCTTTAAGGTTCTCATTTATGTAAATAACAATACCATCGTTTTGATTTAAGTAATTATTAGTTTTAAAAGCTTGATACGTCGCAATATTAGCTACTATTGTTGTATCGGTTAACCAACATTCAGTCAAAATAATAAAGTCAAATTTTATATCTAATCTATTAATAAGTACTAGGAGTTCATCAAAATTATGATTCAGGCTCCTAATATTCTGTGTTAGTATTTTATAACTATTCTCCTCACCAAGTACATCTTTGCATTGTTCCGGTAAGTCTAAGTCAAAAGTATTGCCTACATTGATACTTTTATCAATGTCAGAAGATATATCTAATACATCATCCATATTGTTTATACTGGTACTTATATAAAACTTGTGCGGCAATAATTAAACCCCGACCATCCCGAACAATGAAAATGGAACAACATGGCCATTGGTAATATATATCAAATGTAAGTGTTACTGAGTATTGTGAATTGTGTAGGTGTGAGTATTGTGAATTATGTAGATGTGAGTATTTGTTCTGCGTAAAAGCTAGGAGAAGACTAATTAGAGTACAGGCATTTTTTTTCTTGTATATAACATAATTAAGATATATAATAGAGCAAAACAACACAACAAGGGACATAGTTAGAAGTAAAACATTGGTAAACCATAAATTAAAAGTGAAAATAATAGACAAAAATACAACGATATAATTATCTGGTATTAACCGTGTATAAGATATTATAATAAGAAAGAGTGTGGTTATTATAAAGTCATCATGCATAAATCTCGAAAATGAAAATGAAAAAAAGGTAAAAGTTATGATATTTTTCATACGCCATAGTCATTCTGTTCTTTCAAGGAAAGACAGAACTTCACCAACAGATTTCACGTGAATGGAGGGCCCATTGTCTTCTTTGCGAAGTAGGACTTTGCCGTTTGCTATCCAACAGTGCTTGAACTTACCCGATTTTTTCAAATTTCTGGCAGCGTAAAATATGTTTTTGGTTTTTTGAGTTAGGTAGTCAGAAACATAAACCGGACTCTTATTGCTTTCCATATCTAAGAGTGAACCGTTATCGTTATCGTTAGAAAAACTACACTCGTCCGACCTAGGATTTGAACCCAGGACCTCGAGATCACAAAGCGATGCGCTTTGCCACTAGACCAACGAGGCGGTCAGTAATGTGGTAATGTGTTTTACTTAATAATAATAGACCTGTTAAGAAACTATCCCATCGTTGGGCACGGGCCTGCTCTCAAACTGAGAGGGTTTCGGGCATAGTCCACCACGCTGGCCCAGTGCGGGTTGGCGAACTTCACACACCTTCGAGAAACTCTCAGGCATGCAGGTTTCCTCACGATGTTTTCCTTCACCGTTAAACTACGTTTTACTTAAAATAATTAAAACTTATTACGGCGTCTTCAGATAGGTATCTAATAGGGAACGCTAAGGAGAATAATAATGGTATTTGACTTTGCAATCGTTCTCAATTGAATGTTATCGATTGTAAGTACCTATGCATAAACTGTGGTAGAGAAATTGAGCTTCAGCGGTAGTATAGGAAAATATTAACAACATTGAAGAGATGGTCATTTTCATTTGCTAGCAACATGTGCAAGGATGCACATACCCACTACCGGCTTCCGCGTACTCTCTCGCGTACAATATTTTTTTTAATTTTGTAAATATGGTAATCATGTTACCATAGTACCTACGTAGTGACCTAGGTACAATAGTAACTAGTGCTTCCCAAAGTCAGTTTTGGTCTTGCGGTGTTGGTCTTGGTCTTGAATTTTTGACGAGACAAGACATAGACCATCATCATCATCATCATTTCAGCCTATACTCGTCCACTGCTGAACATAGGCCTCCCCAATCGCTTTCCAGCGTAACCGGTCCGATGCCACCTGCATCCAACGATTTCCTGCGATTTTCACAAGATCGTCGGTCCATCTGGCAGGCGGTCGTCCTACGCTGCGCTTGCCAATACGTGGTCTCCACTCTAGAATCTTTCTGCCCCAACGCCCGTCCGATCTTCGCACTATGTGGCCAGCCCATTGCCACTTCAGCATGCTAATCCTGAGGGCTATGTCGGTGACCTTGGTTCTTCTACGAATCTCCTCATTCCTGATTCGATCACGTAGAGAAACGCCGAGCATAGCTCTTTCCATAGCTCGCTGAGCAACCTTGAGCTTTTTTATGAGACCTATTGTAAGAGACCACGTCTCTGATCCATATGTCATCACTGGTAACACACATTGACTAAACACTTTAGTCTTTAGGCACTGAGGTATTTTGGATGAGAAGATGTTGCGCAGTTTCCCGAACGCTGCCCAGCCGAGTTGGATTCGTCGATTGACCTCTCTCTCAAAGTTGGACCAACCTAACCGGACTGCCTGTCCCAGGTAAATGTATTCGTCGACAACTTCAAGAGTAGAGTTCCCAACGGTGAGTGCGGTGGGTACGACATGGACGTTAGACATTATTTTTGTTTTGTCCATATTCATTTTAAGACCCACTTGTTGGGATACTCTATTGAGGTCACCGAGCATTCGTCCTAGATCTTCCAGCGACTCCGCCATGACCACAATGTCGTCGGCAAATCGAAGGTGAGTGATGTATTCGCCATTGATGTTGATGCCAAGTCCTTGCCATTCCAAGAGCTTGAAGGCGTCCTCTAAGGTGGCCGTAAACAGTTTCGGAGAAATGACGTCTCCCTGTCTTACTCCTCTTTTTATGGGGATCACCTTCGTGCACTGCCCCTGTACTCGGACTGACATGGTGGCGTTATTATACAAGCACTTCAACACTTCGATGTACCTATAGTCAATGCGGCATCGCTGGAGAGATCTAAGAACCGCCCAAGTCTCGATCGAATCAAAGGCTTTCTCATAGTCCACAAACGCCAAGCATAGTGGCCGATTATACTCCTCAGTCTTCTGTATAACCTGCCGCAGCGTATGTATGTGGTCTATGGTACTAAAACCTTTCCGGAAACCGGCTTGTTCGGGAGGCTGGAAGTCATCAAGCCTTCGTTCGAGACGATTCGTAATGACTCTCGAAAACAACTTATAAACATGGCTCAGCAGTGTGATGGGCCTATAGTTCTTCAATAAGGTGTTATCACCTTTCTTGAAAAACAGCACCACCACACCCCTGTTCCATGCTTCCGGCGTTTTCCCTTCAAGCAAGACGGACTTAAATAGCCTCTGAAGGACTTTAAGTACCGGCGATCCGCCCGCCTTCAGAAGTTCTGCAGTAATTCCGTCTTCACCCGGCGCTTTGTTGTTTTTTAGTTGTTTGAGAGCCATCCTAATCTCGCACAGGCTGATGTCCGGGATATCTTCAGTGCAGTGTCGGGTTAGCTTGGCTCTTGGGTCTTTTACCAAGTCAACAACAGGTTTAGCTACTGAGGTATATAACTGTCCATAGAACCTCTCTATCTCCCTGAGCACCTCTGACCTATTTGACGTTACGTTTCCGTCCTCCGTCTTCAGCTTCGTCAACTGGCTCTGCCCAATAGACGCGTCTCTTGCGAACACTTTAGAGCCCTTGTTCTGCTCTATGGTCTCCTCAATACGCCTTGCATTGAAGGACCGTAAGTCGTGTCGCAAGGACTTCAATATCTGTCCATTAAGCTGCCTATAGGACTTAGCATCATCGGAGGTTTGGAGCGTCATGGAACGTCGCTCAGCCATGAGGTTTCGGGTGTAGTCAGATAGTTTTTGAGGCCTATTTTTACGGTGGGTCTTAAAATACTTGGACCCGACCGTATGAACAGTCTCTACCAGCCTGTTGTTGATTTCGTCCACTGATGACCAGACATAGACCAAGGCCACCTAAATTTAGCAAGACCAAGACCGACCCTGCGAGACTTGAGCAAGACCTAAACTAATTCCGCGAGACTCTTGCGGTTTCGAAGTTGCGTGAGCTCATTTTTTTACTTAACCTTGGTATTTTATCTCATTGGTCCTGACAAAGGTCTTTCCCACCACTCTCTATCGATTTCGGTCCCTAGCGATCTTCTTCCAATTTTTTTCGACAACGGTCATAGAATAAAGAAAATACCATATTTGTGTTACAGTTCCACGCAACAATAATTATATACTTACTACAAAAATGACTTTGATTTGCCAGGTAGTAGGTACCTACTGAATTAATCCTTATACAACTAAAATAAAATAAAAATAACGGATAAGCTCTTTGTTTTGTTGCTACTTGCACCTTTTATAAAATCTAAATCGACCCTCATTATAACTTTTCATAAGAACATATGTAAAGATGGGCGGGCCACATAGCGCGAAGATCGGACGGGCGTTGGGGCAGAAAGATTCTAGAGACCACGTATTGGCAAGCGCAGCGTGGGACGACCGCCTGCCAGATGGACCGATGATCTTGTGAAAATCGGTTACGCTGGAAAGCGATTGGGGAGGCCTATGTTCAGCAGTGGACAAGTATAGGCTGAGATGATGATGATGACATGTAAAGATTGATACGAAACATTAGGTAAATGCAAGACTGACTTGCGCGTCTCTTGCTCAAGACCAATACCAAAAATGAGTGTGCAATACCAAGAACAAGACCAGGTGACTGATGCGACATCAAGATCAAGACCAGAGTCAGGCTCGTCTTAGTCTTGCATTTGGGCGACACTAATATTAAGATTACTATGGTAATACTATGGCCTCAGTAAAAATTAAAAAAATACATAGTTAACTCTTAACCTTGTTTCCTAATAACCGACATAAACACCACAAAATTAATAATTAATAATTGCGTGTCCTTATTCAACATAATAATAAATGGCATTTCGAAATTGGCCGATAGAGTCCACAATAATATTTTACCCGTGTTATTATCAAAAGACTAAATAACTTTTCAAAAAAAGGGAAACCGACTTCACTTGGCACAGACTTCAAATATTTATTTTTGTTTTTTCATTAACTTAGGTATCTTACTTTTGCGCTTTTTGAAGTCGGGTTTCCCTTTTTTTGAAGTTATTTATTTTATAATTTTACAGTTAAATATGTAATATTTTTTACTATAGGTATTGTTCCGCTTGCTTTTTCTCAATTCTTTCAAATTCAAATTAGACCAAACGGGAAGTATACCCTCCCAAACAAAAAAATAATTTTCTCAAAAACAGATTATATACGAGTATGTAATTAAAAATTGTGAACGAACTTGTTTTCTCATTGAAAATCACATATTATATCATTTAAGGAAGTATAATGATAATTAGTATTAATATTTAACAATTTGGCAGAAATTAAAAGTAACAAGTTAAATTATTATGAATAAAAGTTTGAGCTTGAATAACTTTGGAACCCATCGGTTTATCGAAAAGTAATAAGAGATATTTTTATAAAGAACACAATTTTCTAGAAAAACATAAGTAGCGTATTAGAGTCCATTGATTGGTTTGTGCGCTGAAACACTCTAAAAAAAAGATATTTTCACGTGTTATTTGAATGGGAAATAGAAATCCGCGCTGAGCGACCTCTAAATATTAATATTAAGAGCTCCGCTTTGAACAGGCGTCTATATATAACTAAATAGAAAACCTTCGCCTTTTTTGAAGTCGGTTAACCTTAGCGCTGAACATCATGGTTTCATTAAGAATACCTCAACAACATCTAATTTAATCCTTTCACGCGAATTTATTGCCGAAGGAATGGAGCAACGGGCACAGGTTCATGTACTACACAATGATTATAGTAAATGTTTCTACCGTATACCTACTTTTGCAAAAAATATTACAGGCATGGCACAAAAATATTACTGGAATCCATAGTGATCTGTACAGGTGGTTTTCGTCATACATAGAGAACGGTACACAAGCTGTAGTGCTACAGGCATATACGTCTAGATGGTGTGTGTGTGTGAATGATGTACGCTGTTGGCCGCGAGGCCTTAACAGCTTCACCGGACTTAAAGGCGAGCGTGCAACCACTACGCTCTAGCCAGCCAGAAGAGCAAGAGGCGACATACTCGATGGCGCCTCGCCCGACATACTCGAAGGCGCCCTCGGTTGGGACAGTCGCTGTAGGGGGACGGGTGCACTACTAAGTGCACCGGTCAACCGCCGGCTATGGGAGGGGATCTACGACTACGTCGTCGTCGTCGCCCGTATTCTGAGCGGAAAGAAGGGATGACAAAGCATCGGGGGGGTCGGTGAGAACATGTCGCGGCCGGCGGTGGCGGCAGGGGTCGGGGGGGAGATCGTAGTCGGCGGTGGCTACGATTAACGGATTCGCATGGGTAGATGCGTTCGCGAAGTGACGTGTTGACGCCTTTTTAATAAAGGCGCGAATAGGTTCGAGACCTAGATCGGAGTGGACGCGTCTAGATGGGTAATCGGCCCTTCTGGAGTGCTCCAAGATTCAATACTGGGCCTTTCTTGCTTATATTATATATTGCAGACATCAAATCCTGCTTCCAAAACTCTTATATTCTTTTATTTGCTGATGACATGAAGATTCATAAAAGACATTGTTCTACGCCCATACATAATTTGCCCCAGAATCAACAGCAATGAAAGAATCTTTGTATGATTTCAAATCTCCATGTTCGACCGACCCATTCCCTGGGTCAAAGAGGTCAAATATCTAGGGGCTACCCTAAACAATACCATGTCCTTCGGCCCGCACATCAAGCGAGTCCGTCATTAAGCATCTTTTGTGCTCGGCCGTCTCTATCCACTAATATGCAAGGGGAGTGAAATGTCCCTTAGAAATAAGGTGACACTTTACAAAACTTGCGTGCGACCCATCATGACGTACGTATGTGAGGTGTTCGGGCATGCAGCCCACTCTCACATCGATAGACTTCAAGCGGTTCAGTCCCGCTTCCTCCGCAAAGCCGTAGGAGCCCCGTGGTTCGTACGAAATGTCGACCTTCACTCCGATCTCGGTCTCGACACTTCGCGAACGCATCTTCCCATGCGAATCCGCTAATCGTAGCCGCCGCCGACTACGAACGATGCTTTGACATCGCTTCTTTCCGCTCCGGATACGCACGATGACGACGAAGTCGTAGATCCCCTAGCCCGCCGACCGGTGCACTATTACACCCCCTCCCCCCGTAGCGACTGTCCAAACCGAGGCCGTTCCTCCTTGAGGCGCCCTCGAGTATGTTGCCCCTTGCCCTTCTGGCTCGAGCGTAGTGGTTGCACGCTCGCCCTTAAGTCCGGTGAAGCTGTAAAGGCCTCACGGCCAACAGCGTATATCACTCAAACCCACATACACGACTTTAAATCACCCATTAATTCTCTAAAGGCATTTATTATTAAACGGACAAGCGGGGGAATCGCAATATTGCACAAAAAGTATTAGATTTTGAGGTTATAATTCAGCAGCTATTAATACGTACTAGTGGTCGCCCATTGGTCGAAATTCGACTAATGGGCGACCACTAGTACCATAATTAATTTAAATTTTAAGTTTGAACATTATTAAGGTTCTATTGTCAAAACTATACCTCTATAATAACAGATTTCGTCAAGGCTACACTGTCAATTTGCCTATTTTTTCAAACAAATTATGTGAAATTTAAATTTAAAAAAAAATTATAAAATAAAGAATACCTTTTTTTTATTTTTTTTTATTGTAACAAAATACCAAAAAGAAAATGCTGTCCATTGACTTGACATACATATTTCGATAATTTAATTAATGATACAAAACTTCTCTGTAAACGATGTTTTTTGTAAAAACTCTTTCATCGTTTGCTGGTTGTGTTTGACCTTCAGTAAGACTATAGACAAATAATATTAAAAACAAACAAAATTAATCTATTCTCAATTTGAAGTGTATTGTGTCAAACACTGGAAGTGTGTGTAATGTGTTTTTTATTGATTTATTGTATTTTTATGCATACTAATTAAAAAAAAAATGTTAGCATTCTGCACTCCTTCTCTATATAAACTATAAGTGTGGGAAATTTCATACTCCTCCGTCCGCGCAATTTTCGTAAAAATGTGTACAAAGTTTTTGCTTCACGTATTAATATAATGATGAGGTTAAATTGTGTGGGTTGACATTTAGTAAAGATGTCGGCGACTCCGATACAAGTACTCACAATACTTTGAAATATTCGTTTTAGATTGCAAATTGTCCGTTAGATATGGATATTTGCCATTATTTTAATAAAATAGGTATATAATGATGGCATGTTTGGTTGGTTCTGGGGAAATTTGCGACAATATCCTTTGTCAACAGTATATCAGATGTCTATAAGTTACAAGCTGATCTTATTAGATTCAAAGAATATTATACCTGTAACAAACTTCAGTTAAACGTGTGTAAATGCTTTCATATTACATTCTCGCGTCGAAGATCGGTGAATGTTTTTGATTACATACTAAATAACCAAATAATAAGCAAAGCTAGCAATATGAAAGATCTAGGCGTCATACAGGACAGGAAACTTCTCTATAACCAATACATAGACAATATAGTAAAAAAAATATCAAAGGATTTATAATGAGGACTACGGCCGATTTCAGTTTTCCGAGGTCGAGGACCTGATTAAAGGTCTTAAACCCGAGGCTGAGGACCTGATTGAAGGTCTTAAACCGAAAAAGGCCCCCGGCTCTGACGGCATTTCTAATCGCGTACTCAAATGCTTGCCCGCCTATCTCATCTGCCTCTTAGTGGCCATCCTTAATACCGCCATAACGAACTGCACCTTCCCCACCCAGTGGAAGGAAGCCAACGTCATAGGCATCCCTAAACCCGGTAAACTTCGTGACCGTCTCACGAGTTACCGCCCCATCAGTCTCCTCAACTCCATGGCAAAGATCTACGAGTGCCTTCTCCTGGCACGGCTCAAAGACTTTGTATCGTCCAGGGATATTCTCATCAATGAGCAGTTTGGTTTTCGCGCCAAACACTTTTGCGTCCATCAAGTGCACCGCATCACGGAGCACATTCTCACTAGCCTCAATAAGCCCGTCTACACGGGTGCCCTTTTCTTCGATGTCGCGAAGGCGTTCGACAACGTCTGACTCAACGGCTTGATCTACGAGCTTGACCAAATGGGTCTGCTGGACAGACTCGTCCTCATCTTACGAGACTTCCTGTCGAATTGCGCCTTTCGGTATCGCGTCGAAATGACGCGCTCAAACCCCCACTCCATCCAAGCTGGTGTCCCACATGGCTCAGCTCTCTTCCCCTTCCTATTCAGCCTTTACACGAACGATATTCCTCGTTCGAGTAAGGTGCATCTAACCCCTTTTAGCGGATGATACCGCTCTCTATGTCTCGCATACGAATAAGGGTTTCATTACCAGAAAATTTCAGGCAGCCGCCCACACTAGGGGATTGGTTCAGGAAGTGGCGTATTGAGGTGAACCCGGACAAGAGCGCTGCGGTGTTCTTGCCCAGAGGTGCCACCCCGCGCCCCTCCCTGCGCCACGCCAGACGTAATCTCGGTCAAGTGACAATGTTTGACCTACCTATTCCCTGGGTCAAACAGGTCAAATATCTAGCGGTCACCCTAAACAATACCATGACCTTCGGACCGCACATCAAGCGAGTCCGTAACCGAGCAGCCTTTGTGGTGAGGTGTGGTGATAAGGTGACACTTTACGAAACTTGTATACGGCCCATCATGACATACGCTTGTGAGGTGTTCGTTCACGCCGCCCGCTCTCACATCGATAGATTCCAAACGGTTCAATCCCGTTTCCTCCGCAAAGCCGTCGGGAGACCCGTGGTTCATACGAAATGTCGATCTCCATTCTGATCTCGGTCTCGAACCTATTCGCGCCTTTATTAAAAAGGCGGCAACCCGATATTTAGCGAGCGCGTCCAATCATAGAAATCCGCTAATCGTAGCTGCCGCCGACTACGTACCTTACTTTCCTCCAATCAGCCGCTACCGCCGTCCGCGGCATGTTCTCACCGACCCTCCCGATGCCCTTACATCTCTTCTTTCGGATACGGATACCGCACAGATATCGTAAAAACATCTTTTGAATACCCTCGATTCGAGAATTATATACCTCATAGTGAGGATTACAAACCAGCGAGGCATATTCCAAACGGATTCTTGCGAAAGAGCACCGAAATCTTTATGTGCGCGTGTGTGTGTGTGAATGATCTACGCTGTTGGCCGCGGGGCCTTAACAGCTTCACCGGACAAGAGGGCGAACGTGCAACCACTACGCTCGAGCCAGAAGGGCAAGGGGGCAACTAGCTCAAGGGCGCCTCAAGGAGGAACGGCCTCAGCTTGGGCAGTCGCTATGGGGGAGGGCGTATACTAGGTGTCACGCCGTGGTGCTCTGCACCGGCCGGCGGGCAAGGGATTCTTCGATCTTGCCGGCGAGGTGGGTGTCTGATCCTGTGTGCGGTATCTGTATCCGAAATAAGGGATTTAAGGACATCGGGACGGTCAGTGTGTTAAATTCTATTGTTGTCATTACTTCTGCGATTGTTTCCTTACAAAAGACCCTATCGGACACAGCAATAACTAATAGATACCTGTCTATCTGACATGCAATTTTATTTTGATCGATTCGATTTTACGCTATTTCTCATTATTTCGGCTTTAGATGGCTAAGCAGGTCCACTCTCATGAGTCTGTAATATGTAGGACCTTACAAGCTTTATCTAGTATTATTTGTGAAGTGTGAAAGTACACAAGACGTGTCTAGCGTATAGGTACAGTTGCGGCCATATTCCATTAGGCCTACATTACATGTTACTATTTATTTGAATAGGTCTCTTCACAGAGACCCAGTGCGGCGGCGAGCGGGCGCGGGCTTGCCCGAGCGGACGCGATGTTATCAGTTGGTTATCAGCGCGATGTGGAGCGATCATCTGCGGGCGGCTCGCGGCGCGCCTGATTGTTATAAATGATGGAGCCTCGCGGGGAGCGGGGCGATGGTATCGCGCCGCTCGTGACCGACCGGACAGACGCCCAGAAAAAAAGAGAGGCTCTATATACCTCGTGAAACCTACCTACGTGCTTATTAGCGGATCTGAAGGTACTATGAGTGAGTGAAATAATACCGATGCTATCGTAAATACGCCGTGTCGTCACAATCATTAACCAAGCTCGAGACGATAGGTGTCTCAAAAATTAGAAAAAAAATCACATTATAGCTTTGCCTAAATTACCTACTTACATAATAATTAATATGATACTTATCCAATTTAAAATGTTGTACTTTTTAATAAGATAAAAGTAACCTAGGGACTACACGCTACTTAGTACATACTCTAGATCTTCTTTAGGTGAATTACCTACAATATAAAAATATTTAGGTAAGTACTTACAGATACAATTAAAACTGTCCAGATATGCTGAGTGTGTACATTTAGAGCGAATCCGTGGGACGGACTGACGGCGCCGCGGCCGCGCCTTCGCCAGCGCTACGATTTACTGAGGTTGGTCGCAGGCCTCGATGAGGGTAATATTAATTAAAAACATTAGCATAACCATAGATATTGTTTGTTTTCTACACTGGTCTGTTCTCTATGGTATGATAAGTGTGCGACAAGGATATTTGGCCGGTGGAGAGCTGGCGGGGAGGCGATGTGAAATTAGGGTTATCTTTTAGTAAAATTTCCTACTTCCAGGGAAAAAATTAAACAGATGGGTCCGCACGGTTACTAATAAAAAGATGTCGGGTAAACTCCACAGCAAACGGCAACACTGTGACTGCCATGAACTGACTCCCACGGGGTGACTGCGTTAGTTCCGATTTTTGGCGCGGGCCAAAGTACCCTTGTTTTGGACTGTAATATTTATATTTTTTAAAGAATGATCATGTTGATTTTTTTTTATTTGAAATAGTTCGACTGCTTCGTTGGTCTCGTAGCAAAGCGCATAACTTGGTGATCACGAGGTCCTACGTTCAAATCCTAGGTTGGACGAATGAAGTTTTTCTAACTAAAACTCCCCAGTATAAGTCCGGGCTCTGGAATTGTGCCCGATATATGGCAATAGGCTCGCCCCCTATTACATAGGACCTAACTTCGTCGGAAAATAGTGGGTGTACACAGTACACCTCTGCCACCCCCGCTTGGGGACTATAGGCGTGACGGTGTGCAAAAAGTTTATTGTGGTTTTTATATATATGACTATTTTAGAAGCTAAATGTGGCAGATTCATTTTATGGCATTATTTATATTGTAACCTTCTTTCCCGAACAAAAAGGAGAAATGGCCCCATAAAAAGAGTAACGTGTTTGAGTGTGTTTGTATGCGGGCATGTCTATTACTTTGGTACGGTCTGTAGCCTAACTCTTTGTCATCATGGATGGTAGTAATTAAGACCGAGCTAACGTCTTAATTACTACCATCCATGTGTTCAAAGTGAAGTCAAAACAAATTTTAATTTAAATTTTACAAAAGCTTTTATAACAATACCTATCACAATTGATATTTTACTTAGTTGGGTAGTTCCATTGGCCGTGTTCGGGCTTGATCATAAGACTTTAAACACCATCTGGGCCCTGGCTGGTTCTTATTAGGACATATCTGACAAGCCCAAACACGACTTGGTTATGTTCAGTTGGCCACTGGACACTTCCCGGGTGCACAATACTCGTCGAGACCGATCCGACGAGCTCGAACACGGTGCGGTCATGTTGAGTGTTTGGGTGTTTCTACGACCACCATTGGTTCAACAGACCCTGAACACCATGTGGTTCAGCAGCTTCATGGTATATTAATACATTGTCACCGAACCTATACACGTATGCCAAATTTCAGCTTAATCGGATACTTGGAAGTGCGTGAAAAATGCGTTACAAGATTAGAACCGGAAAACACAGACAGATAGACATACGAATAAAAAGCTTGTAAAAATAAACATGAAACTAACTAGCGGCCGGCCTTAGGTACGCTCGAGTCATCTAGATAATTAAAGTGTCAATTGTCGTGGCCGGCAGCGGCGGCGCGCGCGTGTGCGTGTGCGCGCGGGTAATTGACACTGGGCTGGCGATTTAGCGGCGGCGCGGGCGCGACGCGGGGCGGGCGGGCCGGCAGGGGCGGGCAGCGGTCAACGCGCCGCCAGTGGGCCGCGCCCTGCGCCGGCCCGCCCCCGACCCCGCCTCGCCCCGCGCCCGCGCTTGACCAGCCGCCGCCGGCCCGCTCGCACTCTCGTGCAGCGCTCACCCTACGACTCCGCGGCGCCGGGGTGCGAGAGCGAGACAAAAGCGGGGCAGTAATAAAGTATCTACTATAAATTTTATATCAGAAGCATGATTACAGCAGTACCTAGACAAAGACTATCGTCGACTCGCACCCCTATAGTGCAAAAAATCCTAAGGCAAAAAGCAGAAAAGCTGTGGATTTTGTTTTAATATACCTACCTAAACGTATCTAACAAACTCAACAAGAAGAAAAATATACCTGCCTATCCATTTTACATAGCTCGTGTAAGGTACCTATAGGTATGTACCTACCCATTCGAGAAAAGATGACTACAGAAAACAATAGTTTTATTGAATAGATAGATATGTACCTACTAATTTTTTGATTCGTTTTATTTATTTAGGCAATAATACGCGTAGAATCTGAAATATAATTATTATAATGCCAATAGACCGACCAAACAGACCGTGTCTTAGCTGAAGGGCAAGTCAAGAGTCTCCGTAACCGGCGAGTGTGTATGAGACGAACTATGAGAGTGGAGGAAGCCAGAGAGGTATGTAAGGAAAGAACCTGTTGGAACTCTGTACTCTCTGCCTACCCCGCGAGGGAGCTGGCGTGATGATATAGATAGATAGATAGACAATGCCAATAGACCACACCACGGAATAACGAAGTACTAGGTTACTACTACTACTACTACTATTCTGTGGCCCAAGCGGTGCCCGGCAGGCTGGACCGACATGACCTCTAAATGAAGACGAACTTTACGGTTGACGGAGAGAATAAAAAACAAAAGAAACAATGACTAACAAGGAAGATAATAATAAAATGAGTTCGTGATTTTTTACGGTGAAAGGCATTTTTTGAGCAATTTATTGTTAGCGCTGACTAAAGACGACCTGCCACGGGCGCTCGTAGCGCTGTGCGGGCGGCAGTACTCAGCGATCAACAAGGTTTAGCAGCGTTTGGCTCGGTCGGTCTGGGATGGGTGACCCTTCGTGGCAGGTGGCCGCAAACCCGCCTCCAACCATCCGCACCGAGTCCGCGTGGTGAAATGTGACCTAATCTCTCTCACCTCGATTCGAGAGAGAAGTTGCCCAGCCGTGGGACAGCATAGGCATTTATAACAAGTTGTTGAACAGGTTGTGGCGGAGGATTTGAAGTTATCATAGTAACACTTAGGCACAGGCAATAATTGAGTGTGTAGTTTTACCTTATTGTAGTGGTGTATCTAAACATGTTTACGCGGGGGTCACAGAGGTAGTTGAGCTGAAGCTAATTTCGGACAAAAGGGACGAAAAATCAGGTCAAATAATGAGTGTATGTTTTCAAGTGTGAAGAGTTTCAACCGATTAAGAACGTGAATGTGTTTACTGCGATGATTCAGAACCTTTATTTATTTTTTTACTCTCTGCATACGTGCCATATCTTTTTAAAGTGAAATGCATTTTTTGAGATCTCATGTTTATGTAAAATTGAGGCAGCCCCAGTAAGTATCCTAATATATATAAATGTTTGGGGTTGTCTCGCACTTCCCTTATACATATACTTATGCAGATAATGTGAAGGCGGTAGCAACAAAATATAAAATTGATTTCTTTCTTTCTTTATGTATTGGGTTCAGTAAAGCTCCAAAATGGTTGGACTCTAAAGTACTAATCTGTAGATTGAGTTATTATAAGAATTGTGTTAATCCTATATGTACCCTACCAAAGAACTACTCAGAATATTAACCGAATTCAAAAAAGGAGGAGGTTTACAATTTGTCAGTTTTCTTTTTGTAACGTCTTTATTTATGAACTGATTTTAATGATTCTTGGGTTCAGTATAGTTTCGAGGTGGTCCCATTTTAATGAAATCGGTATTGAATCTAAGCGTTTGAAGATAGGTATACCAGGGGACTCCTGAACTAGGGTTGCCACCCGTACTTTATTATTGAGTATTGTACGTTATTTAGGGTAAGTATACTTTATACTTTATGAAAACTATAAAGTTTGATTTTTCATAGATTCAGTTTACATAAATCATTAAAAAGAAAAAAAAGATCGCTATTTTACGTAAAATGGCTGAGTGACTTAACTGGACCATTCGCAATTAAAAGCCAAGTGGCTGATGTCTGTTAGATTTTGGATAATTCATTGTTATATCTAACCTCACTAACGTAAGGGAAATAGTAAATACTATAAAGATTTCCAAATTGCTACTATCTTTAATGATGCTGTGAAGCTATGTAGCAGAGATAAAAGTGATTGAAAATTGCTAAAATTAATAAAAAATATGTATTCAAACAAAATAGTAAAGTCATTTTTTAGTCCCATACTAGGACTGTTTCCTGTGTCATGGGTGCGTTTAGAAACATGAAAATTCACATACACAAATATCCAGAGCGGAACAAATAATTGTACTTTATTTGCTCTAATAAACGGTGGCAACCCTATCCTTAACGGCACACAGTGTCAATGTATAGATTCCGTTATTATGGGTATTATATCAATCTTGTAGGTAGCTTACTGTAGAACTAATTAAATAGTATAATATAGATATTTATAATTAATTCATTCATCACTTCAAATTGTAAAATACATTACTTTTTTAAAAAAGGGAAACCAACATCAATATGCAAAAAATAAATATTTAAAGTCGGTGCCAAGTAACCGACTTGATAGAGAGATATTTATTGTTTGCTTATTGAAGTAGATTTCCTTTTTTTAAAAAGTGATTTTTTGGTTAATTTTTTGATATGCATATTGTATGAGAACTGGCTACCCATATAAAAACCGAGGTCGTGAATAGTGGGGACACGCCTTAGCCTATTGCCACACAAGCTTAACACCTCATTGCTTATAGGGGAAGGTTAACGGATATAAATTATAACAGCATTTATCGGTGTTGACAAATACTAGTTAGCTACGAGCACAATAACTCGACAGGGCTGAAATATCTGCCTGAATTTTGTAGAAGTCGTCTACTTTAGTGGTCACTAAAGTAGACGCCTTTTACAATTCATTTAGACATTCTCTATATAATTTCATAATGCGGAAAATTGTCAATGTTATTCATGTAAATTAAGAACAATATCGGGCCAAATGTGAACCTTGTGGTACACCAGATGATATGGGTAGGTAGCTGGAGCAAAACCCTTCAAACGCACAGCTCGACTACGATTACGATCTAAGGTTCTATCTTTAACTATAAACTACCTCGGTATATTAGTAGTAGCAAACCGGCGTTTTCAAGTTTTTGTAAACTAAACTAATTTACCGACTGCTCTACAAAAATCAATACATACTGTGTCCACTGGAATATCAAAGTTCGTAGAGTCCAGGAAATCGGATGAGGTGCCGGCGGAGACCCACACTGTCTTATCATTATCAAGTCGATTGTGACTTATCCGATGTACTAGTCGAGTCTCCTCGAAGAGAATTCGGAGGCATGTACTCATGTATCGAACTATGAGGGTGTATGCTCGCTGAGCGCTATGGCGCAGACACAATGGCGCGGTATCTGTCAATAAAGCCAGTGATATGTACCCTCATGTGCCCGCACCCCCGCCCCCGCGCCTCCCCGCGCCCCGCGGAATGCGTCGCCGCCGGAGGGACACCCAGCACCGCCTTTTGATGTGACGCATCGCCCCCGTCCCCGGCCCGCGCCCCCGCCGCACGCGACCCGCGCCCCACTCACTGCACATCCTATATCGCCACGAACCCTCATAACCATACCATGCCACATGCCTAAGTAATTGTGTACCTATAGTTATAATACCTATAGCACCTATAGATAAGTACCGAGGCCTAGCCGCGGGCCAAGGGCCAGGAAAAGATAAGGCACTAAGATGACATTAGGCATTTCCTCATCTTGATATACCCGACTGAACGACAACTCACTGCAGTTACTTACAACCTACGTAGCAGCAGAGACCAGTCCTATGAGTAAAAACTAATCTGTGATAATAGCTAATCACAAGTCAGCTTTGTAAGAACGCTAGCTTATTATGTTAATTCGACTCCATGTCTTGGTAGATACATCCTAAACGCAATATGTACTTAAGTACCTATCAAAATTGGTATCGATAGGCAAACAAACTACTTAACGCTAAATAAGGTCGTGTGGCTTAATTTAGAACTGAGTAATTTTTATAAGTACGCATCTAGCAAGCATATTATGAAACCGGAGTCCGGACAGCAAACCTGGTATCCATAACATGTTTAGCACATTAATTTAAGTAGGTACCTAGTGCTAAGTACATCAGGTAGGTTATAACCCAGGTACCAATAAGCAAACTAACTAAAAGCGATAAAACAATGTTCGTCTTCTGTCCCCGAGTAATGTTATCAATCAAGCTGATGGCGCGAGTGCTTAGACAAAATGGGGTGCTTGCACATCGGCCGAGCTGGCGGCGAGGGGCGACGGGGGCGGCGGGGATCACGACTCAAGAATTTAATTTGCGACCGGCGGCGCCCCCGCACCGCGCAAATTAATTTTAATCGTCGTCATTAGGGCTCGCCCGCCGCCCCCGCGCCTCGCCCCCGCCGCCCCGCCGCCCCGCCGCCCCGCCACCGCGCGGACACTCGGAGCCCTTTCAACTCGCCGCCGCGCCTCCGTCCAACGTTTTTACTACATCAACAGTCGTTTATAATCGCTTCTGATTCGCGACGCGGCAATTACGTCTATCCTTAGAAGCGCATCTAAATTCCGGGCTGAATACGATTACGAATCCCGCGGCGCTTTTTCCCGAGGAACGAGGCCAGCGGACTGCGGTTGCCGCGGTATGTAGGTACTTTTGTTAGCATGGGGACGAGCGCGAGGTCACCGCTTTCACATTAGAAATAGCGAACCACGTGCGAGACTTAGGTCCTAGAGGAGTCCAGTGAAAGAGTGAGAGAGGTTAATGCTGCATGCGCGTGAATCAAAGCGCGGGCGCGTGGCCGCGGCATACCTACCTACTCTGAGACGCCGCCACTGAGGAGCTCACAAAGCGGGAATGCTTTGTTTTGGCATTCGGATGAAGCGCTTAAATCATCACAATTAAAATATCAACCCTCGACACGAGTGGAATCTCTTTGAAAATGAAAATACACGCGGCGGGCGCGGGCGGCGGCGGGCCGCTAGACGAGCGCAACAGAAACATTTGTCATTAAAGTATGTACTGTTATTTATCGCGGCGTTTGATCGTTTGTACGGCGACAAAATTATAGAAATGCCTTTGATATCCGCCCACGCGCGTGGAGCCGCGCCCGCGTCCGCGCGTGCTTCATCAACGCCGGCCGCACGAATGTCGGGGGCGGAAGTAATTTAAACTAACAACATACACGAAGTGTTCAAAATTCTCAATAATGAGTTGCTAATATCAAACCTTGGAATGCGACGACACTTACAAAGCTAAGAGGCATTTTTGTTAATCCTAGCAGATTTTTTTGTCTAAAAAATGTCAGTTTCATTATCCTACAGCGAAAATTATTCATTTTATTACACTTAACTGCTAAAATATAAGACGAATACATAGATATAAAAAGAAAAATATTTCGTTTGTTGCCCTCGATGATCTAACAAATCCAACATGTTTAAAACGATAGATAGACAGTTAATCTACCTTAATATCTACATAGATTTTTAAGAGTAACCGTAGCGAATAGCGTATAGTACTGACCGGGCACCGCGGGGTAGGGGTAGGGCGAGCAGGCCGCGGGGTCGAGGTGGTGCGGCGCGTGGTGCTGCGCCGGCCACTCCACGGGCTTGTACTGGTGGTGCAGGCCGCCGCGGCCCAGCAGCAGCCCGCCGTAGCCCGCCGCCGCCATGCTGTGGTGCGCCGTGGCCGCCGCCGCCGCGTGGTACTCGGCCGCGTGCCGGTGCGCCGCGTGCCCGTACCTGCGCCACACGCCGCGTCACGCCTCCGCCCACACACCGCACTGCCGCCTCGAGCGAGGGAAGCTTGCTCGTGTAAATGCACTTGCAGTTACACAGTCACTTATATTCCCCTAGCGGGGGTGACAGAGGTGTACTGAGTACACCCATGCTTCGCCAACAATGTTTGGTCACTATCGCTAGCCGGCACTTCCTTCGTTGTCGGTTTTTTTGAGCGTGAATCAAAAGTCAGGCCGCGCCCGCTCAGTGCAGCCGAATTAGTAATCTTTTTGGAATTATGGGAAAAAATATTTAAAACAAAACTTACGTATAAAAATCTAAAGAAATACATAAAATACAAAAAAAAAATATAAGGATGGTGCATCGGAAATACCATGGGAAAGCTAGTATAAAAATTGCCTTGGGGGTATTATTATGAAAAGGAAAAAGAAAATCTGATTTTGGGCGGTTTTGCAAACATAAGACAAACAGAGCGATGCGTGAAGTGCGAAGGGAGTAGTTATGAGAACAGTCGCGCTGCCGCGGTCCTGCTCGTAGGAGGGAAGTGGCGGTGGGAAGTTGATGGTGAGAAACCATTTTATTAAATTGGGGAAAATAATTTTGAAAAAACTTAAAAAATTAATTTATCTGAAAACATATATTAATTACGAAAAGTATATGAGGATAACGCATCAGAAAAAGCAAGGCAAAGTTAGTATAGAAATAGCTCTGGGGATATTTGTATGAAAACAATATCATTTCTGAGAACAGAAAACTATAATATATTTCACGTAAGATGGGTAGTGACAGTTCTAAGTGCCAAACGAAATTAATATTTAATTCAATGGTATTAAGGTCAAGTATAGAAGCGGGTCATGCCTCTCATTGCCATTGAATAAATTATAATTTTCTTTGACACTTACAACTATCACAGTACTCATCTTACATGAAAAATACTATAGATTTGGATAGTTTTCACAAACATTAAGAGAAACAAGGCACTGCTGAAAGAAGGAAATGAGTATATAGTGACGGCAGTAGCATAATATACAAAAGTGGAGGCCCACGCGGGCGGTGTGGTCGCGGCGGCTCTCACCCCGAGTAGTGCTGGTGCCAGGGGTCGTAGTCGTAGATGTCGACGCCGGCGCAGGCGCCGCCGGCCGCCACGCCCGCCACGCCCGCCGCCGCCGCCGCGTTGAAGAACGACGCCGGCAGGTTGCGCGACACCATCGGCACGCTCTCTGCGCAACACCACACATAGGACAGGTACATAGGACAGGCGGTCGAGGCAATCGCAGCGCTGCAGTGATAGCCACGAAGCTATCACCTAGATCGAACAGCATTCGACTCGGTCAATCTAAGATGGGTGATCATTATTTGTATCTGCTGCCACTTAATGTGGCTTGTTAAGTAAGCTCCCCGAACCCGACCTCACCTTAATGAAGTATGACCTTATCCTTTTTCATCTCGATTTGTGAGAAGGCTATTGCCTTTCTACTGAAAGGCGATGGCCTTCTCCCACAAACCGAGATGGGTCGAGATGGGCAATACCTATAGGCTGTTTTACTACCTATAGGTACTTCGATCAGTAATAGATATCGTATCTACAGCATGGCAATTCGGTATAATGGCTTAAAGGCTGCTCCCCTACAGGGGCAACGAGTAGGCGCGTCTAAGCATTAATTTAATAACTTAATCTTCTGAAAGTCAGTTCATGTGCATTTTGTATGTGGACACTTCCACGACAAGGGAATAACGTCCAGTGTGAGCTAATGTTATAGACGATTAATTTAATTTAAAAGATCTTTTTAAAAGCTTTTATAGCATAAACCCAATGGAGATATTTTGTTTAGTTGGGGTTCCTATAGTCGCCTTCCAGCTCCATCATCAAACCAGCTCCGTAGTAACATATTAGTGCATTGTCACTAAACATACATACATACCGTATACCATACTCCAACTCAAATAATCCATTTTGTATAAACCCTGCGAGGGTACTTACAAATTGTCAGTTTACATTTTTTTTCTAATCTATCTACCAAAGCTAACTACTAAGCTACCGCCGGATCGGAACGCGGCCTCCACTGAGAAGATCCGGCTAGAAACTCAGCGAGCTTATCTTTTTTATTTCACTTTATTAATTGTTTCTATTAATTTATCATATTGTGTGAGTACAATGTTCAGGTTACAATTAAATAGTGAAGATCTAGCTCCAGCGTGATGCCTTGCGGTCGAGATATGAAACTAATGATGTTATTCTCAAATAATTATTTATTAATAATTAATCTTAAATAATTGTCTACACTCCTCCCACATCTTGCGAAAATAATATTTAGAATTCCTAGGCCCAGCTCTCGCATTTATTGGCTGTTCCAACATACAGAACAATATACACCAGCCAGCAACAACTTCTTCAGACGCGGTGTTGACGCTTATAATCAACAATTCGCAGAAGTTGATATGTTTTATAACAATTTAAATGCTTTCAAAGCTGAGATTTACAAAAAAAATGTCACAGGTTTACATCATTAACTCGTTACTTTCCTAATCTTTCTCCTATGTTTATAATTATTTTTTTACGGCCGGTTTCAATATTTAACTCAAGGATATATTTGCCTGCTACGGATAGAAATATGACATATTTTGTATGGAAACTCTGTCAAAATTCTTCTGACAGTAAGCAAATTTATCCTCGAGTTGAATATTGAAACCGGCCATTAAAGATGAATGTATGCAGATACTAAGTTCCAATATTTTTCTTTTCTGTACCGTAGTACACTCTACGGAACTCTAAGTCCTTACGTATGCTCACCGTCATTACTTCTATAAGTATAAGACTGATTCCCTAAATAAAAAAAAAATCTAAAGAGTAAGTTTCTAAAGGATTCCGGATGGACCAGTCTCCACAATTATCACGTTCCGTTCACGAGTTTGACTACTGGAACAGCCATCACTCCCCCCGCCATACTGGAGGGAAGGAAGTGACCCACGCCGGACAGCCTCCGCAAGCAAATACATTTTAAAGAGCAAACTTCAGCTGAATCGGATATCCGCGAATGATTGAAAAATGGATCACAAAACTTGAACCGGAAAGACAGAAAGACATACGAACATTGCAAGCTAAATAAAATCTTGTATAAATAGTAAGAACAACACATGGTCTTATTGCTTATATTCTTCAGAGGTAAATATTTTGTAGTAACTTATTGTTATACTACAACCTTTACACTATCTTGCTTGCCTATCTAGATATTTATTTGGTTGCGCATTCCGGGATTTTTTCAAAACGTGAGGACTGTGAAAATGCTGTCTAATATGAACGACGCTTAGGGATTCCCCTTTTCAAATTAGGTATACAGGGTAATTCGGGATTGGGAGTGAAATGCTACAACTTTCGGTATGATAGGTACCCGATTTATAGATATAATAATAGAATACTAAAACATAAATATCCATACTGTCAAGAACACAGACCTACACTGATGTCTGGACATAAGCGAGATAGAGAAAAAGCTTGTAGGAAACCTACGCACTGCCCCCAGTTCCGTTTTGAATGATCTGGCGGGTGCGGCGGTGTGTGCGCACCGTCGGGTAGGCCTATGCGCGGCCGCCGGTTATGCGTCGCTCATCGCTATCAGCGCGTCACTTACTTTTACTCGCCCGCGTTCGCGCCCGCGCCACCGCGCCGCCGTCACTACACGCGACACATCTCACTTTATATAAGTCCCACTGCCGACGGTAGACTACGAAACCGGGTTAATATCCCAGAGCAAATCGGAAGGAGTTCGAAGTAACGAATGCCGGCACATACGAGCGAAACCTTGTTCTTTTAAAAACTTAGGCAGGTACTGATTAGTCATCGGTGGGTGATACTAAATTTCGACTACATTATACCGGCCTGATTTTAAAACAATGGGTAGATACCCAATAGGGAAACTTTTATAGAGTCGACTTCCAGTAGCTGCCGGTTAAAAGATAATAAAGGAATCGTCTCTTCTGAGAATGTGGGACCGTGGGAGCGACAGCTCGCGGCGGCCTTGCGTCCGCGCCGACCGGCGTGCGAATGGAAAATAAAAGGTAAACTAAATGGGAATGTTGACATCAGGATCAAGGTAGTAAACCTAAACGACTTGCTAACTACTCTACCTTTTTGCTGCTTTTTATCAAATATATTTATTTATTTATAGGCAATTTCTAGGTAATTCATATCGGTTTGACTTAAATTAACTTTAGTAATGAACTGACATTCACGCACCATAACCTTCGTCGAGCTTAGGTGCGTGATCTATGAAGTATGCACGGTGATGTTTTAACGCTATGTCTCATATAGTAGATATTGATCCATTTACTACGAGTACCACTAAATTGAAAAAGACTCTGTGTAACCATTTCTTCGGCTCAGGTGTTTAGAGATTGCTGGTATAACTATAATCCTTGCATTACTGCTTTCCTGCGTTATTACAATTCTATTAGTGGAAACTTTTAATTGGCCTTATTCTATTTATTGTTATGTACTTACTCACTGTATTAGCTGTAAGTTTTCTCAAGTATTAAAATAAAATAGTAAAGTGAACAATGTTTCTGCGCACAGTGACATTGTGCTCATGTTTTAAATTGACATTGAGTGCGCGCGGCGCGGGCGGTGCGGCGGGAGCACGGTGCGCGGCGCGCCGGGCTGCGGGAAACACAAAGCCTGCCGCAAACCTGCGAGTAAGGCAGGTTATGTGTTTTTGTCGCGCGGCCCCTTTCGGCCATCTTTTAGGTAATAGCCTCCGTTTTTCTGTTCTAATCGCAATCGCAAAACTATGTCCCGGCCGGGGCGAGCGCGCCGCGCGCCGCGCGCCGCGCGCCGACGGTCGCTCTACTTTTTGGTCCGGAGCGCGAGCCTCCCTCGCGAAACCGGTCCCGCGTTGCGTCATCGCCCCGACGCATTACCGACGCTATTCTGTCAAACGGGTAGATATAATCGACTGTGTGAACTGCGTTACATCGATTTTCTGGTTCCGTTGAACGTTAAGTAGATAAGCACCTACAGCTTCAGCTTGTCGTAAGAAGCACAGCATGCCACAAAAACGGCACTAAAGAATATAACGACCAGTTTCTTTATAAGCCTCTCCGATAAGGCAGTCTACTTTATAATAGGGCAGCAAATGAAGTGAGCGGAGGTTGACCGAGATTAGGTAAAGAGGTGGAGCAGAATAATGCGGTGCGAACGGCGGCAGAGGGCCGACGGGTGGGGCGGGACGAGCCGGGGAGAGCTCTAGTCTGTAATTAAACGTCGGGTTTAATTAAGGTGACTTCGAGAATCACTTTACCGATTTATCTACTGGTTTGCGAGGACCGTAAAGTTGCGAGCGTCCCCGCCACATTGTCCCCGAGAGGGAACACAATCACCGAAATATTCGCAACATGTTTTTACCGGAGATAGTTGCACACGGCTCCCTGCGCACCAGTCGATCCCTGACCTTTGCTACGTGCTGAGACAAATAAATAATCTGAGAGGTAGCTCAAGTTTCTAATTAATTATACCTTGTAGTACATACTCTTTAGCACTTGAATACACAAACAAAACTACCTGTCTCATTGGTTTAAGTACCGGCATATTTCCAAGATATTAGACACTAGCAGTTTCCCGCGACTTCGTACCCGGTCGACAACAGCGCCACCTACCGGACCTATGTTACTTCTGTATCTTTCTAATGGTGAAAGAATTTTGGAAATCGACAAACATACAAAAATACAAATCTTTCCTCTTTATAATATTAGTATAGATTATTTTTTACCGATTGCGATGCGTAAAAGTATAGTCAGAATTATGAAACCCCACTCAAGCTCCTTCAGGTTCGACAAAGGTGTGTGACAAGGATGCATTTTGTTTAACATGTAGAGAGAATACACCTTACGGCAAAACTTGAAAACTAGAAATTAGGTATACAAATCGTGGCGCGAAATCGACTCACCCGCGTAATGCTGATAACACCACATTAGGTACTAGCCACAACTGAAGAGGACACCAGAGAACTGGTAAGTTGGATGGAGTAGGTAAGTGCAGTGTGAACACTACTATAAACCGGGCAAAGACAAAAGTGATAGTAGTTGACCGATCAAAATAGTTGGAAGTTCTCAAAAGAAAATTCTGTCTTCATCGGAGGATACGACTCTGAAGACTGGGGAAAGCACGACCACTTAGTTTTTTTATTAAAAACCATTCATAACCTTAGAGAATATTATAATAGGTAAATTATTTTCAGGTTATTATATTTTTTTTATCAAGTAGACGCATTTAATAAATGGACTCTGTCTTATAAAGGCTGAAACTCATTATTTAACGTTTTCATAAGCTAGCAATACTGCGGCTAATGTCATCTATTGTTCTAGTGAACCACAGTCATGGTAAACGGTTTTGATACATACTAAATTTATTTATTGTGATATTATCAATCCATAAAATTTGTCATAATTTCTATCTATATCATCACGCCATATCCCTTGCGGGGTAGGCAGAGTGTACATAGTTTCAATAGATTATTTCCTTACAGATTTTCTTTTATTTACAATTAATACCTCCAAACAGAATTTTTATTAAATTCCGTGGCATTGTGTTGATGGATTTTATAGATGATACTTTTGAGTCTTCGGACAATCCGTATTTTTAGATAAAACATTGAAAAACTTACAAGAAATTGATTTTTTATCTGAAACGTAATAATTATCAGGTTCTCATATCAGACAACTAAGGACTTATAAATCATTGACACGAAAGAATATAATAAGTTGGAATGCTATAATTTCTATATAATTCCCTCCATACTCTTTCTCCTCCCTCGTTCCCGCACTCTGTGTCCATATATTGCGTTCCTTAAAATCATGAACCTGTATACATATTTTTATTACTAAAGTATTCAAGTATCAAATTCATTTATTCTTGTTACGTCCGGAGATGCACGGCCCAATTTATTTAAATTCGCCGCCATTTTTCACTCAGCTTTCATTAGATAGAGTTTAATATCAGAGGACATCCAAGAATCTAAATACACGTGACAGCAACACTTAACGTTGAACTCTCTCACTCGTTTACAAGTACTACTTATTCCAAAACTAATCATCAAAAATAATTTGAATTGTCGAAAATTGCCCCAATATCAATAAACATTTGATCCATGCCATCATTATTTATATATGTTATTAAAATAATGGCAAATATATAGATAATTTGCAATCTAAAACGAATATTTCAAAGTATTGTAAGTACTTATATCGAAGTCGCCGACATCTTTACTGAATGTCAACACACACAATATAACCTCATACGTACGTTCATTGCTGTTGGTTCTGGGGCAAATCATGTATGTGTGCAGACCAATGTCCTTTGAAAACATACCTTTCGAGCCCTAAGTGGTTGAAATTCTATAACTACTTTAGTAATTATTGATTACGATAGACAAACAAATTAATATGCAAAATATCGATGTAAAATATTATCGCTAAGAGATCTACGAAAAAAAATAGCATCCTCACTTCTTACGCTCAGGAGTGAATTTTACAGAAATGTGTAAACACTGGAAATAGAACCCCCATACAAATTGTGATACCCTATTTCGTCCCTACGAGTATTAGGGACTATTTCCAAAATAAATGTTTCCGTATTTCAATTATTTCTTTACAAGGCAAAACACAAATTCGAGCCTCTAATTTTAAAGTTATTGAATATCTATGCTGAAGTTGCTACCCCAATTACTAAGAGGTCGAATGTCAAAATAATGTAAAAAAATTATTTTCTATTGAGTGGTGATATTATAAAATTAAATTATCTAAAATACGAGTGCAAACACTAAATCAGTAGAAAGTTAGAAGGTATTTGGTTCTATTTGGTTATGGTAAGATAGTCTAGGTCTTTCCCAATATCAACGTTCTTCCACTTGCTCATTTGATACCTGTGTTGTTTCTTTCATATTAAGTTTCTTTGTAATTCGTTCAGCCGGTTCAGTATGAAGAAATAATAGATATTCCGCAGAAGTCATGCCATTGTATATATTGCTATGTAATATATTTTTCGAAATGAAAAGTGTTTCATATAAAGTTTCAATTAAATTCGTTTAGCCAGTTATGTCGCAAGAACCGTGATTCTTACCGGGATAAAAAGTATCTCGAATATTATTTCGAGACCTAAAACACCTTAAAAGTGTTCATTCTGCCATTTTAGTATGAAGAAATACGGCTATCCCGGAAGAAACGTGTGTAAATATATTGTATATTCTGTCAACTCCCACCAGACTTATTTCTTTATCAACTATCTCTATCACCGGGTTCAGTCTTAGCCCCACTTAGCCCGCATATCTTTGTAAAATATAAACTAAACTATCATCATCATCATCATCATTTCAGCCTATACTTGTCCACTGCTGAACATAGGCCTCCCCAATCGCTTTCCAGCGTAACCGGTCCGATGCCACCTGCATCCAACGATTTCCTGCGATTTTCACAAGATCGTCGGTCCATCTGGCAGGCGGTCGTCCTACGCTGCGCTTGCCAATACGTGGTCTCCACTCTAGAATCTTTCTGCCCCAACGCCCGTCCGATCTTCGCGCTATGTGGCCAGCCCATTGCCACTTCAGCATGCTAATCCTGAGGGCTATGTCGGTGACCTTGGTTCTTCTACGAATCTCCTCATTCCTGATTCGATCACGTAGAGAAACGCCGAGCATAGCTCTTTCCATAGCTCGCTGAGCAACCTTGAGCTTTTTTATGAGACCTATTGTAAGAGACCACGTCTCTGATCCATATGTCATCACTGGTAACACACATTGACTAAACACTTTAGTCTTTAGGCACTGAGGTATTTTGGATGAGAAGATGTTGCGCAGTTTCCCGAACGCTGCCCAGCCGAGTTGGATTCGTCGATTGACCTCTCTCTCAAAGTTGGACCTACCTAACCGGACTGCCTGTCCCAGGTAAATGTATTCATCGACAACTTCAAGAGTAGAGTTCCCAACGGTGAGTGCGGTGGGTACGACATGGACGTTAGACATTATTTTTGTTTTGTCCATATTCATTTTAAGACCCACTTGTTGGGATACTCTATTGAGGTCACCGAGCATTCGTCCTAGATCTTCCAGCGACTCCGCCATGACCACAATGTCGTCGGCAAATCGAAGGTGAGTGATGTATTCGCCATTGATGTTGATGCCAAGTCCTTGCCATTCCAAGAGCTTGAAGGCGTCCTCTAAGGTGGCCGTAAACAGTTTCGGAGAAATGACGTCTCCCTGTCTTACTCCTCTTTTTATGGGGATCACCTTCGTGCACTGCCCCTGTACTCGGACTGACATGGTGGCGTTATTATACAAGCACTTCAACACTTCGATGTACCTATAGTCAATGCGGCATCGCTGGAGAGATCTAAGAACCGCCCAAGTCTCGATCGAATCAAAGGCTTTCTCATAGTCCACAAACGCCAATCATAGTGGCCGATTATACTCCTCAGTCTTCTGTATAACCTGCCGCAGCGTATGTATGTGGTCTATGGTACTAAAACCTTTCCGGAAACCGGCTTGTTCGGGAGGCTGGAAGTCATCAAGCCTTCGTTCGAGACGATTCGTAATGACTCTCGAAAACAACTTATAAACATGGCTCAGCAGTGTGATGGGCCTATAGTTCTTCAATAAGGTGTTATCACCTTTCTTGAAAAACAGCACCACCACACCCCTGTTCCATGCTTCCGGCGTTTTCCCTTCAAGCAAGACGGACTTAAATAGCCTCTGAAGGACTTTAAGTACCGGCGATCCGCCCGCCTTCAGAAGTTCTGCAGTAATTCCGTCTTCACCCGGCGCTTTGTTGTTTTTTAGTTGTTTGAGAGCCATCCTAATCTCGCACAGGCTGATGTCCGGGATATCTTCAGTGCAGTGTCGGGTTAGCTTGGCTCTTGGGTCTTTTACCAAGTCAACAACAGGTTTAGCTACTGAGGTATATAACTGTCCATAGAACCTCTCTATCTCCCTGAGCACCTCTGACCTATTTGACGTTACGTTTCCGTCCTCCGTCTTCAGCTTCGTCAACTGGCTCTGCCCAATAGACGCGTCTCTTGCGAACACTTTAGAGCCCTTGTTCTGCTCTATGGTCTCCTCAATACGCCTTGCATTGAAGGACCGTAAGTCGTGTCGCAAGGACTTCAATATCTGTCCATTAAGCTGCCTATAGGACTTAGCATCATCGGAGGTTTGGAGCGTCATGGAACGTCGCTCAGCCATGAGGTTTCGGGTGTAGTCAGATAGTTTTTGAGGCCTATTTTTACGGTGGGTCTTAAAATACTTGGACCCGACCGTATGAACAGTCTCTACCAGCCTGTTGTTGATTTCGTCCACTGATGCGCTGCTGTCTAGCAATTCGAAGCGGTTTGACAATTCGAGTTGAAAGTTCTCGGGGTTTTGGATATATGCATGAGTAGGTCGGAGCGTAGACTTCATCAGACGCGATCTTTCCATTTTGACATTAATATTTAATGTGCCTCTGACCATTCGGTGATCACTGCCGGTTTTTACCCTATGAATCACGGAGACATCATTAAATATTTGTCGCTTGGTGCTCATGATGAAGTCTATCTCATTTTTTGGGGAACCATCAGGGCTCATCCAGGTCCATTTCCTATGAGACGGCTTCTGGAAGAAAGAGTTCATCATAAAGAGTCCCTCTTTCTCCAGAAATTCGGCCAGCCTCTGACCCCTGGGGTTGCGCTGCCCATATCCAAATTGCCCCACTCTCAACTCATCATCGCCCCGTTTGCCCAGCCGCGCATTGAAGTCACCCATAACCACTGTAAAGTGTGTTTTGGAAGTATGTATGGCTCTACTAATGTCCTCATACATAACTTCGACGTCATCATCTGAGTATGCCGAGGTCGGTGCGTAGACCTGTATGACCTTCAGCGAATATCTTTTGGATATTCTGAGTATCAGGTACGCTACCCTGCTCGACACACTAGTGATGGACACAACGTTGTTTATGAGTGACTTGTGGACGATAAATCCGACACCACCTTGGGACTGCTGTTCGCCCTCCCGGTAGTAAAACAAGTTGCCGGATTTTAAGGTTATCGTGTCCTCGCCCTCTCTTCGGACCTCCGATAAACCAACAATACTCCACCGCAACTTGTTTAACTCTTCTTCCAGCTCAACTAGCTTCTCATCTGTTCTCAATGTGCGTGCGTTGTATGTCACCAGGGCCAATTTTCGGTTTTGGTGGTAGCCGAATCTCTGCCGGAGATTCTTAGCACCCCTTGTCCTGTCGTTACCATGGCTGCTACCGTGGCCAGGACGAACAGGACCGCCGGGGACTAGGGGCCTGGTTTTTCTACTTTCTTCCATAATTGGGGGTGTTTGCCATACTCGCCACGCTTGGCAGGCGGGTTGGCGAGCGCAGTTATTGGTCGTCGAAGTGTTAAAGGAACGCTGCTGCCCATTCCCTAGTTTTCCCTTAGTCGCCTTGTACGACACCCGATGGGATGAGATGGGTTGGTCCTATTCTAAGCCGGGAACCACGCGGCAGCCGGGAACAACTAAACTATAGCGCGATCTTATTCAACACACACCACTAACGCCGTCTCAAAAAAAACACACACAATACCTTCCTTTTTAAGAAGGATTATTAGTTTATCTTTAGAACAAGTAGGATTTAGGAAAGGAAAAAACATAAACTTGGCAGTACATACTCTTCTTGACGCTGTAATCACGGGCATTGATAATAAAAAAGAAGTTGCAGCACTGTGGACACATGGACACGACCAAAACTTTCCATTTTGTGAACCATACACTATTATTAAACAAACTTGAAGCGTATGGGATACGAGGCAATGCTCTTGATTTATTAAGTCATACTTAAATGACAGAGAACAACAAGCCGAAATATCCAGCATCTCACGTGAAACAAAAACTGAAATTAAATACTTGTCAGAACCATTAAAAGTCTGTAAAGGTGTTCCACAGGACAGTATTCTAGAATACTGATCGTTTATGTTGAATAGCAATGGACCTAGATCCATTGCTATTCAACATCTACATAAACGATCTGCCTAAATCTATAAATCACCCCATGGTACTCTATGCAGATGACTGTACTGTTATGTTTGTAACTGAAAACCGTGAAACACGTTTACGTGAAATTAATTCTGCTTTATACTCCATCATTGACTGGTTAATTGCAAATGATTTCGAAATAAATTTGACAAAAAGCTATCTTATGACGTTTAAAATTAGAAATAAGCATCCAGTCCCGTTAATGATAAAATACAAAGAATCAGTAATACAAAATATAAATACAATTAAATTCTTGGGAATACATGTTGACTCAGATCTGAAATGGAAATCACGTACAGAACAAGTGTTTACAAAATTAAATAAATACTCATATGGTCTGTAAAGGCCAACATGTAAATGTTACGCAAAACTGTAGACCAGAGTACACTTTTATCAGCTTAGCATGGCTACGTTGGTTCTATACTACGATATGGTATCATATTCTGGGGAAATGCTACAGAGAGAGACTTTTTAAGGCACAAAAGAAATACGTACGAGCTATATGCTCTCTAAAGCTTACTGATACGTGCAAACCACATTTCATTATGCTAAAAATATTAACATTCCCGTCGCTATATATCTTTGAGTTAATATTATACACAAGAAAAAAAATACACAGGTATCAAAAATTAAAAAGTTCTAGACATGGTGACATACTCTGTGCAAGTAGTCACAGAACGGCTTTGTTTGACAAAAGCGCACTATGTATGGGACCTAAATTATATAATAAATCACCTAAACATATTAAAGATATACAAAATTTCAATCTATTTAAATATCATCTAAAGACATTTCTATTACATAAAGCCTATTATACGATCAATGAATATCTACTTGACTAATATATTATGCTGAAGTATTATATAATGCAATGACATTTTAATATAATTTTTTATCACGTTTTTAATTAATTTAAAGCATATGTTTTTAATTAAATCCTATAGACAATGACATAGACTAATCTTATAAGTACATTCATCTTCTAAACTAATAATATTTGCATGCCTAACTGGTAGAATATGGCTTAAGAACATAATGGTATATATAATAATAAGATCCCATATTGTAACCCACATTTAAGCAAATAAATGATTAGAATTTGAATTTCATTATTTATATATATTTTTATTAATATTAATATTTCTGATTTAATACTTCTTTACCTACTCTGACAAAGAGTGTAATCTAGCGTAAGATTATCTTAAAACGGTTAATTGTCAGCTAAGTATGTAGCAAAGTTTTGTCAGTTCATTTTGTGTAAGTCTTCTTGTCAGATATTAATCGTCGTTAAAATTTCGTATACGGCCCATTCATCGTTAAAGTTCTCTCCGGAAGAAACGATCATCGGTGTATGCACGAAATCATGTTTGAGTTTTTAAATCAAACGTGTATGAACAATTTCAAGTGAGTGCTTTTAATTACTGCATAGTTTTTCGTAAGGAGACGAACCTGAGTCCAATATCAATTCATGGAGGAATTCATGTGTAGGCAAAATCACATAGTTTACGTCGTAACTTTGAAGTTCGGGACAAACAGTAATAAAGTATTGCGGTTTATACCGCGACAATCTAGTAGCTTAAGTTGTTTTAGGACAATGAATGATTTATCAAAATCGCCTCTTTTTTTTCTTTCCTCAGAAACTGGTAGATGTTTCGAAAATAGAAATAAAGGTATCAAAGCAGCAGTCTGAGTTCTTAGACTTACGCGAATATTACACATGAAGTATGATGCTTAGTACAGGCTACAACTATCCAAAATTGCATTGATATCCACAAACAGGTTTGGAGCAAAGTGTCTTTTTAGAAATACAATGTTTCACTTATTTTTGTATTTTCTGAACAAACCTTTTGATTTTGCGGTATAAATACAATTCATTATGTTATTCAACATTCTAAGATATCCGCGTGCAAAGTTTCATTAAAATCCGCCTGGTAGTTTTTGCGTTATGATGGTTCCTTGGACAGATAGACAGACTGACAAATAGACACAAAAGCCAAAAATTGTAGAATTGACTTCTACATCAATAGAATGATATCCGTAGGTTGTTATTTCCAAAAAATATACACAGACATGACTTCCTTACAGTTTTATTATATGTAGTATGTAGAGATAAAGATGCTTTACTTTTCCCTACAAACTGTTAGATTTCCTGAAAACATAAATATTAACTATGTTGTCTGTCATATGAAATATCACCATGCTAAGTTTCACTGACATCTGAAGAGTAGTTTTGGAATAATGAATGATAAACCAAAATCGACTTTTTTCTCATTCCTCAAAAACTGTTAAGTTTTTCGAAAATATAAGTATACAGAGTTGTGACCTTTTGTACAGGTTACAATTACACAAAATTTCATTAAAATCCATCAAACAGGTTATGAATAAAATGTCTTTTTAGAAATTCAATGTTTTGCTTATTTTCGTCTTATCTGGAATAACCTTTTAATTTTCCGGGATAAATACAATACGTTAGCCAATACTTTAAGGTATCCGCATGCAAAGTTTCATGATAATCCGCCAGATAGTTTTTGCCCTCCGACAGACAGATAGAGAGACAGACAGACAGACAAACAGACACGAAAGCCAAAAATTGTAAAATTACCTTCTACACCGATACTATGATACCCCTGCGTTGTTATTTCTTAAAAATATTCCATGTACAGACAAGACTTCCTTACAGTTTTATTATATGTATGTATATAGATAATCAAATCGATTATGGTTGAATGTAATGGATTGAATATAACCGATTAATATGATTGATATCTGCAATCGTAATTCGATAACAACGTTGACATTCGGTAATGTTGTCGGCGACTTCGATTTAGGTACTTACAATACTTTAAAATATTCGTTTTGTCCGTTAGATGCGGATATTTGCCACTACAATAATAAAATAGATAGGTAATTATGGTATATATCACATGTTTATTGGTTCTGGGGCCATTTTCGACAATGTATTTTACACGCAAGCGGAGTCGATTATTTTATCGGTTTATTGGGGCCAAACACTAAATCGCAGCCATAGACAATGTTATAACAAAATATAGAGGATAATATTCTTGGTCTGTTAATGTGTAATACTTTGCAGTCTCCGCCCTTCAGGCGCACCCCCAGCCTTCGACGACGACGAAAAGGCCGAGCTTCTCGCCGACTCCCTCGAGAGCCAGTGCGCCCCCAGCTCTCAATCCGTCGACCAGTCCCCCGTCGATTCCTTACCTCCTATCACCCAAACGGAGGTCGAAGATCTAATTATGGGTCTCAAAACTAAAAAAGCACCCGGCTCTGACGGCATTTCGAATCGCGTTCTGAAATGCCTGCCCGCCCAACTCATCTGCCTCATAGTGGCCATATTGAACGCCGCCATGGCGAACTGCACCTTCCCCGCTAAGTGGAAGGAGGCGGACGTCATAGGCATTCCCAAGCCCGGCAAACCTCGCAATCTCCCCGCGAGCTACCGCCCTATCAGTCTCCTCAACTCCCTGGCCAAGATATACGAGCGCCTACTTCTAGCGAGGCTCAAAGACTTCGTAACGTCCAGGGGTATCCTTATCGACGAGCAGTTTGGCTTTCGAGCCAAATACTCTTGCGTCCACCAAGTGCACCGCATCACGGAGCACATCCTCTCCGGTCTCAATGGACCCAAACCCATCTACACGGGCGCCCTCTTCCTAGATGTCGCGAAGGCATTCGACAAAGTCTGGCACAACGGCTTGGTCTACAAGCTCTACCAATTGGGTGTGCCGGACAGACTCGTGCTCATCTTACGAGACTTCTTGTCGAATCGCACCTTCCGTTATCGCGTCGAAATGACGCGCTCCACTTCCCACTCTATCAGTGCTGGAGTCCCACAGGGCTCAGTTCTCTCTCCGCTCCTGTTTAGCCTTTACACGAACGACATTCCTCGTTCGAGTAAGGCGCATCTAGCCCTATTCGCGGATGATACCGCTCTCTACGTCTCGCATAGGAATAAGGGTTTCATTACCAGACACCTTCAGGTATCCGCCAATTCCCTAGGGAATTGGTTCGGGAGGTGGCGTATTGAGGTGAACCCGGACAAGAGCGCTGCGGTGTTCTTCTCCAGAGGTGCCACCCCGCGCCACTCCCTGCGCCGCCCTAGAAGTAATCTCGGCCAAGTGACCATGTTCGACCGACCCATTCCCTGGGTCAAAGAGGTCAAATATCTAGGGGTCACCCTAAACAGTACCATGTCCTTCGGCCCGCACATCAAGCGGGTCCGTCACCGAGCATCATTTGTGCTCGGTCGTCTCCATTCGTTAATCTGCAAGCGGAGTAAAATGTCCCTTAGAAATAAGGTGACACTTTACAAAACTTGCGTTCGACCCATCATGACTTATGCGTGTGTTGTGTTCGGGCATTGGGCCCCCTCTCACATCGATAAACTCCAAGTGGTTCAAAACCGCTTCCTCCGTAAAGCCGTAGGAGCCCCCTGGTTCGTACGGAACGTCGACCTCCACTCCGATCTAGGTCTCGAACCTATTCGCGCCTTTAATAAAAAGGCGTCAACACGTCACTTCGCGAACGCATCTACCCATGCGAATCCGTTAATCGTAGCCACCGCCGACTACGATCTCCCCCCCGACCCCTGCCGCCACCGCCGGCCGCGACATGTTCTCACCGACCCCCCCGATGCTTTGTCATCCCTTCTTTCCGCTCAGAATACGGGCGACGACGACGACGTAGTAGTAAATCCCCTCCCATAGCCGGCGGTTGACCGGTGCACTTAGTAGTGCACCCGTCCCCCTACAGCGACTGTCCCAACCGAGGGCGCCTCGAAGAGGCGCCCTCGAGTATGTCGCCTCTTGCCCTTCTGGCTGGCTAGAGCGTAGTGGTTGCACGCTCGCCTTTTAGTCCGGTGAAGCTGTAAAGGCCTCGCGGCCAACAGCGTACATCATTCACACACACACACACACACACTTTGCAGTCTGTGTTTGAGCTATCGTGAATGGATAACGTAAACATCCGATAAGCGCGCGTTTCCGCTATGTGGAGCGCGAAGTGCCGCGAGTGTAAACAAAAAAATGTATAGTTCTAATTGATGAATGAATCATATAAAAAATCTTATTAGTATGCATTAGTGGAACGTTTGTGTATATTATGTTATCATAAATTTAGCCCGCCCCGCCCACTGTGTCTAATAGTCGCGGGTTCGATTCCCGCACGGCACAAATCTTTGTGTGATCCACATTATTTGTTCCGGTCTGGGTATTTGTGTATATAAATTTTCATGTTTGTAAACGCACCCACGACACAGGAATTAATCCTAGTGTGGGGCAAAAAAAAAAAAAAAATAAAGGTGTATGTGATAAAAAGTCTTTGTTTGAGATTCTCAACGGAAAAAGTAACATTATCTGCGGTACGTCACCTTTTTGTGATTTTAGGTTATAATTTCGTCCTGGGCGGCAATGGCGGCCTTCTGCGAGGCCGTCATGTCCGCGAAGGAGGAGGCAGAGCGGGTGCGGGAGGAGACGTCCTCCAATCCCGCTCGAAGACGGCGCGTTGGGCGAAGGCGCAGGGAATACGCCCGGAACGACCTTCGCCCACCGTAATCTCGGCCTGCAGCCGTCGGGGAGGGCACCCTGGCGCCCTAGCACTTAGCAGGCCCGCGCCGAAATAGCGCTGCGTCCGCGCAGCCTCCAACAGGCGGTAGGGGGAGACCGAACTCCCCCCTACATTTGTCGAGGTCCGCGCGTTACTGCGGACCGAGCCCGCCGGTGCCACAGAGGTCATGCCAGTGACGATTCCTGTGGCCCGGCAAAAGGGCAGTAGGACGCCGGGGGGTTTTAGTGGGTGCGAGCCCCACATAACCACCCAGGCCGTGCCCTCGGCCCGGGGGTATGCGCTAGGCATTTCCCCCCGAAAAAAAAAAAAGGTTATAATTTCGTAAAATAAACGTTCATTTGTATTTATTTATTAACCGACTTCAAAAAGGAGGAGGTTCTATGTTCGGTTGTATGTATGCTTGTTGTGTATAATACTCAAATAGAATGTATTCTTTCTATTTTTGTAAATAATTAGGTCGCAAACCTCTACATTATTGTAAAAACTATTCGTTTTTTCTCGGCCAGTCTAGGCCGAAATCTAGACTATATTTTTTGTTAGCTTACGAGGTGTTTTTATCTGTTTTGTTGTTTAGATGACCTAAAATTAGATATGCAGGTTTATTTATTAATTATTTACTATTAGAAAGAGCAATTAATCTCTCGTCAAAGGATTCGGAAAATATATCTAAAAATATTTATTTACTTGAAAATGGGGTCAAATTTTCCGATTATCTGGTTGTGCATGTTTAAGGTAGGAATTAAAATGGTCTTAGTGATAAACTTTATAAAGTTGTGCTTAAATAAAACATGTCCTCATCAACAAGTCGTTTACTTTTTATTTGAAGTGAAAATTCGCTATACTTTTTCAATTATCATTTTTTTTTGCAAATGACGGCAAAAAATAGACACCCTAGCAATTTTCTTCACGAGCTTACTGGTATAAGCTTAATTGCAAATTTCGTCGAGTCAAAGGGTTAAAAATAAGAAAAAAAGGAGAGTAGTTCACTTTTGTTCGAGAGTTTTATGGAAAACATAATCAAAATGATACATGATGAAAGTATTAGTAGTATTACATCCAGATCAGATATTTGCCGTTAGGGAGGGCTCAATGGCTCAGAGTGATAATATTTAAAAATAAGTTATCGAAAATACATGTTTACTTGTATGGTTACATAATACATTTGTGCAAAAGAGATATTGGACAAACGAATCACGGGCAAGAAAATCTACATTTGTAGTGATAGTCAGGCTGCCCTCAAGGCCGTCGGCTCCTATGAGCTAAACTCAGCACTGGCTGCGGAGTGCGCATACCTTCTTGACAGATGTGGAGCGCGCAACACGGTCAGGTTAGTCTGGGTCCCTGGGCACACGGGAGTTGATGGCAATGAGCGTGCGGACGACTTAGCCAGGAAGGGAGCAATGGAAAAACCCGTTGGTCCAGAACCGTTCATAGGCATACCAGACGGTGCCTATAGAGGCGCACTCTTCAAATATGCCCAAGAACAACATAAGAAAGAATGGGAAACACACACAGGGCTTCGACACTCAAAGGAATTCCTTTCCGCATGGTGTGAAGGCGATTGCAAGAGACTACTAAAATATAGTAGACTACAACTAAGGCAAATAACGGGAGCATTTACAGGCCACTATGGCACGAAAGAACATCTACACAAGATGAACCTATGCGGCGACGTGGTATGCAGGTGCTGTGGCACAGAAACTGAAACCATGAAGCACGTCGTCTGTCACTGCGACGCTCTGGCTGCGCGGCGAATGGAACTGCTGGGAGTGGCCTATCCAAACCCAGAAGAACTACGGCTCTGTCCCCCTGCTGGAATCTACAACCTAATACAGGGTGTACTGGACACCTCAGGTACGTAAGAGCATTAGGGCAAGGACAGCACAAAAGATCCCATGGGTCGAAGTGCGCCAGAGGTATCCTCGGTCCGGCAAGCCAATATAAGATAAGATAAGATGGTTACATAATGAAGGTGATTATATTGGAGCTCAGCTAAAGTCATCCTGTAGGAGCTTCGTATAGTTCGTACCTTTGGGCTTGTCGAGCGACAGCGCGCGCGCGAAGTGCTCGTCGACGACGGCGGCCACGTCGCCCGAGTAGTGCGTAAACACGACGCAGTTGGCGCTGACGTACTGCGCGCGCGCGCGCGCTGCGCCGCCGCCGCACTCGCCCTCCGACTCCGACGAGCCGCCGCCTGCGCACACACACAGCTCATCGCACCGGCCTGCGCACGGGTACCCCCAGCACCCCCCGTCCCGGCACAGATCAGATTGGTCACTCGGGTTGAGTCTACTCACTAATCGATGATTTACAGAACATCGATGCTAAGATTTTTGACCAGTTTCGCTGTTGCCCGCGGGGCCTTTACAGTTTTACTTGATAAGAGGGTGAGTTTACAACTACTACTCTCCAGACAAAAGGGTAAGGGGGAACTAGATCAAGGGCGCCTCAAGGAGGAACGGCCTAGGCTTGGGTCGTCGCTATGGGGGAGGGCGTATACTAAGTGGCAGGCCGGCAGGCAAAGAATTCTTCGACCTCATCTTATCGGCATTTCTCACTTACAAATATTAACAGATAATTTATAAACTATCATATTGATTGATTGATTTTCTGCAATTTCGACATTTACTAGACATCTTTAATTAGTGATAAACTCACATAAACTTATACACTTACACGCACACAAACGCTAACACACAAACATACCCACGCGTCCGTTTAGAATTTATTTTGATATATAATTTCATTATATACAATTTCTCCCTCTGGTCTATACAATTTTTAATCGGTGTCTTATGTCCGGTCTATTCCTGGTTTCCCAAAATTGTCTAGTTTGGGAACCTCTAGAAATTATGTGATTTAGATTTTTTTCCTTAAATTGTATTGTTTATAATTTACTGTAACTATCTATCTCTATCATAACGCTAGATCCCTTGCGGGGTAGGCAGAGAGTACAGAGTTCAGGTTCTACTGTCAGTACTCTGTGGTAAATGAATAAATTATTAATATCATTTATTAATTATAATAGTCATCATCACCGTCAATTGATCTATTTCTGCCCACTGCTAAGTCCTCTTCGCCATTACGCCATTCGTTTCTGTCCTGTGCTTGTCTATTCCACAATTTGCCGGCCACCTTTCATAATATATTTACTCCATCGGCCCAATGATCTACTTATGGGCCTTACTATTTTTACTGGGTTTACATCACTCTTTCTCGACATTGGTCCATCTGACATCATCCTGCTTAAATCATGTACCCTGACCATTCCTACAACTTTAATTTTATGTTTGGTATACAATTGACGAGGGAGATGCCCGACTTAGATCTTTGTGCCACTCTGGTTTATTTTATAGACTATTATATTTATATAGGCTACCCTTTGCAAGCAACCATTGGCACCATGAGTAAGGATGATCCTACTAGAAGATATCTATCTACTATCTAGAAAGCCATTTTTTTTCCTTCGACTGTGATCAGTGAAAGTTATGAAATGGCGAAATTTTCGTGAAAGCCAAAGCTTAGATTATTTCATTCCATTCCATTCATTCCTGCTAGGGTAGTGAATGGAGGCCACGATGTAGTTTCATGGCTTCTATTACCGTCAGCGCTGGCGCGACCGTGCGCGGAGAGGTCCTCCTCCTTGGTGCGCAGGCGCGGCGCGTGGTGCGCGTGGTGCGCGTGCGGCGGCGAGCCCGGCGACTGCGCGCCCGACGACGCCGAGCCCGAGCTGAGCGCGGCCGCCCCGCTGCCGCCGTATGCCTCGCTGCCTGCATTGCCCGCGCCGCTCTGCACGTTGAACTGCAACAGAACACGTAGCTACAGCTCACATCACTTTGTGGGAACGTGTCCAACAATGCTATTTCTGTTGGTAAAGTGTACGTCAGTAATGGAGTAACAAGGACAGGTTAGGGCCGACGGAGATTGCTGGAGTAGGTACCGGGAGGGACTGGGGGGAAATTTTGTTGATTCTCAGATTGAACACAAACAAAGTAATACACAAATAAAAGTTTTAGACATGATAGACTGACGTCAGTGTTGAAAAAGAAAAGGTTAAAAAAAGTTCAGGGTCCTATACAGAGGCGGATTAAATGTCGAGAGCGCCCTAGGCTAGCTTCTTATCGGCGCGCCTTTAGCGGCAATATATTATAACTAGTACTAGTAAACATTGATGACTGTAGTTGGCGTGTGGTAGAGGTTACTCCAACTTGTTTTTTTTTTCGTGTAAACACGCACTACCCTAATCTTTGAGCGTATCAGAGAAGCATAAAAATATTTTTATAATACCTATGTTAGTATTTTTTTTGCCATTACGCGGATGCTCGTGATCGACGCGACGAACGCACAACATCGCTTGCAGTTGTATCTGACCAACTTCTATTATGAAATCAGGTGATGTAGGAATAATCAAGAAACCGGAGCACGCTTCGGAAGCTCTACATCTCTATAGAATTAAAGAATCTTTTATATTGTGTAAGATGCATATTTACTAACACAATTAATTTTATGTTATTTTTTTTTCTTTGTTTAAAAACGTCCACACGCGCGCCCCTTTGTAACCCCGTACCCCTAGGCACGTGCCTAGTTTGCCTTAGGGATAATACGCCTCTGGTCCTATACCAATGTATCATACCTCGTAATATTTTAATTTTGATGTATAAAGATACATTGGAACTAGTTTTAAGTAGACTTAAAAGATGTGAATTTAAACTGAAGGCAGAAAAATGCAAATTTTTCAGAAAAAGTTGATGTTTTTGGATATAGAATTAGTAAAAAGAGGGTTGAAATAATTAAATAAAACATCACACCTATACTTGAATTACAAGTACAATAAAATTTGACTGTGTTTAAATCATTCTTGGGTAAGGTCAATTACTATAGTCGTTTTCTGAAGGATTTAGCATCTGACCTGCACCCACTATATGAATGCACAAAGAAGAGAACATTCAACTGGACAGATGATTGTCAGTATGCATTTATTTCGATAGCTACTCAAAATGGCCAGAGGCTTTCCGAATGGCTAATATAGATTCTGGTCTACCCATTCCTAAATTTAAAGAAATATATATTCGATACGGTTTGCCAGTACATGTGGTCACTGACAATGGCACACCCTTTACCAGTATTAATTTAAACAATTTTGCCAAATAACTGGAGTAAAATAAAGTTTTAGTCCACCCCACCACCCTGCGACCAATAGTGCGGCTGAACGATTTGTTGAAACTTTCAAATCACATTAAATGAAGATTGTAGAAAGTGGCCAATCACTTACTCATGCTCTAATTATATTTTTATTTGATTACAGAACAACAGCCCACAATAGCACAGGGGTATCCCCAGCTAGTTTAATGATGGGTAAGGTAGTTAAGAAATAGGTTATCTTCGTTTAGACCAGCACCTATATATCAAACATTAGTTGAGTCACAAAAAAGCTGTTAATATATTCTAAAGGCAATAGACATCCTAAATTGATGGAAGGAATGGAGATTATGGCTTTAGATTTTAAACGTGGGAAAAGACAGTGGTCTTGGGGTAAAATAATCATAATGAATTAGTCCCAAGCTGCACTTATCTGGAAAGTATCGTGGAAGTAGAAGGCTTTATTTGGAAAAGACATGTAAACCAATTACATAGTATTTAAATACCTCTTATGGCTGTTAAACTTAATTATATAACTAATTAATTACAAGAAGTATTTTTAGTTTAAGTATTTTTATTTAGTTCATGTTCTTACACTTAATTTTTTTTACTCAAAAAATTTCATTGTTTGTTTGTTCAAGAGTTCTTTGTTTTAAGGCAGGAGTGTCATACCTCGTAATATTTTAATATTTTCCTCTTACAATAAACCTTTATTTATTAATTAAAGTGTTTAATTCAAGATATAACACAATGTAATTAAAATGGGAGCACCTCGGAGTTAAACCCAATATAAAAATAATTTTAATTTAAAAAGGCTTTTTAAAAACAAGCTTTTATAGCAAAAACACTACAAACATATCTTGCTTAGATGAGGAGTTTCTATGGCTTTTTTTCCAGCTCCATCATCAGACCACGAAAACCATCCGGGTTTAAAGTATGCGCCAAGACAAAACTAATGAGCCCAAACAAGGGGGGTAATATACAGTAAAGGGGGGTAATGTTCATATTCAGTAATCAGGTGGTCCCATTGGTCACCTTCCGATTCATCATCATCATCAGAGCAGGTCTATTGTACCATATTATAAGATTGTCACTGACTTTACATAAGTATACTAAATTTCAGCTCAATCGGTGGCTAAATTTTAGTTCATACCCGCAAGTGCTTGAAAAATGGATCACAAGATTTGAACCAGAAAGACAGATAGACACAGACAGACATACGAACTAACTTTTATTTAACTTCCAAAGTTAAATAAAAGCTTATAAAAGGAATCATCGAAATTGATTCATAAACATAGAAGTTATAAAAACACTTAGACAAGTTGTGTACCTCCTCCTTTTTCGTAATTGGTTAATATCCTGCTTAGGTTTATGGTAGAATACATGTTTGTTTCTCTGTCTGTCTGTGTCAATCTGTCTTTCTGATTCAAAGTTTGTGATCCATTTTTCAACGGGTTCTATCGGATACGCGCTAAAATTCGGCATACGTATATAAAATCGGTTCCAATGTAATATATGGTACAATAGAGCTGGTCCGATGATGGAGTCGGAAGGTGGCCATTGGAACATGTGAACTGTATAACGTCATGTTTGAGCTTGTTAGATTGGTATTGCCAAGTACTATACAACCAAATAGAGTTCAGGTCAGATGATGAAGCTGAAAGGTGACCAATGGAACCACCGAATACTACATATAACCCCTCCGTCTTTGGGCTCGTTACATTTGTCTTGACGAGTACTTTAGATTTGTATGGTGTCCTAATAATGGAGTCGGAAGAAAGGCATATGTGCTCCTCAACTAGTCAAAATATGTTCGTTGTGTTATTGCTATAAAAGCTTATTATTAAAAAAAAATCTTTTAAAATTATAATTATTTATCCGTAATTGGCAGGATCTCCATTGCTGTTATTTGTCTATCATATTAGAATATGTTTGCTTTTTACAAGATTTTTATTTAGCTTGCAATGTTTGTCGGTTTAAGTCAAACTTAGAAGCTGAATTAGAACCAATTTCCCTTATCCTACGGAGTTGAAATTTGACATGGTGATTCAGCTCTGATGACAATGCATTTTTATGGTAAGCATGACCTGATTGTATACCCAGGATTGGCTCCAGACGAAGGAATTTCTCAACGGTCAACAGCATAGATACGAAATTTTGTATACACATTGAATATTGTTTCAGGCAGTGATAGCCTAGTGGTTAGACAGTGGGACTGCTAAGTAAGAGGTCTCGGGTATATAAAGGTTTTTAGGTTCACGCGTTATAATTTTGCTATTATTTGGGGGATTAGGACACAACATTTTCGGTAAAATACGTACAGAACACCTAACACAAATACATCCGTGCCACTGCCACTTTAAGGTGTTTTTATAAGTAAATAGTAAGCGCTTAGATATTTAATGTTTTTTGCGGAAAAGAGATCTAATAATTGCACATCCCATTACAGAGTGTGTGAATCGCGACCGGACAGTGTCTTACGGACAATTGTGCTATGAAACTAGCCTCTTCGCTAAGCCTCTTCGTCGACATCAGAGCTCACGAAACACGCAAAAACAGCGGCGCGGGCGCAGGCGCGGGTCCGGGGCGTAACCGGGGCTCCTCATGAGTATGCGCGGGGCGAGCAGCGCGGTGGTGCGGGGCAGCTGCCGGCCCGCGGCGCTGCGCCCGTGCATTGAATTGCTAACTACAGCGCGCCGCGCGCCCGCCGCATCTTGCACACCACTTCGCCACAGATTCAGATAATCACATATGCACGCGTGTTTGAGAGAATTGAGAGCGGTTTCAGAAAATTCGTCGGTCGATTATTGCATACTAATGGTTATGTTCGGTACACTGTGCAACCGAACACCGCGTCAGCAATATCCATTAATCGTAATCCAAACAATCATAAATTATCACAGCTGTTAATAGATAAAGCGCATAGATTAACTTATCATGGCGGAGCTAGACTCACATTATCAAAATTAAGAACAGAGTATTGGATGATTGGTGGCAACAAAGCGGTCAAAAAACGTTTAAGGGATTGTGTCGTATGTCGAAAAAATAATCCAGAAATAAGAAATCAGCTCATGGGCGACCTGCCAGAAGCTCGACAAATCCTGCTCCACCTTTTTACCATACAGGAGTGGACTATACGGGATATTTGGAGGTCAAAGCAAATAAAGGACGAGGTGTTCGAACCACTAAAGGGTATATCGCAATATTTATTTGTATGGTCACCAAGGCAGTTCATCTTGAGATGGTGTCCGATCTTACCAGTGAGGCATTCTTAGCAGCTCTTCGAAGGATGGCAGCTAGAAGAGGTGCTCCTCACCATATCTATAGTGATAATGGCACTAATTTTATCAAAGCTAACAGGGTTATACAAAAAGAGAATTTGGAGTTGAGCAAAATTTTGGATGATCAATTTTATCAGGAAGTAGTATCTATGAATATCGATTGGCATTTTAATGCGCCGTCTTGGCCGTCAACTGGAGGATTATAGGAGAGATCAGTTCGAAGCCCCAAATATCACTTGAAGAGAACAATAGGAGGTCAGAAGTTAACATACGAAGTGTACGCCACACTCTTGGCCCAACTAGAGGCGTGTTTAAACTCTCGGCCACTGTGTGCGATATCTGAAGACATAGACGACCTTGACTTCTTAACTTCAGCTCATTTCTTATCAGGGAGAGGAGATCTCACTATCATGGAGACAAATCAGGACGCAAGGACAAGATGGCATCTTATCAATAAAATACAGAAAGACATTTGGAAAAGGTGAAAGATGGAGTATTTGAGTCAAATGTCGGCGCGAAGCAAATGGTTTCAACCATTTGCTTCGCGCCGAACCAAAACGAGAAAATATCAAATTAGGAGATGTGGTGATTATCAAAGAAGATACGTTGCCCGCAGGAAAGTGGGCAATGGGGTAAGTTACGGAATTACATCCAGGAAAAGACGGGCTAATCAGAGTAGTGACTTTACAGACAAAGAACGGATTAATGAGAAGACCAATTGCAAAAATATCATTGCTACCTCTACAATCAGAAAATGACTCATCAGTATCAAAGAAGCAAAATATCAAAGAAGATAAGGAAGCAGGAATAGCGGAAAGTCAGTTTAAAAGGAAGAATCGTAAATTATCGGTATGCAATCAAATTCTATCAATGGCTATATCATTTATTTTATTTTTATCATGCCTGACATGTGTAAAGGCGCAATATAATTTATCGACATTTAAAAATAATCAATCGTTATATTTCGATACCATGGGCGACTTACAACTCATACGAGATGACTGGAGTATGATTGTATACTATGACATGGCACCTTACTGGGAAGGAGCAGCAACTATAAATAAATTTACAAAATATCTCGAAAAAAATGTGATAAATTCCAGGAACAAACACGGTGTCATATGATTTTACTCCAGTTACAACACGACCAGACGGAGTTACAATATTATAATCAGTTATCGCTGAATCAAAAGTTCACAGGCCACGCCAGACAGCGTCGGGGGCTTGTCAATGGAGTAGGCTATGTAGCAAATGCATTGTTCGGAGTATTGGATGACCGTTTCGCCGAACAATACACACAGGACATAGAACTGATAAGGACGGATCAGAAACATTTAGCTGCGTTATGGAAAACCAAACCTCTGTGATAGAAGGAGAATACAATTTATTAAAAAGAACTGAAGAACTTATATCAAAACAACATAAATCTATCAATCGGCACATAAATACATTAGACACATCAATCAACGATATCAAACAACAACTGGAAAAGCTTTCGGTGATAGAGGATTTTACGCTGTTATCAATTACTGCCATAAGTATGCTCAACAATTTGAGAAGAGTTCAAGATACATTACTAGATACTCTTACTGATCTTTATCATGGCAAATTCAATATTCACCTATTAACGCCTGACCAGCTTCGCAGTGAGTTGCAGATGATCTCGACTCAATTACCTAGGGAGTTATTCTTACCCTTAGACAATATTCATAGTGACGATATACACGGAATGTACAAGCTTCTTAGGGTACGAGCAAAAATTACACAAGATTATTTTATTTTTGAAATAAAATTCCCATTGATAAGCAGAGATAGTTATCAATTATATAAAGTAGTTCCCATTCCACATCAGATACAATCAAATATGATAAGTGTGACACCAATATCAGAGTACATAGCAATAAACCTGCAAAGAGACTCCTACATGACGACAACATTCAATGAAATTCAGAATTGTCTTATTCACGATCAAAAATTTTTATGTAGATTAAGAAACCCTATCACCCATTTATCAGCAGATGAAAAATTCTGCGAGTTAGAGGATTAAGACTTTAAAAGATTAAGAAAAAATTGTGTAAAAATAGTTGGGTGGATCTCACTGATATTTACAGTTATTTGTATTTCTACTGTAATAGTTACTTTCTGAGAATAATTTGCAATAATTCTATGACAACTAAAGAAATTAGCAAAGCAGGAATAATCAATTTAAACTGAAAATGTATTATTACAGGCGAAGACTTCACATTGTATTCACATCATGCTTCTGGAAACACCTTACATATCAAATCGACGAGCCTATCAACAAATATCCCTCAAATCAATTATATCATAAATATTACATTACCAATAATTTAAAACTATGAGTCAGAGGAAGATGATATCAATAGAAATTTAAATGATATACAGAAACAAATAAAGACAATGAAAGATAGCGCTCAGTCAGCAGAGATTGGAATATCAGGACATGACATTCATCAGTATGTCATTTGCTACGTAATCCTGGGGATAGCTGTGGCCCTGGGAGCACTCTTCGTGTGGAGGAGAAAGAGGATGCATGTTGGACACGTGCGTCCCCATACGGAAGAAAGCGGCCAATGTGAAGTGAATAGTGAAATCAATGTAGAAAATGTGTCTAGTTCAAAAGGCTTCAGTGTAAGAGGTCAAAAGTGTAAATCAAAAGGTATCGAATTAGTGCATGTCGCGACGTCACCCATGCCAAGAAGATGTTATATTAATTCTGTTGTTAACGAATCAGAAGAATAGAGACTATGTTGTGATTTAAAAAAAATGTATTTTATCATGCTTTATGCTTTTTTGTCAATTTGCTATAATCATTTTTGACATTCACCATCAACGTAATCATCTCATCTCACTCCTCATCTTAGGCCCGGGAGCATGTTCGGTACACTGTGCAACCGAACACCGCGTCAGCAATTTACGCAATTGAGCATGCGTGCCGTTCGATCGGTGCAGTTTAAGCCAGGCTGTCGGACGCGTCGCTGTATCATATCAATTTTGTATCAGTTTAGCATTCGTAAATCATATCATTCACAATCATTATATCATAGAGCTATCGAAGGAAATATACAGTGTTTATCAAACTTATCAACTATCATTTATCAGTCACTGAGCGGCACCCCCTACAGGTTAATTCCTTTGAAACTACCATTTCCGGGTCAGATTATCCAAAATTTCTTAAAAATAAAAAACGATGAAGCAAAGGGGCTCGAAGTGAATTCGATCTTTAATTCAAAACACCCGTTCGAGATTCTTAAATCCTTGCTCGATTATGGGTTCCACTACTCCTACTTTGAGATAGATAATAAATAAAGAAAAATGAATTCTGATATATTCATCTAGTCAACAGAATCTCTTATGTCAGGTAAACTGTCAAGAACCGATCCTCGTCTACCTTAACGAATCTGCGTAATCAAAATATAAGCTCTCTGCGTTTCGTAGCTCTAGGAGTGTTTTTGAAGTAAAATCGCGACCTATGACGGGTGAGTTGCACATATAATATGACCTGTAACAATGTAAGCTGCGCGGTGCAGCGCGAGCGCGGCCGCGCCGGTGTTTTTGCGCGCGTGATATATGGGGCGGTCGGACCGGAGCCCCGCGCTGCGCCTGCGCCTGCGCCCGCATGTCGCCGCGCAGCAAAAACGCACTGGCTCTAGGAACCTGCGCCCGCGCCGCAACTCACAACCCACAACGCATACATTTTTAGTTTCGACACGCGAACACATCAAACTTATAACAATAGGAATTTCGAATAGGCATTACTGTCTATTTGAAATTCCATTGTTAGATAGATTTCGCATTGCCTATATCTTTGTTCGCATTCCATTTCATCTACCCCTGAGCCAGCCAGTACAAAAAAGTGCGCTTTTTGGCGGTAATCTTATACCTTTTTTAAGGCAAGTATTTTCTTACTACCGTCTGCATGTACGTTTTATTTGTAAAATATTTTTATTTGTTTTACGTTCTCGTGTTAAGTGAATTCCAAGGTACTTCTTAAGGAGAATAAATATCTATAAACCTAGATACAAATGGTTATTTGAATGGATGACTGAAATGTACTAGGTACTTAATTTTTAGAATGCATGGTCCGGCTAATATATGTTTATGATACTTGCTATAGATAGGGTACCTAGGTAAGTAGATACGCAAATTGTAGGTACATATAGGTACATGTGGGTGTCTAGGTCGATTTAAACTAATTTGCCAATTAGCTTTAAAGGCAAGTTTTACGAAAGCTAGGATGAATTAACTTTTCACTTCCTGCATAATCCTAGGCCCGAGCGCAAAGTAACGGTGGTCAGGTACAACGGCTAATGTTTGCATCAGTGCCATTCTTAATATGACAAATACTACTGTAATATACAGCCATCAGGTGTTATAGTCATCAAAATATAGTAAGCAACAGCACTTTAACTACTCTATCTATGTACAGATGCGCCAATTGACTCAGAAAATAAAATTTCTTTGTTTAACGGAACCGAACCCAAACCGTAGATTTGTTGATGTTCTTTTCTGAATCATTACATTCGCCGATACAGACCCTTGTCCGTCTCAGGAAACGTAATGGGACAAAACTCCTTACAACCGTAGTCTTGTATTTTGTGTTCTTCAATCCGTTTGAGAATACCGAAAAAAATCATGTCTCCCAAAAAGTATGTAGACTAGGAGAATAAAACTAGAACTGTAGAATGTAAAATCCTAAGGCAGAAAACAACCCTACTGCACAAAAGTGGATACACTCAAACATCCTATACATATTATCTACACTTATTTTAACGTTTGTACACATTGTTTCTGATTACGGAAACTAAACAAACAAAATTATGTGTAAGATGAAAAGTACGAGCTCAATACAAAAATATCAGAAGGTTTATATAATATAGAATAGGTAACATTATCTATCTATATCATTACGCCAGAATCCTTGCAGGGTAGGCAGAGAGTACAGAGTTCCAACAGATGGTTTATTATCAAAAAGTTTGTACTTTTACCAGTGGATCAACGTCCACCAGGATTATTTTTAAAATTAAGTATGAATTAAGAATATATATTTAAAATAAAAAGAATCTATGTTTTTTTAATTGATTGATCCGACCGATTTCGGCCATGGCGACCACTTTGACCCCTAGTCGGAGTAATGCCGCTGATGAGCTCGAAGATGGCTTATGTAGCCTATCTTCGCGGCGAAACTCCGTGCGCACTAAGGGGACCTGAGTACGCCGTTCTCATAATTGTATGATATGGCAGCAGGTGGGCGAGCCTTTAACTGATTGCATTTGGCTTCAAGGTCAGCTTTACGCTGAGCCTCGAACTCGTGTACTTGGCTGTTCACCATCCTGCGCCATTCTGGCCGCTGTGCTGCCAAACGTTCCCAACGAGAGGGCTCTATGTTGCATCTCTTCATATGTCGCTTTTGGACATCCTTGTACCATCCATGATTCCGCTTGCCCTTCTCCAGGTCAGAGTAAAAGATGCGCTTCGCCACTCTTTCCTCCGCCATTCGAGATACGTGACCGCACCACCGAAGCTGTCGACGCATTAAATAGGCCTCAATGCCACCAACATTGGCTCGTCGTAGAACTTAGGTATTTCACACTGTATCGGACCATCTGATCCTCATGATGGTACGGAGGCATTTAAGGTGGAAGCGATCCAGAGTGCGAATGTGGCGGCGGTATACACACCACGTCTCAGAGGAGTATAGGAGGTTTGGCAGCACGATTGCCATATACACCGATATCTTAGTGGGCAACTTAAGGTTATGCGAGCGAAAGACCTTGGTACATAGCTTGCCGAATGCCGCAGCTGCGGTACCCACCCTGCTATTGATCTTAGCATCAAGGTCACACTTGGATGTTACAGTGTTCCCCAGATAGCGAAATCAATCCACCTGCTTTAGCACATCCTCACCAAGTTTTATGGTCAGTGTCTCGTGACCGTGTATGTCCAGGGACATCACCTCCGTCTTATTGACACTGATCTTTAAGCCGAACTTACGGCAGGCTTGGTGGAATGCGGACATCAGCTGTTGCAGGCCATCTAGGGATTCTGATAGGAAGCACAAGTCATCAGCATACATGATCTCAGTGATCAGTGCGTAAGAGACTTTAGTGCGAGCCTTAAGTCTAGCCAAGTTGAAAAGGCTGCCGTCTGTGCGGAAACGGATGCGGACTCCCTGAGAAACAGTGTGTAAGACCTCTCTAACTACCACCGCAAAGTATAAGGCGAACAGAGTAGGCGCTAAGACACATCCTTGCTTCACCCCACAGGTAACGGGGAAGAAGTTTGTCTGTTCACCGTCTACGGTAACGCAGCATTGCATGTCGTCATGCAGGAGTCTAAGAAGTCTCACAAACTTTTCCGTGCACCCGAGCTTACCTAGCACCAACCACAGAGCTTCCCGAGGCACACTGTCGAAAGCCTTCTCCAGGTCAATAAAGCAACGGTACAGCTGACAGCCCTGTTCCCTGCTCTTTTCTTGCAGTTGACGCACAGAGAATATAGCTTCGCATGTCTCTCGGTCCGGTCGGAAGCCAAACTGGGATTCTGGCAGAATCTTTTCAGACAAGTTCTTTAGGCGGTTTAAGAGAACTCTAGCAAAGACCTTTCCGGGGGCTGAAAGGAGCGAAATACCGCGGTAGGAGTTGCATTCAGATCGGTCACCCTTGTGCTTGTAAAGAGCACTTATGCGAGATACTTTAAAGGTAACCGGAACGCGCTCCTCCTCCCACATGCGAACAAATAGTTCCCACACTAACGTGTGCAACTCCTCTCCGCCGTATCTTATCAGCTCTCCCGGTATAAGGTCAATGCCAGCCGCCCGTTTGTTTTGTTGCTGTCTGATGGCAGTAACAACCTCGTCACGCAATAGAGTCTCGTCCAGCTCAAAGGCAAGAGGGAGCTGAGGCATTAAACCGATACTTTGCAGATCAGCTGATCGATCCACATTTAGCAGAATGTTGAAGTGCTCCGCCAAGCGCTTTAGTATATCCTCCTTGCTTGTCAACATGTGACTACCGTCTAGAGACCTTAAAGGCACCCGAGCTTGGTAGGATGAACCAATCAGCTTACGTACCTCACTGTAGAACTCACCCAGCTGGTTTGTGTCAATAAGCCATTGCATGTGACTAGCTTTGTCCAGCCACCACTTGTCTTTCTATGTCGAGACAGCTTGCGCAATTCGAGGTCACTAGCTTTAACAACCGCAACGCTTCCTCTCTGCCTTTTGTGCTGTCGCAGGAGATCTCGGTGTTTGTCGAATGCTGCCCGCAGGGTTTCATCATTTCCATCAAACCAGTCTTCGTTGCGACGGATTTTTTTACCCAGTACAGTTGAAGCGGTATCCATGATATGAGATGACATAGTTCCCCAGGCAGCATCAACATCACCTACCTCATTAGCTGGCATCAGCTTTTCAGACAGGGCTTTAGCGTATTTCTCCCTGACCGCGATATCTTCTAGCTTATCCAAGTTCAAAGAAGCAAGCTTTTTTAAAAGAGATCTACGCGGGCGACGGAGGCGGATTCGTAGCTTAGTGACAATAAGTCGGTGGTCAAACCAGCAGTGCGCACCACGCATGACGCGGGTGACCTGTACTTGGCTGAGATCTTTTTGTCTCACGATAGCATAGTCAATCAAATGCCAATGCTTAGATCTTGGGTGCATCCATGTTGTCTTGTACTTGTTGTTACATTAACCGTAATTCGATAACAACGTTGACATTCGGAAAAGAAGTCTACGAATTCGATTTAAGTACTTACAATACATAGAAATATTTATTTTGGATTGCAAATTGTCCGTTAGATACGGATATTTGCGGCTACTAGAATAATATGGATGAATAATTATGGTATAGGTCACATGTTTGTTGGATCTGGGGCCATTTTCGACGATGTCCTTTGCGTAATTATTTTAAAAACTTATATATATATATAAAACTCTATTGCTCAGTTATGTAAATTGTAACGGTTTGCGTTTTAGGGACTGACACAATGAAATCGTTATAATCGATGTTGGTTTTTAAAATGTACAAACTCGATTGCCGGTTGTTTTGCGAATATATTATTATATGTATCTGACTGAAAAATGTAGTAATCTCATGGTCATACAAAAACAGAGAGATTTATGGATTTTTTAATAATAATACATGTAAGATCGAATCAAGCGATTTGTTGGACGATTTTTCTGACCAATGGCTTAATTCGTAATGAATAATAATGAATTATGTAAATAAATAATAAGATTATTTTATTTCACTTTTTGTTCCTAAATTATTTTTATTAATATCAATTCATTCGTTGTTATAAATTCTCTCGTACGATTTTCAATCGATTCTATTTCACACTCACCACATATCTAGAAACGTCAAATTCTAAACGTCAGCGTACGAATGACCGGTGAAAAGGACTATAATGAATTATGTAGACAGCTATAGTTGTATTTTATTAATAACTAGCTGTTTCCCGCGGCTTCACACGCGTTTGTGGTAGGTAGGACTTTTTGGGATAGCATTATTCCAAGACTTAAGAGACACCTTCATATTAAGTCTCTTTTAAATCCGTTCAGCCGTGTTAATATGGAGAAATAAAAACAACTATCCCCCATGAATCCTGCATTCCCGAGTGTCTAATACCAACAATGTACTTTACTTAAATTAGTTTGCTTTAATATAATAGATGGCGCCACAGTGTCGCCTGTGAATCGCGGTATGGTTCAGTAGCAACCATCTTGTATGTTATTGACATAAGTTCGAATAAAGGCCAGCAAATCAGATCAATAGATCAGTACACAAATGTGGTTTTATTTACAACCCTTTTGGTGTGCACACCTCAGTTATAAACATTGAGGGATTTTTGTTCATGGTCCTTCGAGCCGGATGTGGTCCACTATTTTTGGAAACAAAAAACGGTTCAAGGCTTGAACTAGCCCGTACTCGCAGTGGATCGCTGCGGCAAAAGTACTGGGAGCCCACAGCAGCAGCGGCAGTAGCAGCAGCAGTGGACGAGAGCAGCGCGAGCATTTTAGTTCAGCATGACAGCCACAGGGGGCGCCACTTGCAGTATCACCGTGATTGTTTGAGTGAGTGAAGTGAAAACGTGAGTACATTTACATTATACCTTTGTGTTTTCAGTGAAGATTTTCAAGCAATTCTGAACTTTATGTCAATGAAGATTTTAACTTGTAATAATCGAGTAGCGAGTAAGAACTTTATAAACTCTTGTGCATGTTAGTTAAGAACTTAAAATAGTTTCGTAAAAAAACGTAGGAACGGGGAACCTATGCCCGATTTTTTGCCAATTTATAAGTGGTTTTAAAAGACTTGTAAATTTTTAAGAATTTGCCCATAATTGCATTGACTTAGAAAATTTAATATTATTTATTAACTTGTAATTTTTTAAGATTTGGAACTTGGAGTTGATTGTTTGTTTACATTTTTATTATTGTTTAAAAAGTTTATAAACATTTTACATAGTTAGGAATAAGTTAAATAGGTAGAAGTGGTTATTTTCATTGGTTTACAGTTGTTATTTTTCGTTTTACTTTTGTTGTTGTTTATTTGTAACATGGAGGGAATAATTAACGTTCTAAGAAACACGCAAGAAGTGATAACTAAAGGTTTGACTAATTTTAAAAAGAGTCCTAAGGATAGGTTGACTGTAGAATATATAGAAGCAAGGTTAGAGTTATTAGAGAAAGACTGGCTTTTGTTTACAAATACAAATTCTAAACTTTATGAGAGTTTCAACCTAGGAGATATTGGACAAAAAATAAGTGATATTTATGAAAATACCGAAGATACTTATATAACGTATAAAAGTTTAATGAAATCTATGCTTAATACGAAAAAGCCAACACGGCAGAGTCGTGACTCACCTAGTTGTGAACCGAAAGCGACTACTTCCTTTGTCAAATTACCAAAGATCAGTATACCGATATTCTCTGGCAAATATTCTGAATGGACAACTTTCCATGATCTGTTTACATCTTTAGTACATAAGAATGATGCGATAGATAATGTTCAAAAATTGCATTATTTAAAAGGTCATCTCTCTGGCGAAGCCGAGCAATTGATACGGCACACCCCAACAACAGACGCTAATTACGGCCAATGTTGGTCTCTGTTAGAAAAACGGTACAGTAATAAAAAATATCTTAGTAATAGTATTTTACAAAGATTATTCGGTCAAAAACGTATGCAATTAGAATCAGCTTCATCTTTGAAGGATCTTATAGACACAACATGTGATTGTTTAAATGCGCTTAAGAACTTAAATATCGACGTAAGTACATGGGATGTTATTATCATTCATATTGTAACGTTCAAATTAGATACCGAAACACGAAAACAATGGGAGTTAAGTGTTTGCAGTAACGAGTCAAGTAACGATTTGCCAACCTTTGAGCAATTCAAGCAGTTTATGGAAAATCGTTTCCGAGCGTTAGAATGCGTAGAGCCCAAAAGAGCAATGGTTCATCAGGTCAATAATAGTTTAAAGATTCATAAACCGAGGGCAATGTTAGCTACCAGTTTAAATATCCCGTGCGAATACTGCTCAGAGTCGCACAAACTCTGTTTTTGCAAGAAGTTTGTTAAAGAGTCCACAGAAAATCGACGCCAATTTGTGGCAAAGAACAACATTTGTTTTAATTGTTTGGGCAGTAATCACACGGTATATGATTGCAAAAAGCGTACCACTTGCAGAATTTGCAACAAGCGCCATCATTCTCTACTGCATCCCGCAGAAGATCACGAGGCTAAGGGTCGCGACAACTCAACGAAGCCTGCTATCGATAGCATCGGTGCTTCAGTCAGTACTAATCAGATAGTGTCATGCCTATCAACAGGCAAGGTACCCAAACCTAGACAGGTTTTATTAGCCACAGCACTAATAAAAGCCGAGTCGAAGACCGGTCAATATCAAACGGTTAGAGCTTTACTCGACCAAGGCTCACAAGCCTGTTTTATCACGGAGGCGACAGTTCAACTTCTCAGACTGAAAAGGATCCCAATTAAGGGTTTCTTTTCGGGACTGGGAGATAGTAAGTCAACTGTTGTAAAATACATGGTGCATGTTACAGTTCAATCACAATTAAACCCCGATTTCAAATCGCATTTGAAGGCTTACGTGTTAAGTAACATAACGTCATACTTACCTGAGCAGAGCGTAGGTACAGATGCTTTTGATTGGATATGTACTGATGATTATCGCTTAGCAGATCCAGAGTTCAACACACCCAATAAGATAGATGTTTTGTTGGGTGCAGATGTTTACAGTAGCATTATTCAGGAAGGGATATTAAAGAGTCCTTCTGGTAATCTGATAGCACAGAACACTGTTTTAGGCTGGGTTCTGACTGGTGCTGTTGATTCTGTAAGTGAGAAATCTAATAAAATTATTACCATGCACGTAAATATGATGGAAGAAAATATATTAGAGAAGTTTTGGTTAATAGAAGAGCAAACTAGTTCAATAAAAATACTTACTCCAGAAGAGAAGAAGTGTGAAGACTTTTACAGAGCGACTACAAAAAGAGATTCCACTGGTAGATACGAAGTAAGGTTACCTTTTCAAGACGAAGATCCTCCATGCCAAGGTGGAAGTTCCCGCGCTATCTGTGAAACAAGGTTTAGAACACTGGAAAAAAGGTTAGAAAGGAACAAGGAATTAAAGGAAAAATATACAGAGGTAATCGACGACTATTTACAGTTAGGACACCTAAGACCGGTTAAGAAAGATGATAGGAAGAAGGAAATAGCTGTCTATCTACCACATCACGCCGTGATACGGGACGATAAATCAACAACGAAGGTTCGTGTTGTGTTTAACGCCTCAGAAAAGAATAAAAAGGGAGTGTCATTGAATGATACGCTAATGATCGGACCCACCTTACAGGCTGATTTAAGGCACATCGTGTTAAGTTGGAGGGTGCATTCTATAGGAATAGTAGCGGACATCGTTAAAATGTACCGTCAGGTTAACATAGCGGACAAAGACACAATGTTCCAGCGGATTCTTTGGCGCGACAGTACTGATAAGGAAATCATGGATTACGAGCTTACCACGGTGACATTTGGAACAGCATCTGCACCGTATCAAGCGGTCAGGTCCCTACATCAGGTAGCATATGATGAAGGCGAGAGATTTCCTCTAGCGGCGGATATGGTCTTAAATTGTTTTTATATGGATGATTTGATGACAGGGTGTGATAGCGTAGAAACCGGTATAGAAATATACAAACAAATGACAGCATTATTAGGAAAGGGTAAATTTACCCTACAGAAGTGGAATAGTAATAACAAGGAAATATTAGAAAGGATAAGGTCAATGGAATTAAAAGAACCTACAAGGCATGCATACATAAAGGATAACACAGGGGAAGAAAAGGAATCAGTGGAAATCAAACTAGATAATACTATAAAATTCTAGGACTTACCTGGAATCGCAACGAGGACACCTTCCAGTACTCGGTGAATCTCCCGCCGTTATCAACTGCAACGGTAACTAAAAGATCAATAATTTCGGACATAGCTCGACTGTTTGACCCATTAGGTTGGCTAGCACCCAGCGTGGTCTTAGCTAAGGTCTTCATTCAAAAATTATGGCTTGCAGGTGTTGGTTGGGACGATGAACTTAGTACAGTACTAATAAAGGAGTGGAGTACATACCGCGACCAACTGTCTCTACTTACCAGACTCCGGATACCCCGCTGGCTTGGCATGAAGCCGCACGATGATCTGGAACTGCATGGTTTTTGTGACGCATCTAAAACAGCCTATTCGGCAGTAGTTTACGTAAGGATAATAGACGCAGAAGGAAAAATACACGTGTCTCTCGTAGTTGCAAAAACTAAAGTAGCCCCCGTCAAACAGCTAAGTATTCCTCGCTTAGAGTTGTGTGGAGCAGTACAAGTCAAAACTTTTGACTGAGGTCGCAGGTATTTTAAATATTCATAATGACAAAATTAAAGCATGGACTGATTCGACTGTTGTGTTGGCTTGGCTTAATAGTCACCCAAGTAAATGGAAGACATTTGTAGGAAATAGAACCTCTGAAATTCTGATGACGATGAAGGCGTCTCAGTGGTGTCACATTTCGACAAAAAATAACCCTGCTGACTGTGCCTCGAGAGGAATGCTACCAAGTTTATTTATCGATAACACATTGTGGTTTTCCGGGCCAACATTTCTCAAGGAGAAAGCTATAACATATTCAAGACCGAAGGACTTTAATACAGATTTAGAGGAGTCTTTTAAGGTGCTTACTGCAACTGTAGTCCCTGAAAGTGAATTTTCATTATTCGAACGCTTTTCTACCTTACAAAGATTAATAAGAGTGATTGCATATTGCCGACGGTTTTTAAAGAAGGACACTACAAGTTTTACTAAGAAATATTTAGGAAAATTAGAACTACAACAAGCATTAAACTGCTGCATAAAGAAAACACAAGGAGACATATTCACCACAGAGTATGTACAATTACAGAAGAAGGGATATTTACAATTGAAGTCAAGTAAACTAAAATCACTCAGCCCCTACCTTGATGATAAGGGCTTGATAAGAGTTCGAGGTAGACTTGAGAAGGCACAATTAGACGCCAGTGCGAAGCATCCAATAGTTCTACCTAACCGTAGCCATCTGACTCACCTTATAGTTGCCGATGCTCATCACAGGACTCTACATGGGGGTCCTCAGCTGATGATAAATTATTTGAGGACGGCCTACTGGATTATAGGGGTAAGAAACCTAGTAAAAACCTGCGTTCATAAATGCGTAATATGTGCAAAACACAGAGCTTGTACCAAACCGCAATTGATGGGTTCTCTGCCAGCCGTTCGTTGTACTCCGGCTAGACCCTTTTTGCATAGCGGTGTGGACTACGCTGGTCCTATAAATATCAGAACAGCGAAAGGTCGCGGGCACCGGGCTTACAAGGGATATATATGCTTATTCGTATGCATGTCCACGCGTGCGATTCACTTAGAGGTAGTTAGTGATATGACCACGCAAGCATTTTTAGCCGCCTTTAGACGGTTTGTATCTAGGCGAGGACACTGCGCCAAGATATGGAGCGATAATGGTACGACGTTTGTAGGTGCTTCCCGAGAGCTTCAACAGTTGGCTTCAATTCAGCCGGAAATGGTTGAACATCTAGAGGCAAATGGTACCGAGTGGCATTTTATCCCCCCTTCCAGCCCGAATTTTGGCGGCCTTTGGGAAAGGGGAGTGCAATCCACGAAGTTTCACCTTAAACGCGTCATTGGTGAGGCTACTCTCACCTTTGAGGAAATGACCACACTACTCAATCAAGTGGAAGCGTGCTTGAACTCACGGCCTATGAGCGTTATAGATACTACAGACCCTGGTGAATCATTGCCTTTAACCCCTGGACATTTTCTTATCGGAGAGCCGATAGTAAATGTACCAGAGTATAACTACGAAGGTTCAAATGTAAATTGCCTGACCCGCTGGCAATTTCTTCAAAGGATGGTGCAATCGTTTTGGAGACGCTGGTCCCAAGAATATTTGTCAACCCTAATGAATCGCTATAAATGGAGTTCTCGCGTTCCAGAACCAAAAATTGGAGACATAGTTTTAGTGAAGGAGGATGACTTGCCGCCAAGTCGTTGGTTATTAGGTCGCGTAATTGAAAAGCACCCGGGGGATGATAATATCACCCGTGTAGTTACGTTGCGCACAAAGTCATCCACTATCAAGAGGCCAACATCTAAATTATGTATTTTGCCAGTTACTCATTAATTAGTTTTAACTGATTATTTATTATTTTGTTTTACATATTTGTTAAGGTTGCCTTATGATATTTTCTATATGGTATTTTAGTTAATTGTATAAATCACTAGATCAAATTATACCACTTTGTTTTACCTTTATACAATTTAAGTTCCAGGTTTATATTTATATTTGTTTTTTTTTACTATTTATAAGTCGTTACATTGTTTACATTTTTATATTGAATATTTTAAGGTTTACAAACTAGTACAACAAACTTTCCTAAACTGAGCTATTGAAGATCAACGTGTTATAGTTTTTACCACGAATTTTACAGTTTAGTTCATATAGAATATATTTTATCATCCTTTGTAGAGTGTGCTACAAACGGATATAAAGTATCAGTTTCCGTTGTAACAAGGTAAAGTGCAAGGTTGATGGTCAGATTTTACCATTCAGTTCTGGAAGGACATTTCGTCAGTAATGTCCTTGGTGGGCGGTATGTCTAATACCAACAATGTACTTTACTTAAATTAGTTTGCTTTAATATAATAGATGGCGCCACAGTGTCGCCTGTGAATCGCGGTATGGTTCAGTAGCAACCATCTTGTATGTTATTGACATAAGTTCGAATAAAGGCCAGCAAATCAGATCAATAGATCAGTACACAAATGTGGTTTTATTTACAACCCTTTTGGTGTGCACACCTCAGTTATAAACATTGAGGGATTTTTGTTCACCGAGCTAAAAAGTAGTTTTAAACAATCTCTGAGAAATCCTCCATTTTCCAGTGATAGTGTATTTAATCGGTTCCGCCGTTCTGGAAATTAACACGGACAAACATATTTTTTATTTTGTTCGTATGCGCATAAAATATCTTCTTTATTTTAAAATCACAAATCCCAAATGAATATTCTCGTGCGCTGTGCGGGGATCATACCTGCGACTATTTGACAAAGTAAGTTAATCAGTTTACTTGTTTTCGCTTAAATCAAGTCGTCTTTGTTTTGCAAAATTATTTATACAGTCAACTTAAATATTACCAAATTTTCGGTGTAGTACAATTTCACCATGAGCCCAGGCTTCCAGTCACATGTGAAGAGGAAGAGGGAAATCGAAAGATGATGGAGATGTTTAATATCTTCGGGCCTTCATGCAGGCCGGTAAAAACCCACCAAATGCATATTGGTGTGATTTAATATACCACTTAGATGGATAATATAGGCATGGTCTAGTGTGCAAATAAAGTTACCTATTTCAAATTATTATTTCACGACTTAAGATACTTTAATACTATCTAATAATCTATATCATCGTGTCAGATCACTTGCGAGGTAGGCAGAGGGTACAGAGTTCCAACAGGTTCTTTCCTTACAGACCTTTCTGTCTCTTTCCACTTTCATAGTTCGTCTTATACACGCTCGCCGGTTACAGAGACTCTTGACTTGCTCTTCGGATAAGACATGGTCTATTGGTAATGGTAAGATAGTCTAGTCCCCGATATCTTTAATTTGTTCTAGGTACACTAACATCAGACAGCGGCGTGTAAATATGTATATTTCTTTTTTGCTACCGTTTTTTTTTATTCATAATTCTTTCCTGTTCTTATATATAGTTCTTATATAAATATTGTATATAATTTGTGAAACTATAAATAGTTGTTGTTCTACGTCCTTCCACTTTCGCATTGTATTCCTGTGTGGATTTTTTCATATGAAGTAGTATGAAGAAATAATAGATAACGGTGAGCGTGTATGAGACGAACTCTGAGAGTGGAGGAAGCCAGAGAGGTATGTAAGGAAAGAACCTGTTGGAACTCTGTACTCTCTGCCTACCCCGCAACGGATCTGGTGTGATGATATAGATAGATAGATAGAAATAATAGATATTCCACAGAAGTATGTTTCAAGATAAAAAGTGTTTTATTTTATTTTACTATGTAAGACACCTTCATATCAAGTTTCAATTAAATTTGTTTAGCCATTTTAATATGAAGAACTAACAGAAATATATATTATATACTTTGTCAACTTCCACCAGACTTATTTCCCTATCAACTAACTCTATCACCGGGTTCAGTCTTAGCCCCGCTTAGCCCGCACAGGTGGTCTTTGTAAAATATAAACTAAACTATAGCGCGATCCTATTCAATATACAACACTAACGCCATCTCATAAAAAAACGTATACAATATCTTCCTTTTCAAGAAGGAATATCAGTTAATCTATTTATTTTTAAATTATCGATGAAATATTTCTGATTTAAATCTTCTCTACTTACCCTGTCAAAGATTATAATCTAGCGTAATAGTATCTAACGGTACATTTCCAGCTAAGTCTGTAGCAAAGTGTTGTCAGTACATTTTGTGTTAGTCTTCTCGTACGGTGTTCATCGTCATTACAGTTTCGTATCCGGCCCATTCATCGTTAGAGTTCTCTCCAGAAGAAACAATCCTGAATGCATCATCGGTTCATGCACAGAACTATGTTTAAGTGTTTAAATCAAACATGCATGAACAAATTCGAGTGAGTGCTTTTAACCACTGGAAAGTTTTTCATGAGGAGAAGAACCTGAGTCCAATATTCCAATATCAATTCATGGACGAATTCATGTATAGGCAAAATCATATATTTTACATCGTAACATTGCAGTTCGGCACAAACAGTAATAAAGTTTTATGGTTAATCCCGAGACAATGTTGTTAGTTGATTTAGAATTAATTATCAAATGATTTATCAAAATCGACTTTCTTTTTCTGTCCTCAATAACTGTTAGATTTTACGAAAATTTAAGTATGCAGAGTTGTGATCTTTAGGACAGGCTACAAATACACAAAATTTCATTGAAATCCATTAAACAGGTCTGGAGTAAAGTGTCTTTTTAGAAATAATCGAATACTTTTTTGCAATAATGCAATTCCCCCGCTTGTCCGTTTAATAATAAATGCATGGAGATAATTTGCAGGTAACTTGAAATCATACACGCATTTTTTCATTGCTGTTGGTTCTAGGGCAAATCAGGTATGGACGCAAAACAATGTCTTTTATGAACAGTATATGATTTAAACGAAAAGTAAAGTAGATTTTTGATATATTTTTATATACCTGTTTACTTTTTGGATTCTATATTTACAATATTCTTAATACAATATGCTTGAAATGGAATATGGGCAAACGTCACCGTACCCATGTCTCGTGAAAAAGACTATAATGAATTAGCGACCTCAATTTGACTAATATCTGTTACTCTTCTTTGTTATGCGATTTTTTTTTATGAACTAATAATATTTTTTTATACAGGCAACTTAACACAGCAAGCTACTTGTGCCGATGGCATGGCCTTTAACAATGGGCTATATTGTGTAAAAGATTTATGACGATAGGTTTAGCGCGGAGTGTAATTAGACAATAAGTTTCAATATTTTACGTAGGTAAGATGTTTTAAAGTAACGGCGTGTACTAATTGTTTTATAATTTACATGCGGTAAAAATAATGTCATAACATTTGCTACACTATATGATTTTTGAATGAAAGAATGTAAAACAGCGTGTCTGTTAATATGTTTTATGATAGACACGTGTAAGTTGTTTTATATACGTTATCCTTTCTGATACTTTTTCGATGATGTAACAGATATGAATGGGTTAAGCCTTGTTTACATTGTGTCATATCTGAATAAATGAATATGAATAATAAGCAATATTATTATAATAAAATAATACTTAAATATATTGTGTGTCACGACACAGGAATAAATACAAGTGTGGCATCGATTAATAAAAAAAAAACTTCCGTTATGTATGGCCAGCTGCGCCTTTTGGCTTATGTGCCGGCCCCCAAGTAACTTTTCTCGTTCATTTCTTCTGGATTCGCTCTGTCCGTTCGAAAACCATACTCTTGGTTTTATTTACATTCAAATGTAAACCATTTTTCATGCAGCCATCTTTCATAACTGTGAGTAGTGGTGTAGATCAGTGGCTGTCGGTGCTACTAAAACCACAAGATCTGCGTATAGTAGATGGTTAACCACTAGATCCCCCATTTGTGCACCTTCATTCATCGCATTCAGTCTTTGAAGACTGTTATCCAGGTATATAGGTATAGGTCTAGTGGACAACAGGTAACCCTGCTTAACGCCGATTTTAACGTCAAAGCAGCGTGACAAGTTACCAACTACCCGAACGTATGTCTTGCTGCCCACATATCTGGACTGAACGACTCGCAATAGAATGCCGTTTATGTCATACTCTAGTAATATATCTCAAAGTCTCTTTCGCACAACTCTATAAAGTGCCTTCTCCAGATCAAGGAACCTAAAGGAGTGGTGGACGCAAGTTCCACCATATTTCATAATCTCAGCAGATATCATGTATATTCCCTCAGCTTTACCATATGTCTTACTGTGCTGTGTACGCCTAAGATGAATAGGCGATATCCCATTCAACTTCTTCCAAAGTAATGTTCTCTGTGTATTCTGGAAACTCGCCTCTGGACTCGTCTGTGGCACCAGCATCCAGGGCATCCTCATAAATTTCAAGAATGTCACCATCTTTAGCTTTTCTCACCGTGCTCCAAGAAGGTTTAGTATAGTTCTTTAAGTTCTTCGCCAGCCTCTACTCCTTAATCACACTAACTTTTTTGCTCTTTTCTTTGGTAAAGGTAAAGTTTTGGTGTCATTCTTGCATTACTGGTATATTTCTTTATTCATCTCTGTCATACTCGACGCCCCACCTTTCGCTGTGCTATGCTTCTTTGACCAGCTTTGTACTTCTTTCGCGGATTCTACCAATTTCTCTTATAGGCTATTCCAGCATTCATCTATATTTGAGTCCGAAGAACCTGCTGTCAAGAGCTTGTCCGGACTCTGTCTTCATACATTTTCCTCACGCTCTCATCTTGCAACTTCTCAATCTTTATTTTGTTTAGGTTTATTATCATTATTTTGTATAAATATATATGGTATGTTTTATTTTTGATTCTGTCATAGTTAGTAATTTTTGTTTATATTATATGGCGTATTTTTAAATTCTCTTTAAAAATGCGACATTCTTGGATTTGGAATACGGCAAACCTATATTTTTCAGGAACAACACTAGTTTGTTCATGGTTTGAACTTTGCACATAGAGTATAGACTTATAATTGATGGCCCTGATGATTCTCCTAAAAGATAATAAACTTGTAGATAGGCGCATTTTGATGAGACCACAAACACGACCGTCCCCAAAATATATCTATTCACAGTTTAAATATTATCGTATTGTCAAACCAAATAGAAGACTACATTTTAGTTTTAACAGACAATATAATTTTACTGCTTACGCAAGCTGTTGAAGACACATGATTACAACAAGATAACTGCTATCTAGTAATCTCAACTGAAACTTTTAGTAATATGAATTCTAGCTTATGTTCCCGTTTCAAGTACTCATCATCAGTCGAAAGACGTACACGGTAGGACAAAGGCCTGCCTCAAAGATCACCACGTCGAATTTTTACCCATCCAGATTTTACCTGCGACCTTGACCAGTCCACGGTCCACCTTGGTGGGGTCCTACCCACTCCATGTTTTCCAGTAATTATAGGTCACCATATCATTCCAGAACCTTTCTGCCCCAACGGCCGTTAGTTCTACGAGCGATGTGGCCCACCCGCTGCCACTTAATTTTGATAGGTAATTCTGAGGGATATATCCATGGCTTTGGTTCTCCTGCGTTTCTAGTTCGATCTCGCAGAGAAACTCTGAGTAGGTATAGCTAATTCCCTTTGGGTGACCTTGAGCCTTCTTATGAGGATCTCCTCATGATGGCTAGGTCCCCTAAGTCATCACTGGTAACAAGCACTGGTCTAAGAAATTTGTCTTGAAACACTGCGGTGTTCTAGAGGAGAAGATGGTAGCTTCCCGAATGCTGTCTAGCCGAACTCGATTCAAAGATAGACCTCTTACGCGAAGTTAGACTTACCTAATTGGACTGTTTATCCCAGGTATACATAATATGTGTTATGTAGAGACCTTTACAGAAGTGGGTAGGACATGGGTGTTTGACATAATCTTCGTCTTCTCCATATTCAGTTTAGACACAATTGTAAACAGACCCCCCCTCAGGCCATAGAGCGTGGCGCCGAGCTCTTTCGCGGTTCCACCCCGAACCCTGACCATCGTCGGCAAAATAGTGAGAAATGTACTCGCCGTTGATGTAATGCCAAGCCCTCTTCAGTCCAGAAGCTTGAAGCGCGGGCAAATAGCGTTCCATGCACTGGCACGAAAGTTTTTACCACCCAAAGTTTGTGCCACCATGATGCCAGTGCGTTGACGTTCCAGCGACACTGTCGCCAGTCGCTGGGAAAATTTAAATCTGCCTCGATCAGCAGATTTCAGGCGCCACGATGATGCAGAACGTATTATTGCGAACGTGTGTAATACTTACCCGATCGTACTGGAAGTGTGGCGCGTGGTGGAAGGAGCGCGCGGCCCCGCGCCCGTATAGGTAGGGGTAGTAGGCGCCGTACATCACCTCGGGGCAGCTCACCGCCATGCCGGCCGGCGCGCGCGCCCCATGCCGCCGCGCCGCCCGCCGCCCGCCACCGCTCGCTCACCGCTCGCCGCACCGCCTGCACCAGCACCGCACTTAGTACACGCGCGGACCGCAGGCGCCCGCTCCGCCGCCGCCGCGGCGCGACAGAGCGGGACACCCTGCCGCGGTGAACTGTCGCGGGTGAAGTCAAATTAATATGCTGATGGATGCCTGCGAGCCTTATCTTTTATTATGTGCACACTATGTCGGTACTCAAACGAACACCCAGTGAAGGTTGCGCAATGAACACGGAGCATATTACCAAAATGTAATCTAAGGGATTTATGCACGTTCCATAGACTCGTTAATAACAAAGTGTACACTCCGGTGAGTTCCTTCAACTCATAAACCTTAAGGTTCCTGTCATAGTGTTTCGACATACACAAGTGCTTCCCCTAGAATAAAAATAATCCAGGAGACGCGTGCGCGCTTCAAATTGAAGTAACAATTACTACCTGCGACGCAGGTAGTAATTGTTACTTCAAGTCACACTTTCACGCGAGTAGTCAATCTGTGATCGGCATGTGAATTAACGTGCTCTGTGTGTGTCAATTTAAATTAAATTATGCCGTCTTGTGTCATTCCTGCCTTTAAAGATGCTGTTGAAATCAAAAAGAAACATGATAGAATCATATTTCATACCTAACTAGCGCATTCAGGAGTCGTATTATTTAAATATTGAATTAATTCCTTCGTCTGTAATTGTCATAATAAAAGACGCGTCCATTTTGTTAGTGTTGCTAGTATAAGAATTTTATTTTCCCTACTTTTATTTGCTGGGGACTATTCGTTCTAGGTTTAAATGGTATAAATATAGTTACTACTACATCATGGTATTAATATTTAATTAAGATTATGAAAATAGATTTGCCCTACAGTAAATTACTACAAATCTTAATAGTTCAAGTATATCTATTTTTTTAGTGAAATATGCATTAAAGTACACGTTACCGTAACAATGATTTTATTATCATCTTCTCTAATGACATCAACATTTACCCTAAAAAGTGGCAATCTTTCCGGGCTGCCAACATTACGCGGGTGGTAAATGCGATGAGTGCGGGACGTTTGTTGAATTTTTGGCTTCACCGCGCAGCGTGCAATTACGACTGGACGCGGATTCTAAAAGGTCAGTTTGATTTGCAAATAGTAGGCACAGTAAAATGGATACCGACATTTTTCAAGACCTACCTACCTCTAAAATAAAAGTGCTGAAACAACTCTCGTACACGCTTTTCATCTAATTAATATTATTGTTTGTATTACTTCTTTTTTATTGGTATTGTAAATCTTTGCCATTTCTATAAGCGTTATTATACTTTGTATTAATTATGTCTTTATTGTAATCTATTTTAGATTCTAGTTTTAAAATGATTCTGGAACGCTTCATTTCATAAATTATATTTAATTAATTTATCTATTTAATTAATTTTATTGGGGGGGGTGGCCAAGTGAAGTACCCAACTATTCAACATAGCTCTGCTATGTTTGAGCTTGTTGACTTTGCCTTGACGAGTTCTCTATACTCTGATGATGTCCAGGATCTGATGATGGAACCGGAGAATGGTCAACGGAACTACCCAACTACTCAACATAACCCCGCCGTGTTTGAGCTCGTTAAATTTGTCTTGACGAGTTCTGCAGACCCGGATAATGTCCAGGGTCTGATAATGGAGATGGAGGGTGCCCAATAGAATTTTCAAACTACTGAACATAATCCTGCCGTGTTTGGGCTCCTTGGATTTGTCTTTTCGATTTTCATAGAACCAGATGATATCCAGGATCTGATGATGGAGCCGGGGGGTGGCGAACGGAACTACCGAACTACTCACCAGAACCCCGAAATATTGGTGCTTGATGGATTTGTCTTGACAAGTACTATTGTTTACGGGTTATTAAATTATATTATTTTTAGTTCAATACAACCTCGCTAGATGGCGCTTATTGTAACGCCTGGAATTTTCATTCGCTGTATTAAGTATTTATATAGTTCATACAGTCGATAGCTTTTTTGTATGGTTGGATCGTAAGCACAGATCACAAGGACACCGCACGGTAACGTAACGGGTAGTTTTATTAGCGCATCCTGTAGAATTTTCCTAGTACTCTAGACCCCAGACCTTAAATAACCATAGTAATTGTCGTCTCCGTTATGCCATTTTGCCATAGGGATTTTGCGATAACTGTCCAAAGGCCACTGAAAGCTGACGAACGAAGTTACTGTTTCTGCCCTAGTTTCGGCCGAATTTCTGCCGAAACTAAAATAACAATTTTGTACTGAAACTGGGCGAAACCCAACCCGGTACGAAACCCTCAGAGCGCGAGTCCTACTCTCACTTGCCCAGTTATTATTGAATTCATTCCTCTTTTTTCCTTACCATCACTCCCCACGACCATATTGGACCATGTCGATACACACACTTCCTATTTTATTGCAGCAATTCCAAACAGTCGACTATTACCGACCATTCATTGTCTTGTAAGTAGGTACAAACATGTTTAAGCTGACTCTTACTACAAGAACGGTGTGAACGGTGACTGTTCTACCACACACCAGTAAACTTTGTGGCTCTACTGATGCGTAGGCACGATACTTATCATATTTTCTTCACAATGTTTAATGATACGAGATGACGTAAATTGCATTACATTAGTTGATTTGTACAAATCGATTACTATAGCTCTAGGGTAAGATGAAGTACGTAAATATTTTTACAACGAAAACTACACGAGTAATCGAAATCGACAGAAGGGACAATTCGATGGACTCTGCGCGGTGTCGGAACCGCAGTCACGAGCCATTAGATCAGCGCCGCCCGCGCATCCGCGTAAAAAACGATCATTATAAGACACATACCCCTGGCAGGCTTAGTTTCCGCAGTAGGTATGTTTCAAATATGAAATATTTCAAACGATTTGGAAATATCCTAGTCACCCCCTGCGCCTGCTAATTGCGAAAAAAAACCTTTTGAATATTAGTAAAATATTAGACAAATAGGGTCAAAAAACTAAATTCAAAGTGATGTGTTTTTGAAAACAAAATAGGAAACGTTCAAACAATTTCTAATGAAAAGTCGATTTGCTGCATTTCGTTGAATACTACAAAAGTAACCAGAGCCTTCCTAATGAAAGCTGAAAGTGATTATTTAATGTTTTCGTAAGCTGGCAATACTGAGAGTAATGTCACCTATTGTTCTGGTGAGCCGCAGTCATGGACGAACTGGTTTTGACACACGCTAGATTTATTTAATGTTGTTTTATCATTCCATAATATACAACAATATTTATATTTAAACATGCAATTTTATTAAATTCCGTGGCATTGCATTGACGGATTGCATAGATAATAATTTAAGTCTTCAAAAAAATCGTATTTCAGTTAAAAAAATTAAAGACACAAAAAATTGATTTAATACCTGAAACGTATTAAGTATCGGGTTCTCATAGCAGAAAATCAAGAATTTATAAATCATTGACGTATGTAATGAGAATGTAATAAGTTGCTATAATTTATATATAACTCCCACCTCGTTTTTCAGCTCTCCTGTGTGTATACTATATTATGTTCCTTGAATTCATTAAACTTTTTTAAATATTTTAACTTATTTTTTCACAGTTCGTCTATAGTTGCAGGACCCAATTTATTTAGATTTGCCGCCATTTTCCACTCACGGCTATCATTAGACAGACTCCACTGATTATATACCCTAAATTAATCAGTAGCAACTGAAAGCAAAAAACAATAAATTCTTTTGTGTTAGGTACACGTTATGACAACCAAATTTAAAAAATACCCCTTTGAATTTGTAATTACAAGTATCTTCTATACATACATGCATATAATAAAACTGTAAGGAAGTCGTGTCTGTACATGGAATATTTTTAGGAAATAACAACCCAGGGGTATCATACTATTGATAAAAAAGCCGATTCTACAATTATTGGTTTCATGTCTGTTTGTCTGTCTGTCCAAGGGTATGAACCATCATCAGGCTAAAACTACCAGACGGATTTTGATGACACTTTGCATGCGGATACTTTAAAATCTTGGCTAACATGCTGCATGATGCATGTGCATGCATATGCATTTATCGCGGAATATCAAAAGGTTTCTCCAAAAAAGACGAAATAAGCGAAACATTGGATTTCGAAACAGACTTTTTACTCCAAACCTGTTTGATAGATTTCAATGAAATGTTGTGTAATTGTAGCCTTTACAAAATATCACAACTCTTTATACTTATATTTCCGAAACATCTAACAGTTTCTGAGGAAAGTACAAGAAAGTCGATTTAATAAATCATTCATTGTTCCAAAACTACTTGTCAGGCGTCAATGAAACTTAGCACGGAGGTATTTCATATGACGGATAATATAGTTAATATTTATGTTTTTAGGAAATCAAACGGTTTGTAGGGAAAAGTAAGGCATCTTTATTTATCTATCTATATCATCATCACGCCAGCTCCCTCGCGGGATAGGCAGAGAGTACAGAGTTCCAACAGGTTCTTTGGTTTCCGTGTCTTATCTGAAAGGCAAGTCAAGAGTCTCCGTAACCGGCGAGCGTGTATGAGACGAACTATGAGAGTGGAGGAAGCCAGAGAGGTATGGAAGGCAAGAACCTGTTGCATCTTTATCCATACTACATATAATAAACTGTAAGGAAGTCGTGTCTGTTATTAGGAAATAACAACCCATGGACATCATTCTACCGATGTTACCAATTCTACAATTTTTGGCTTTCGTGTCTGTTTGTCTGTCAAAATACTAAGCGGATTTTGATGAAACTTCGCATACAAATACCTTAAAATGTTGGCTAACACGTTTTATGGGTATTTATCACGGAAAACTGAAAGGTTTCTCCAGAAAGACAAAAATAAGCGAAACAATAAATTTCTAAAAAAAACACCTTCCTGTTTAATAGATTTCAATGAAATTTTGTGTAATTGTAAACTGTACTAAAGATCACAACTCTGTGTACTTATATTTTCGAAACATCTGACAGTTTCTGAGGAAAGAAAAAGAAAGTCGATTTTGATAAATCATTCATTGTTCCAAAACAACGTCGAGGGATGAAACATAAAACTATATTACTGTTTGTCCCGAACTGCAATGTTACAACGTACACTATGTCATTTTGCCTTTACATGATTTCATCCATGAATTGATTTTGGTATATATATATAATCTTTGAAAGGGTAGTTAGAGAAGATTTAAATCAGAAATATTTTACCGATAATTTTATACTATGATACGAGATAAACTGATAATCCTTATTGAAAAGGAAGGTATTGTATAAAGTTTTTTTTTTATGAGACGGCGTTAGTGATGTGTGTTTAATAAGATCGCACTATAGTTTAGTTAATTTTTTACAAAGACCACCTGTGCGGGCTAAGCGGGGCTGAGACTGAACCCGGGGATAGAAATAGTTGATAGAGAAATAAGACTGGCGGAAGTTGACAAAATATACAATATATTTACTACACAGTTCTACCGGGATATCTAGCTGTTATTTTTTCATATTGAAATGGCTAAACGAATTTATTGAATCTTTATATGAAAGTTGCTTACATCGTTAAATAAAACAGAACACTTTTTATATCGAAAAATAGCACGACTTCTGTGGAATCTTTTATTTCTTCGTACTAAAACGGCTGAACAGATTATAAAGAAACTAAATAAGAAAGAAACCACACAGGTATACGATGCGAAAGGAAGGACGTGGAACAACAACTGTTTATAGTTTCACAAATTATATACAATGTTTACAATTATATAAAACAACAGTAAACAATTATTAATACAGTAATACGGTAGCAAAAAAGAAATATACATATTTACATAGGGTCAAGTGGTTCTACGCTGCTGTAAGTAGTTAGTGTACTTAGAACAGGACGTAGGTATATAAAATCACACCAATATGCATTTGGTAGGTTTTTACCGGCCTGCATGAAGGCCCATAGATATTAATCATATTTTGGCTAAAGAATAGGTTGGCAATCTTTCGATTTCCCTTTTTCTCTTCACAGGTGACTGAAGCCCGGAGACCTGCTGATATTGTTCTACAACGTAAATTTACTGATATTTAAGTTGACTTTATAAATACTTTTGCAAAACCAAGACGTCGCGATAAAAGGTAGACTGCTCAACTTACTTTGTCAAATAGACGCAGATACGACCCACACACACAGCGCATGGGCACAATAAAAAAACAGATTTGTCCGTGTTAATATCCAGAACGGCGAAACCGACTTTAAATACACTATTTCCGGAAAATGTAGGATTTTTCAGAGATTGTTTAAGACGACTTTTTAGCTCAAGAAATGCATGTTTCATAGTTGTTTTTATTTCTCCATATTAACACGGCTGAACAGATTTAAAAGAAACATAATATGAAGGAGTCTATAGTCTTGGAATAATGCTATCCCAAAAATCCCTGTAATTTGACATAGGTAGGTACCTATGTCAAATTACAAAATAAACGCGTGCGAAAAGAATGTTTACGGTAACAATGAGACCCTTGAAAGACTTTGTCATTCGTACGAAAAAAACGTATTTTTTGTTTCTTCCTTAAAAATACGAGGTACCTGCTGATATCAATTAGGCCTAAAGATTATTTTCCATTCTTTCATTCTAATTAAAAATTGAACCTTTTTCGGTGCCGCTGATCTATGCATTTTTCCCTATTCAATTCTTATTGCATACTGTTTAATATTTTTATTACATATGTAAAAGATAATCACGTCAAGCTGGACCTCGTGAACTTCGCTGTCTTTCTAGGCCTAGACGCCAAACTCCAGCGGGCCCTCACTTGAGTTTGGCGTCTAGGCCTAGTTACATCTCATCTCTTGCGGGTAAACTTAACTTCGCTGCTTATACAGTGTGGAAAGTACGGCAACCTACGTATGTAGATACCGCACATCTAAACGAGACGTGCGGTATTTCAGTCATTTTCATAGTACCATATGTCACAGTATCCTACTGTGGGTTAACGCTGCTGACGGATATTATATTGTTATTGATGTTTTAATTTATACAGTACAGTCTACATAAATATGTCAAATGCAGCGTATCCTGCCTGGCGTGCGTTCAAATTAATTAATAATATTATTTTCGAACGATGCCGATGGGGCCCTGGATTGGTCATGCTTATTAAAATGTCATTGGTAATGGCGGCTCTGTGAGGCGCCATGCTCACTAAAATGTCATTTCTAATGACGGCTCTCCAATGTCATCGAGGAGAGCGATGGCTGCTTCGCAAGTCATACTCGTGAACGGGTGCTGCTGGTGGGGACTGGTCCGTCCTCTATCATTTGATTGATATCGTTCTCTATCGTTTGATAGCATTTACCACACTGCTTTGTTAACGCACTTAAAACCAAAAAAATGAACGACACCTAGGTACATTCAATTACTAAAAACTATATTTAATAATAGCACGGCCGCCATTAAAGCACGAAATGTAGGGCCATCGTTTCCAATAGAAAGAGGTGTAAAACAGAGCGACCCACCATCTCCAAAACTCTTCATATGCGCCCTTAAAGAGCTTTTTAAAAAGCTGGTGGTATGCTGAGAGGAGCGGAGAATTTTCGTCGGGGGTAGGAGGCTTACTAATCTCCAATTTTCTGACGATATTGTTCTATTCTCTCCCTCAGCTATTGGCCTAGAACAAACGCTAGCAGAGCAGAACGTTGCTATTTGCGAGGGCCGGACTTCATATAAACATGCCAAAACGCAAAATTCAAGTTGAGAGTGTCGAGATTGCATATGTCCAGGAGTATATCTACTTGAGCCAAATAGTCTCCTTCCAGCCGGAACAAGACAAGGAAATCACACGTTGCGTAGAAAATTCCTGGAGAAGTTATTAGTCCATGAAAGAACTAATGAAGGGCGACCTTCCATTGAAACTGAAGCGGAAGCTCTTGGACGAGTGCATTCTCCCCGTACTCACTTACGGCTCCCAGACCTGGTATTTGACTAAGTCGCAGAAATCCAGACTCACAGTTTGCCATCGTAACATGCAGCGCAGTATAGGCTATTTGACAACATTAAAAATAAAGTATAAATTGTGGTAAGGATAACAGATAATAGGGTAAAAAACATATTTCACTTCACTTAAAATAAAATTATGTGTAGTTTTTGCAAATTACACGAATTAAAAACATAATAATTTATGAAATTGTGTCTGTGACGGGAACGCCTTGTGATGGGTTGTAACTCTGTGACGTCACACGATAGTTAACATCTCTTCCTCGGCTGATTGTAGTTCGCATTTTATGTTTTCTGGGTGTTATATTTGATCTTTAAAGCTATTTCTGAAACAGCTTTCTGATAATTTGTGATACATCGACGAGTGGCATAAATATTCGCTTAGAACTTAAAAATGGGGACAAATTTTGACGGACGATTTAGCGCAGTTTAATAGTCGCGGGTTCGAGTCCCGCAAGTCGGGACAAATCTTTGTGTAATCCACAATTATTTGTTTCGGTCTGGGTATTTGTGTATGTGAATTTTTAATGTTTGTAAACGCACCCACGAAACAGGAATAAATTCTAGTCTGGGGCTACATTTTTAAAAAAGAAAAAAAAAAGCTGATAACATCAACTACTAAAGTTTGACGCATTTATGGTTATCCATAACGCTGACTACTATGCTGCGAAACTTAAAATGTAAAAACAGCAGTGTAAGCATCCTTCCTTTCCAATTATCTATCTATCACATCACGCCAGGTCCCTTACGGGGTAGGCAGAGAGTACAGAGTTACAACAGGCTCTTTCCTTTCATACCTCTCTGGCTTTCTCTACTCTCATAGTTCGTCTTTCCAATTATAAGCTATATTAAGAGATTAGGTATTAAAGACGTTATTTCATTTTATAAATACCGACATTTTTAGCTACTATATCATCACGCCAGATCCCTTGCGGGGTAGGCAGAGAGTACAGAGTGTATGTGTGTCAGTATTTTTAGCTACTATCTAGTATATGTAAAGTTAACTAGTGATCCTCACACATAAAAACATTTAAATGCGATAAAATGTAGTTTTGGTCGCTTCGAGCTACTTATAATCACATTTTTCGGTTTTTGGGATTCGTTGAAACAGAAACAGTTTGTGTATACTATTTATAAACATATTTGTACCTTGTGGTATTAAACACCATTACATCCAATGAATTCGAAGAAAAATTATGAAATTCACTTCAGCTACACCGTTTAAAGGTACCTAATTAACTTGTTTACGAGCGTGTGACGTCACACATGTCATAGGACCGGCGCCATTACAGAAACAGCGTTTTTGGCGCGTATTTAAATATTTCATTTTATCATTGATTTTTATTGATGTTTAAGTAGATTTGACGGAAATATTAATGTAGTGTGCTTATTACGTAATAAAGAATAATATAAAACGGTTTTCCAAAATTAGTCAAATAGCCTATTCTAGGTATTAAACTTACCGACCATGTCAAACATAGTGTACTGCGCTCCGCGACACTAATAGCCGACGTGGGCCAAAAAGCTCCCAAGCTGAAATGGGATTGGGCTGGTCATGTCTGTCGCATGCCGAACACCTCTCAGGCAAATATAATCACCAACTAGGTTCCTCTCAATTTTAAACGGCATCGAGGCAGAGCCAGGCGGAGACGGCGGGACGAACTGGACACCTTTAAAAACGATTGGCGTTCAATAGCCCTGAATAAAGTAGAATGGAGGAGATGGAGGGAGGCCTTTGCCCAGCAGTAGGACACTGTAGGCTAACTAATAATAATAACTTATTATAGTTTTATCAGTACTATCAGTACAGTACGAAATTCGACCATAAATAATTTAAATAATAAGTTTGAACATTATTAAGGTTTAATTATTAAGGTTCTATTGTCAAAGACTTTACTTCTATACCTAATCACAGATTTTGCCAAGGCTACACTGTTAATGTCACAGTAAGGACGGGAAATACACCGCTGACATAGAGAGAAGAGTGAGTGCAGGGAACAGAGTGAATGGTGCGATGGGAAAGCTACTCGGGAGCCGGCACTTAAGCCATAAGGCGCAGCTGGTCATACATAACGGAGTTCTTGTCCCAACGCTGTTATATGGTAGCGAGAGCTGGGTATGTAAGAAGGAGAATGAAAGTAGGATAAATGCGGTAGAAATGCCAGCTCTGCGGAAGATGTGCGGAGTGAAGCTGACCGACCGCATTAGCAACAGCATAGTAAGACAGCGAGTAGGTATGAAAGATAGTATCGGTGTAAAGATGAGAAAGGGCATGCTCCGTTGGTTCGGGCATATAGAAAGAATGCCAGAGGAAAGAATGACAAAACAGATATACAATGTGAAATTGGAAGGATGCAGGTACCGGGGAAGACCTAGACTATCTTACCACGACCAAATAAACCGAGTCTTATCTGATGGAAAAGTCAAGAGTCTCCGTAACCGGCGAGCGTGTATGAGACGAACTATGAGAGTCGAGGAAGCCAGAGAGGTATGTAAGGAAAGAACCTGTTGGAACTCTGTACTCTCTGCCTACCCCGCAAGGTATCTGGCGTGAGGTTATAGATAGATAGATAGATACACTGTTAATTTGCCTATTTTCAAACAAATTATATAAAGTTAAAAAAAAAAAACAAATTAAAAAAATTTATTAAAATAAAGTTTTTTTTTTAATTTTTTTTTATTGTAGCGTAGAACCAAAAAGAAAATATTGTCCATTGAACTTGAAATACATATTTCGATAATTTAATTAATGATACAAAACTTCTCTGTAAACGATGTTTCTTGCAAAAACTCTTTCATCGTTTGCTGGTTGTGTTTGACATTCAGAGACAAGACTATAGACAAATAATATTAAAGACAAACAACATTAATCTATTCTTAGTTTGAAGTGTATTGTGTCAAATACATAGTAGTGTGTGTAATGTTTTTTTATTGATTTAATGTATTTTTTATGCATAATAACAATAACACCGTCACGCCTATATTCCCCAGAGGGGGTGGCAGAGGTGTACTGAGTACACCCACGTTTTGCCGACGATGTTAGGTCCCATGTAATAGGGGGCGAGCCTATTGCCATATACCGGGCAAAATTCCAGACTCCGGACTCATACCGGGAATTTTTCGTTCGAAAAACTACATTTGTCCGACCTAGGATTTGAACCCAGGACCTCGTGATCACAAAGCGATGCGCTTTGCCACTAGACCAACGAGACTGTCTAGTCGCTGTCAGTCAGATTTTTTTATGCATAATTTAAAAGAAATATTAGCATTCTGCACTCCTTCTCTATATAAACTATAAGTGTGGGAAATTTCATACTCCTCCGTCCGCGCAATTTTCGTAAAAAGGGGTACAAAGTTTTTATTATAATGATTATAGAATATAGTCTAAATAAACAAAACTTAGAGGTCAGAACGCATTATCAACAAAACAAATCTACACGCAGAAAGGCGCACAGTAGGTGCCCACCACGATAATACCTACACCATAATTATTATACCAACATAATAAGTATATTTTATATTGAAATAAACAAAGTATGTCAGTACTGTAATAAATTAACGGTTATTCTTTAAAATTACATTTATTCCCAAATCACAAGAATGACAACCAAAGACAAAAACCATAAACCAAAACCACAGATAACTAAAACACTACAACATCTTTCCCTTCAACAAAAACAAATAGTGTATAACATTATTATAAAAAAAATAAAACAAGTCATAACCATCTTTAGAAAACTTAAGACATTAATCACCTATACTATATATATCCTATAAGATAGCGAGCTCTTCGTGGCGCTTCCCTCTGAACCCGCCCTAAACGATTCATACCCTAAGAATCATCAACTGGCGATTCTGCGACCTCCAACTGACCTGAGTTCATATCATCAACATCATCCTCCTTCCTCTCCCAGGAAGCAGAGGATGTGACTTCCTCCTGCTTATCAAAAGGTTGTTCCAACCTACGCAAATGCCTCCTATTGCGTCGTACTAGCTTACCATGTCTATTTGTAAGAAAATAAGGACGCGGCTGTCGCGCCCTAGAATGGACATACATACTGTGTTTATCACCTTTTACAACGACCTCATCTCCTGGCTGCAATTCCTGCAAACGACGCGAATGCATGTCATAATATAATTTGCTTCGCACTTTATTCCGAATAATTTTCGCGTAATCCTCAGAATTATTCCGCTGAGGCCTCAATTTTTCTATATGAATAGGCAGTCGAGTTCACCTGCGACCCATCAATAACTGAGAGGGCGAACCTATGCCATCCCTTGGAGTAGCTCTTAGGCTAAGCAGACCTAGATAAGGATCGGAGCTCGTTGCAAAAGATTTCTTCAAAATATTTTTCACTGTTCTTACTGCTCTCTCACTCAAACCGTTTGATTGCGCAAAATTAAGAGAGCTGGTCGAATGACTGAAATCCCATTCCTTACTAAAATTCCTAAACTCTCTAGAAGCATACGCAGGACCATTATCAGTGATGCCCTCTTGCGGAATACCATACCTAGCAAACTGTTCTTTCATAGCGCTAATCACAAGAATGACAACCAAAGACAAAAACCATAAACCAAAAGCACAGATAACTAAATCACTACAACAAGTACCTTACATCATTTCATGAATTAGCTGCTGTAGCAGTAGGCCCCTGAATCGGTAGGCTGGACCTAATATGCAAGTAAACATGGGTCGGCTTACACTTTGAATTGTATTTTATCACTTTGTTTATGTAACTAAAAGTGTGATCTAGATAGCTCCATGCAGTTGTTTCTCTTGATAAAGCCTAGGTATATTCACGGGCGTCAAGCGGTGATTCTAAAGTGTAGGTTTTTGAAGGCCATTTCGCATCTCGGGGCCTAGTGCTTGGCACCTATGACAGCCAGGCTCAATTGTTTACCCAACAATAACAATTCTGTATTTAGTCCAGATAGGGCAAGTTTTTCTACTCTGCCTGTGCCAACTTAAAACGTTTACATGTTAAACACGACATTCAAGTGGGTACCTATTTCTAATCCTTCCTTTTTCCTACTATACCTCCAAGTATTAGCTTCCTAAACAATTAATGAGGTCTGGGGATCAATTAATTCTTCGCCTAGTAGGTATGAAGAGAAGTAAATTTCCAAGATTTTAGCAAAAAGGTAGTAATTATTATTTTCCGTTTCCGGTACGTCGTCCATCTCATTTGTTCGTTACCTACAAACAAATAGACACGAAAGTTGTTGTTTATGTCGTTTTGGCACAGTGAAATAACAAATCAATCAGCATCAGCAGGCACATGACACGGGCCGAGGTCGAAACTACGGACTTTGCCGTTCGCTAGCGGGCATCCATCAACGGCGCGGGCATCACCTCGGTCGGTGCTGGCAGCCGGCACCGCACTCACTCACAGCACTAGCAACTCGTATCACTGGGTCACAGCACTCGCGGTCGCGTCGTCGCGTGCTCGCGCGGGCTGGCGCTGGCGCTGGCGCTGGGCGCTGATTTCGCGAGGTACGTCCGGCGCGGCGCGGCGCGCATCACTGGCGCGCCGGCCGCGTGCGCCGCGCGCCCCCGCCCGCCCGCCGCCGCGCTCCGCCCACTGGCCCCGCCCCTGCGCTCGCCCGCCTATAACGCCCCGCCCGCCCCGCCGCTGGGTTTTTATGCGGTCCCCCGGCACCGACAGAATTCTGTGAATCTATGTGACCTGTGTCCCGATTATTTGTTTGTCCAAGTTTCCGGAGCTATGGACCCTATTTTCTTACCGTAGTGGATAAATAATGCCTAGGTACCTACTCAGTTCGTAAGTAAGGATGAAAGGTAGATATGTAAATACTAGAGTACTAGAGCCACCTGTAGTACTTATTTATTTATTTATACCTGCTTTATATTTACAGTCTAATGTAGATGAGTTAGATGACCTACCCGCTACTGAATTAGGTATTGATTACCCCGCATGGGTTAGGTAGCAGCGGCGTGCATCGCCTATAGGCAATTAAGCAGTGCCTACCTCGTAAGCGTTCAATTACATTACCTCGAAATATTTACATTACATTACATATATAAAGTTATAAAAATTATAATATTTGCGTATAATAATATTAAATATAAGCATTAAATTAACGTATACCCATATTCAGTAGGTATACGATTCATACAAAGCCGCGCCGTGCCGCCAGTAACGCACAAATCATCAGTTTTGCAAAGGTTTTGCAATTGCCTATAAAATTGACGCACACACAAACGCTCTGCATATTCCATCTCTCTGGCATATTCATATGCGCAGTTACGTTCCTATAAACTGCACGACTAAAACACAAATCACGCAGATGCCCGCGTAACGGACTAACGGGAGATAACGGGTGCAGCGCGCGGCGGTGCACCGCAAACGCTACAATGACAAAAGGCTAACAGTCCATTTTTGACAATCGCTTACAGCTCTTTAGCACTAGAACGCGTTGAAGCGCATTGGAAACACGGGCTAGCACGACGCCAGACGTCCTAATTTGACGACGACGTTCCCCAAACGGGGGTGGCACCGGTGTACTCTGTACATCCACTTTTTGCCTACGAAGTTAGGTCTCATGTAATAGGGGGCAAGCCTTTTGCCTCATACTGGGCACAGCTCCGGAATTGTGGAGTCTGGACTCCGGACTGATACCTACTGGGAATTTTTCGATAGTAAAATTATAAAAAAAAAAAAAATTATCCGACCTATGATTTGAACCCAGGACCTCGTGATCACAAAGAGCTGCGCAACTAGACCAACGAGGCAGCTTTTTATTGCATACAATCCAATTCATGAAAATAGTTTAAGATATTAGCATTATTTACACACACACACACACACACCATCACGCCTATATTCCCCAAGCGGGGGTGGCAGAGGTGTACTGAGTACACCCACTTTTCGCCAAAGATGTTAGGCCCCATGTAATAGGGGGTTAATCACGGAGTGTTGAAGTGCTTGTATAATAACGCCGCCATGACAGTCCGAGTACATGACAAGGACTTGGCATGAACATCCCTCACCTTCGATTTGCCGACGACATGGTAGTCATGGCAAAATCATTGGAAGATCTAGGACGAATGCTCGGAGACCTCAACTAAGTATCCCAACAAATGGCGGACGATTTAGCGCAGTGGTTAAGAGCTTAAGCCGCTGCGCCCACTGAATCTAATAGTCGCGGGTTCGATTCACGCACGGGACAAATCCTTGGTACATCCATAATTATTTGTTCCGGTCTGGGTATTTGTGTATGTGAATTTTCATGTTTGTAAACGCACCCACGACACAGGAATAGATCCTAGTGTGGGGCTACGTTTTTTTAAATAAAAAAATAAAGAAATAAAGTGGATCTAAAAATGAACATGGATGATACGAAAATGATGTTTTATGTCCATGTCGTACCACCGCACTCACCGTTGGGAACTCTGCTTTTGAAACTGACGACGAATACACTTACCTGGGGCAGGCAGTCCGGTTAGGTAGACCCAACTTTGAGAGAGATATCCATCGACGAATCCAACTGGGCTAGGCAGCGTTCGGGAAACTGCGCAACGTCTTCTCATCCAAAACAGCTCAGTGCCTTAAGAAAGAAAGAAAGAAAGAAAGAAAGAAAGAAAGAAAGAAAAAAAAACGTTTAATGTGGTACATACAAGCAAAAAAAAAAAAAAAAAAATGACAATGGCAATTAACTTAATATAATGAGTTACATAATTATAAATAAATCATACTGCCATCAAGCATGAGACTAAAGTTAAGACTAAAGACTAAAGTTTAGCCAATGTTTGTTGCCAGTGATGGCATATCGATCAGAGACATGCTCTTTTACAATAATAGGTCTCATAAACAGCTCAGAGTTGCTCAGCGAGCTATGGGCGGGCCACATAGCGCAAGGATCGGACGGGCTTTAGAGCAGAAAGATTCTAGAGTGAAGACCACGGCAAGCGCAGAGTAGGACGGCCGCCTGCCAGATATGGACGATCTTGTGAAGATCGCAGGGAGTCATTGGGTGCAGGTAGCATCGGACCGGTTGCACGTGAGAGCGATTGGGGAGGCCTTTGTTCAGCAGTGAACTAGTAGGTATAGGCTGTGATAAATCACGATTAGTTGTTTTACTATATTTGATGTCTTTATTTATAATAAATTATTTGAATTAAATCACGGTTGTGGTACATCACCTTTTAGTAGTTACCAAAAACTGGCAGCCACGGTATGTCAGTTTAGTCCCTGAGATTTACGATTAATATAATAATATAATATAATCATTTATTTCTCCTTATAAAAAATACAAATTTTAAAATTGTAATGCTACAAAATTCGAATAACGTGAGGAGCTGGTCTGAAGTAGGTAGGGATATACCTGTAATACAGATCACCAGGGCCTCACCCCATAAGACCATAACAAAAAAATTAATTAAATTTACAACAATATAACAAATTCCGTAATTAAAAATAATTATAAAACATAAAGGAGGTAGAATAATTAGTAATTTCTAACAAAGGATGCCTCAAGACAATGTATGCGTCCACATTTGTGTGAGTGCGTAAGAGTAAGTGAATGTGTGGTGTGAGTGTTAAGCGTGCAGTTAGGTATATGGTACAAAAAAAAAAAAAAAAAATTTTTTTGAAATGTTTTTAGCAACTATTAATATTTATTTCAATTTTCAATTTAATATATATCTCAATAATTAAGTTATGTTATTTTTTTTAATTTTTAAATTATATTTTTAATTTATTTTATTATTATTATGCTTTTATACGAATACGAATTTATGTTAAGATTAGTAAATGTTTTACTTAAGCAGGCTTTCCGTAAAACTATAATCTAGTTTTTTCAACCAATTCTGAACAACCGATTTACATTTTATTTTTGGAAGAGAATAAATCGTCAATACCCTATTTATTTTATTATATAAGTTACTGCTTTGGTAGCAAAAAAAGCGGCGTGAAAAACTGGTTCTGAGTGTGGGTTTAATACAAACTTTATCTTTTCTTCTAACATTTTTAATTTTTTCGGGTTCGAACACTGTCAGGGAATGCTTTTTGACAATCGTATTAAGTATAAAAAGCTGACGAACCGTAAGCACTTCCCATTTTTTATATACCTCGGTTGTAAAATAGTAAAATGGAAGAAAAAGACTGACTTTTAGAAGAGCTCTTTGGGCTCTTTCCAACTTCATAAAATGCGTCTTGGATGCTCCTCCCCAAGAAGTAATACAATAAGTAAGCTATGACTGGCAAAGCGCATAATAAACTGTTTTCATTAAGTCCTTACCAGCAACATGTCTAAGGTTTTTGAAGATTGCAATAAGTTTACGAATTCTGGATGTCAATAAATCTATATGGTTTTGAAAGTTTAGTTTACTATCGATCATGATGCCTAGGTATTTAATGGTCGTAGTCTTCTGTAACTTAGGGCAGGAACAGGTGGGATTAATAGGATTAGCACAAGAATGCGATATAATATACGGACGATTTAGCGCAGTGGTTAAGGCTTAGACCGCCCCGCCCACTGTGTCTAATAGTCGCGGGTTCGATTCCCGCACGGGACAAATCTTTGTGTGATCCACAATTATTTGTTCCGGTATGGGTATTTGTGTATGTGAATTTTCATGTTTGTAAACGCACCCACGACACAGGAATTAATCCTAGTGTGGGGCAACGTTTTTTAAAAAAAAAAAAAATATTATAAAGATAACTATCCAAATTATTCGCACCCCTTAAAGAAAATGTCATGAATTTTGTTTTTTCTACGTTAAGGGTCAATAGATTTTCACGTAACCACTTCGTCACTACATTAAAACCCAACTGAGCATTCAAAAAAACTTCTTCCCATGTATTACCACTAAATAGTATGACTGTATCATTAGCAAATGTAATAATTTTAGCATTAGGTAACTTTAATTGACACAACTCGTTTATATAAACCAAGAACAAGGTTGGGCCCAGTATACTTCCTTGGGGAACTCCATACTGGACTGAACGTTCGTTGCTCATGAAATGATAACTGATTGAGTCATTTATTGAATCTATATCAATTTAATTAATAAAAATACTGTTCTTGAATATTAGAATTATAATAAATGTACCAAATTACGACTTTCACACTTTTCACTTTACTATATTTTCTGACTTTATTAATAATAAACTTTTTGAAATAAAAATATTGTTTATTAGTATAAGTATATATTTAGTTCAACACACACACATGGATACACCCCACATATTTTGACTAAGGTGTAGAGTTTGTGAAGTTAGGGCTTGTAGAGTTGGGGCGTGTAGCGTGAGAACCTTGGCTCTACATGAGATCTGATAACTTTTTGACAGTGTGGTCTGGTCTCCTCTTGGCAACATTTTCAATCAAAATTTTTTTGGTGGGATAAGTTATTACGCAATAGCTGTTACCCGCGGTTGCGTAATTTGGCATAGGTCTATCCAATATAGTCCAAGACCTAAGATACCTTCATACTGAGTTTCTTTAAAAGCCGTTTAGCGTCTTTAGTATGAAGAAATAATAACTATTCCGCGGCAGCCGTGCTATTTTCCGGGAAATAGAGTGTTCTCTTTATTATTTCACGATGACGACACCTTCATATAAAGTTTCAATTACATCCGTTTAGCCATTTTAGTATGAATGACTGCTATCCTACACGAACCGTGTAGCGTTAACTTTTATATAAGATAGATAGATAGTGTACTTTTATTTGTAAATCAGTGTACATACCTATATCTTAGGCAGAATACAGACATAGTTTACAGTAGAAAGTTTATAAATAAAGAAAGTGGTGGTGAACCATTTTTCAAGGACACCGACTGTGCACGGCAGACTGTCACAGGCCATGCATTCCACAAGCGAACCGCTTGATTAGAAAAGAATTTATCGAAGTAGTTGGTAGAATGCAATGGTGTTTTCAGCTTTAAATTCTTTGATGACCTTGTAACCTCGAATGTGTTTCGTGAAGGAATTCAAATCGTTCTTTGAGGTAAGAGGGAGATGTCGGATTAAATAATATATTATAAAGACGAGATAATGTGTGAGCATTTCGGCAAAGGCGAATTGGTAACCACTTGAGTCTTAAATGGAATTTAAAAATGTGATCATATTTGCGTAGACCAAATATGAACCTACTGCAAAAATTTTAAAGTCGCTCAAGCTTGGTTATCTGTGAGATCAAGATAGCTGGCGCCTGCATAGTCGATTATACGAAGAAGAAGGGAATGTGCGAGAGTAATTTTAGTGGCCGTAAGAAGAAAATTACGCAGTCTTCTCAAAGACCCTGCAGAAGCAAAAATTTTGCGACTTTGCCCCAAGTGACATTTGCGTCAATATAAATCCCCACATTTTTAACAGTGTTTGTCAGAGGGCCATCCCGATCGCCCAAGGCGACGGCACCGGGGCGGAGGCACAGCCCGCCCAGACCCCCAGCCCACTAGCCCGGGACTCTATAATACGGGCTAACTTGTGTCCCCTGCCGCAACGACTGGCGGAGATCCCCCTGCACCAACATCCGCAGGGGAGCCTGGAGCCCCTCTGACACGTACCAGTGCCAGCCATCGTGGGGTTTTAAATGGTAAGAGTCCGACATGGATTTCCCCACGTAAAAAGAAGGCGTTATTATTATCATAATAATAAAAAGATTTTTACCATGCGAAAGTGGAAGTATGTAGATGCCGGGGAAGACCTAGACTATCTTACCATGACCAAATAGACCGGGTCTTATCTGAAGGACAAATCAGGAGTCTCCGTAACCGGCGAGCGTGTATGAGACGAACTATGAGAGTGGAGGAAGCCAGAGAGGTATGTAAGGAAAGAACCCCTTGGAACTCTGTACTCTCAGACTACCCCGCAAGGGATCTGGCGTGATGATATAGATAGATAGATAGATTTTTACCATTTTAAGTTTCGGAATGAAACAATTTTTGTTTTATAAAAAAGCGAAAGTTCACTGAACTGATGGGGTTATGCATGTATTTGTTATCACGTATCGTTGTTGTTTACCGAGAACCATGGAATTTGGGAAGACGCAAGGTTTTAAAGTACAAGTAAAGGAAAAATTCCGATAATTGTTAATTATAAATTAACATATAAAAATAATCCCTCAAATCCGAAGAAAAAGTAAGATTGCGCTGTCTAGTGCCATTTTGTGGAACTATGCTTCTATCTCTTCCCCGCAAGGGATCTGGCTTAATGATATATAAAGATACAGGAAGAGGAAATAATACGAAAATTGTTAATTAATAATTATATCATATAAAAAATATTATTTGGCCTCAATGCCGATGAAATATGTTACAGCGCTATATTAACGCTATCTAGTGAAATTTTGTGGAACTATATTGATTTATGGTGATTAATGTGAATTTGACGTAAATTTGATCATGTCAATTTCTTCTTTTATGTTTACATAGAATGACAATGAAATGAAGTTTATTTAATTACAGCTAAAAAAAATTTAAAAGACAGAGGAATTTTTAAAAGGTATTTTTATGGAATGCCTTGTTGGTCTAGTAGGTAACGTATAATGCGCTTAGAGATCGCAGAGGATCTCTTACAAATTGTAAGCCGGGCAAAATGTAGTTTATCCTATAGAAAAGTTTCCAGTATCAGTCCAGGGTCCGAAATTGTGCCCGGTATAATGGCAATAGCCTCGCCCCTATTACATTGGCACATACGTTACGCGCCATGGGCGAAGGTTAGGTCACATGCAATAGGGAGCAAGCCTGATGCCATTATATCGGGCACAATGCCCATTGATACTGGAAATATATCTATCGAAAAATTACCTTTGCTCTCACCTGGGATTCAAACTCAAGACCCCGTGATCGCTACGCGCATTATTCGCCAATAGACTGACGAGGCATAGGTAACTTTTACAAGTTTCTATGTTCGTATGTCTGTCCTTCTGTCTTTCCTATTCAAATCATGTGATCCATTTCTCAAGCACTTCGGGTATCCGATTGACCTGAAATTTGGCATACGTATGTAAGTTCAGTGACAATGCAATAATATAGGACCAAGGACCCAGCTCCAGACCAGGCTCATGATGGAGTTGAAAGGTGGTCATAGGAACATGTCTACGACACAACATAACCGCCTCGTGTTTAGGCTTGTTAGATGGGCATTGACAAGTACTATACGACCAGATAATGTTCCGGGTCTGATGATGAAGTGAAAATGTGGCCAATGGAACTACCCAACTACTAAACATAACCGTGTCGTTTTAGGGCTCGTTGGATTTGTCTTGACGAGTTCTATAGACCCATATGATGTCCAGAGTCAGATGATGGAGCTAGAGAGCGGCCAATGGAACTACTCAACATAGCTCCGCCGTGTTTGGGCTCGTTAGATTTGCCTTGGCGAGTTCTCTAGACCCGAATGATATCCAGAGTCTCTTAATGGAGCTGGAGGGTGGCCAATAGAAATTCTCAACTACTGAACGTAATACTGCCGTGTTTGGGCTCGTTTGATTTGTCTTGACGAGTTTTGTAGACCCGGATGATGTCAAGAGTCTATTAATGGAGCTGGAGGGTGGTCAATAGAAATTTTCAACTACTAAACATAATCCTGCCGTCTTTGGGCTCGTTGAATATGTCTTGAAGAGTTTTATAGATCTAGACGGTGTCCAGGGTTTGATGATGGAGACGGGGGAAGGCCAACGAAACTACCTAAATACTCAACATAACCCCGTCGTGTTTAGGCTCGTTGGATTTGCCTTGATAAGATCTATAGATTCTGATGATGTCCAAGATCTGATGATGAAGAGGGTGGCCAATGGAACTTACCAACTGCTGAACATATTTCTACCGTATTTGGGCTCGTTGGATTGGTCGTGACGAGTTTTATAGATTCGGACGACGTCCATGTTTTGATGATGGAGCCGAGGGGGTGGCCAGCGGAACTTCCCAACTATTCACCATAACCCCGACGTACTGAAGCTCACGTACGTTAAATCTGTCATGACAAGTGCCACGTATTATATAATTATATTATTTTTAATTCAATATAATTTCGCTAGATGGCGCTTATTGCGATGCCTGGGATTGTGAATCGCGTTTTTAAGTTTTTTATAGAGTTCATATAGTCGATAGTTTTTTGTCTGGTTAGATCGTAAGCACATATCACAAGAACTAAGCTCCTGGATCTAATATAGATCACGGTATCCTAACAGGTAGTTTCATTAGCGCATCCTGTGGGATCTACCTGGTACTCTAAACTACAGTCCTTGTAAAACAACCTCTTTCAATTCTAGTCACCCCTTCATCCTTCAACTTACATTGGTTTCTGATCACACTATTCTTCCTTTGGTCAGCAAGAGTAACTCCACATATACTCCGTAAAGAGCGCATTTCCACAGCATTCACTTTACTTTCATACTTCTTTTGCCATACCTAATATTCACTGGCATACATAAGGGTAGGGACCAACACACCATTGTGAACAGTCAGTTGAGTGTTTGCTAAGACAGCCTGACTACTTCGTACGGCGCGCAAGGCACCATTCAATTGGTTTCTCACGATCACTCTCCTTTCAATATCGCCGCCACAACTTCCATTTTATGTGAACATACTTCCCAAATAAATAAATTCATTCACTTGTTCCACTCTTGCACCTTCTACATTAATATTACATGCTATAACATCTTCTTCCCTTTTAATTACCGTACATTTCGGTCTTACTTACATTAATTTTTATTCCTTTCTTCTTAAATTCCCTATTCACTACATTTCATGACCACTATAATTATATTTGTAACAGGGCTAGTAAACTATTAGGCTTTATCCTACGGACCACTAAACCATTTAAGAAACCGAACAGCCTCTTACTGCTTTACTACAGCCTTGTCAGAACTGAGCTTGAATATGGTGCTGTTATTTGGTCCCCTTTTTATTCTGTTCACACGGAACGAATCAAACGTATCCAGAATAAATGGGTAAGGGTTTTATGCTATCGTTGTGGCTTAGGTCGTAACGTCGGGTCTTATAGCGAAATATTGTCAAAATTCAAGGTTCACAGGCTTGAGGAGAGGCGGAAATTCACTGATCTTGTCTACCTCTACAAAATTATACATTTACATATAGATTCCTCGGAAATACTGTCTTTAATACAGTTTAATACAAATTTTAGAACTCGTAATCCCAACATCTTCTCGCTTCAAATCTATAAGAATAATACCTCATTCTATAATCCTATAGTTAGAATGTGCCGTCTGTACAACAATCTGGTATGTAGACATAAATCAGTCGATATAATGAATTGCAGATCTGGAACTTTTTTTGGTACATTAAGAAAAATACTTTTCCATACAGGGTAATTGGAGGTTTTCCTATGTCTATATTATTTATTCGTTTTTGTTTACTTTTACTTTTATAATTTGATCTTATAACTGTTACTGTCACTTTATTATGTATTAGTCCTAAATTAGAACACATAGTTAGGAATGCAGTCTAGTTTTATTTTAAGTTCTGTATTTTTGTTATATTTGATTGTATTCTGTTTTTATCAATAAATAAATAAATAAATTTACTATGTCTTGTAACTCCTCCACCGATGGCGCAAGTAACAATTGGTCGTCGGGGTAAAAAAGATACTCGATACGTAATTCATCCATATATAAACCACACTTTCTATCTCTTTTAAAATCTTTCAAACAACTCTCCATTAGACTAAAGAGCTATGGCGACGTAACGCATTCCTGCCTATCACCTTAAGAGATGTTAAACCAGTCTGTGTACGCCCCATTTACTCTAATACAGGCCTTAGAGTTCTTATAAAGGAACTCATGCCCTCACTAAGCGGCCGTCAACCCCATATGATAACAGTGTTAACCACAGTTCATTCCTCGGCACACGATCATAAACCTTTTCCAAATCTATGAAGGCGCAGAACACCTTCAGGGATTTTGCCAAGTATTTTTCTCACCTTAAGAGAATAATTTAATCAGTGCAGCCCGTTTTTCTTCTGAAACCCGCTTGCACGTCCCAGAATTTTTCGTCAGTTTCATTCATAACCCTGTCAATCATCACTTTTGCATATAATTTGCCAGCAACACTGAGAAGACTTATACGACGATAAAATTCTTCCATTCCTGCTGTGACCTGTTGCCTTTATTAAGTGGCACTATTACGGTTCTGCAAACGTTTGGCACTCGACCTTCAATCCAGCACATTTTAAAAAGTCGCCAGAGCAGCTATGCCACTATACCTTTGCCGCTTCTCAGCATTGCGCCAGATACTCTATCATACCATGCAGATTTCCCAGATTTCACACTATTCATCGCTTTCACTATCTCATTTTCCGTAATTTCAATGCCTGTATCGCTGTTTGAATTAGTAGGCTCCAATAGCACACCTATAATTCTCACATGAACATTGTACTAAAGCAGATTTTCAAAATATTTTTCCAGTGATATCATAATCAAACCTAGCTTCGAAGATCCTGATGCTCCCCGAACCAACCTAATCTGTTTCCAAAACAGTTTTAGGTTGACCCTAAAATCGAAAGAAAGCTTCCCGAAAAGCTTTTACCGCATCTTTAGATCTTTTTTTTTGCTTCCGTATACACCTAGTTTGCTCGTTCTAACTGAGGATTTGAGCTCCTTCGCGATCGTGGCCTGCCTTTTTCTTATAACCTCACGCCAGATCCCTTGCGGGGTAGGCAGAGAGCCAGACCAACGAGGCAGTAACATGTAAAAACCTGGGTAGTGCGTAGGTAGGTACTGCCCAGGTTTTTACCTGTATATCTGGTAAGTAAAGATCCTTACAAACCAATCTCGCTTCCCCTATTCGGATAGTTAATGGCGCTATTTTATTACCACGTAGCTACGAATCTCGGCTTCGCCACTCTCGCTACTATAAAATACTAATATTCTATCTCTATCTCTATCTATCTATATCATCACGCCAGATCCCTCGCGGGGTAGGCAGAGAGTACAGAGTTCCAACAGATTCTCTCCTTACATACCTCTCTGGCTTCCTCCACACTCATAGTTCGTCTCATACACGCTCTCCGGTTACGGAGACTCTTGACCTGTCCTTCAAATAAGACTCGGTCTATTTTGTAATTGTAAGATAGTCTAGGTCTTCCCTGGTACCTACATCCTTCCACTTTCGCATTGTATATCTGTTTTGTCATTCTTTCTTCTGACATTTTTTCTATATACCCGAACCAACGGAACATACCCTTTCTCATCTTTACACCGATACTATCTTGCATACCTGCTCGCTTTCTTACTACGCTGTTTCCAATACGGTCGGTCACCTTCATCCGCACGTCGTTAATATATACCAAAAATTGAAACGGAGCCTGTATCGATACCTGAGGAACGCCCATTTTAACTAGAGCTCATAGAGATATAATTTCGTTTATTGGAATACACTGCTGTCTGTCTCCTAGGTAAGATTTTAAAAGATTAAGCGCTGTACCACGTGTTCCATAGTGCTCTAGTTCAAGCAACAGTGTTTCATGTTTAACATAATCAAATGCCTTCGACAGGCATCAAAGATATGCCTTTTTAAGGTTGCACCGGCGTCGGTGGTACAAAGTTCTTTTGTGAAGCCATATTGCGGGCTGGTCTACCATAACAAAGTCGATCAGGCTCCTACTTTCATTTCTTACGTAAGTATAGCTATGAAACTTCTTATGGTTAAATAGAGTATTTTTACCACGATTAGCTAGGGAAATAAGAAGTCCACCCCTGAAGAGCCTTGCATACAAGGATAAGGCAGTGCCTGGTGCCCCCTGACAGTATATAAATACTGTCAGGGGGCACCAGGTCCCAGGTAGTTGGCTCACTAGGGAGTAGGCTTGTCCCTAGTCATGCACCTTTTGGAACGGCAGACCAATAGATAGGCGAGAGGAAATAGGATTGGGACATAAAGATGGGAACAAATATGGTGTGGTAAGGGGAATAGATTACAAGGATACAAAACTGTCATGGATGGATGGGGAGGTGACAGCCGTGGAAGCCAGGGTCGCGTACCCGTGTCTTTAAAGCACACCGGAGCTAGCTAATCTCAATAAGATCCTCTGACCTTATATTAACATGACTACAAAAATAAAGTTATCTTGGGTATCTCGGGGTCTGAATGAAATTAGATAGATAGATAGATAAATCATTTATTGCTTGAAACATGGTATTATGTAAGGATGTTTGTTATAATAATATTATTACAGTGCTACATCTTTCACCGAGAACTCGGCATGCAAATTTGTCATACTTATAAAATCTAACATTAATTATAGTTCACATTACAATTATAATATTATTATTATTAGTACTAATATTAATTATTATTATATTATTATTACATTACAATTATTATGAAAATGTCATACAAATAATTTTGAGTTTAATAATAACAGTTACATCATAGATAATTGGTATTTTAAAATAAAATAATACACACAATGTCCATAATAAAATGTCAGGACTGGATGCAATGATTAATACGTCATATTAATGAAGTATATCTTAGATAAAGCTGAGAATATCAAGATCCAAGGTTACTTATTTTCTAAAAATTCTTTCATATTATTAAAACACTTTTCGATGAGCCACTTAGTCAATGTGTTTTTAAATTAATTCCTTGTCATTTCTCTTATGGATTTTGGTATTTTATTAAATATTTTTACACACAAATAATAGAAGTTCTTTTGGTGGAGTGAGGTTCTAGAACTCGGTAATAATAGTTTTGTTTTATCTCTAGATAGATGAATCTTAGATTCATTGACTTTTTGAAATAAATGCGGATATTTTCTTACAAAGATTCCAACTTCCAAAATATAAAGTGAAGTTAACGTTAAAATATTTAGTTTTCTAAATATTTGTCTGCATGAATCTAATGGTCCTATGTTGGCAATCGATCAAATACACTTTTTTGTGACAAGAACACCCTGTGAACATTCGTCGCGTTTCCCCACAACAATAAATAACCCGTGCCTTAACACCGACTGTACATACCCGTAATAAGCTGTTATTGCAGCCCTTTCGCTTACTGTTCTTCGTATCCTTCTCAGTGCATGTACGAATCTATTTATCTTTTTACTAACAGTTTGTGTATGTGATTTCCAACTGCAGTGGCTATCTAGAATAATGCCCAAAAATTTAAAGTCAGCGGCGTTTTCAATTCTTGTGCCTTCAGTTTTTCAGGAAATATCCCTTGAACAAACGAGAGATTTATTAAATGTGATAATACTTTTGCAATTTCATTTACACAATTTTTAACAATATATGTACATATAGAATCATAACCCACAGAGTTGGTATTCTTAAGACCTTTTATTATTTTTATTACTTACTCCTCAGAAGTGGGTTTTAGTAATATTATAGAATCTAAACAGTCAATTTGTGAATATTCGGGATTAGTTTCACTTTCTGTATTAGACGCTGTAATATAGTGTTTATTAAAGGCATTTGCACAAGCTATTTGTGTCGCGTCATAGATTATTTCCCCATTGTATTCAATCTTCTCTATATATATAGAGGTACTACAAGCATAGAGGGAGATTATATATTTGCACTGCTTACACTTATGTCATGTCAGTGATAAGGAAGAGGACAAATCCATCGCTACCAGTAACACCCTTGTACATTTTTTTTTGACATTAATGACATAGACCGTACTTATGTTTTTTCCATAGATGTAGTATTAGTACTTTCCCATGTAACTGCATAAGCTTTATCGATAAAATCATTTTGTATATAAGTCGAAAATTAAATATTTTTTAAAGTACAAAATATCTCATAGTGCCTATTATAGATGCGTAACTTAGTTTTGTAGTAATAATCTATCTATCTATCTATCTATAACCTCACGCCAGATCCCTTGCGGGGTAGGCAGAGAGTACAGAGTTCCAATAGTAATTCTATCTAGCTATTCACGATCTAAAGAATCTTGACATTCACTATATTTGACGGACGATTTAAGGCCTCGGTTAAGAGCTTAAGCCGCTCCATCCACTGTGTCTAATAGTCGCGGGTTCGATTCCCGCACGAGACAAATCTATGTGTGATCCACAATTATTTGTTACGGTCTGCGTATTTGTGTATATAAATTTTCATGTTTGTAAACGCACCCACGACACAGGAATAAATCCTAGTATGGAGCTACGTTTTTTTCACAAAGAAAAAAAATCAAAAAATCCAAATATCTTTTTAAAAATAAGCTTTTATAGCAAAAACACAACGGAGACCGACGAGTACTATGGTACTTGTCAAGACAAATATAACGAGCCTCAACACGTCAGGTTTGTGTTAAGTAGTTTTGTGTCACCCTTTGCCTCCAACATTAGAGTTTGGACACCATCCGGGTCTACGGAACTCATCAAGACAAATCCAATGAGCCCAAACACGGCGGAGTTATATTGAAAAGTTAGGTAGTTTCATTGGCCACCTTTCGGCTCAATCATAAGATCCTGGACACCATCCCGGTGTAAAGTACTCGTCAAGACAAATCCAACAAACCCAAACACGGCAGGGTTATATTGAGTACTTGTGTTCTTCCATTAGCCACCTTTCGGCTTCATCATCAGACCCTGAACACTATCTAGTCATATAGTACTTCTCAATACCTCTTTAATTAGCCTAAACATGAGGGGGTTACGTTGTATAGTTTACATGTGCCTATACCCACCATCCGATTCTATCATCAGACCAGCTCCATGGTACCATATTATTGCAATGTCATACATGCGTATTGGGTGTGTGTGTGTGAGTGATGTACGCTGTTGGCCGCGAGGTCTTTACAGCTTCACCGGACTTAAGGGCGAGCGTGCAACCACCACGCTCGAGCCAGAAGGGCAAGGGGCGATATAATCGAGGGCGCCTCAAATAGAGGCGCCCTCGGTTGGGACAGTCGCTGTAGGGGGACGTGTGCAATACTAAGTGCACCGGTCTACCGCCGGCTATGGGACGGGATCTACGTCTACGTCTTCGTCGTCGCCCGTATTCTGAGCGGAAAGAAGGGATGACAAAGCATCGGGGGGTCGGTGAGAACATGTCGCGGCCGGCGGTTGCGGCAGGGGTCGGGGGGGAGATCGTAGTCAGCGGCGGCTACGATTAACGGATTCGCATGGGTAGATGCGTTCGCGAAGTGTCGTGTTGTCGCCTTTTTAATAAAGGCGCGAATAGGTTCGACACCTAGATCGGAGTGGAGATCGACATTCCGTACGAACCAGGGGGCTCCTACGGCTTTACGGAGAAAGCGGTTTTGAACCACTTGGAGTTTATCGATGTGAGAGGGGGCAGAATGCCCGAACACAACACACGCATAAGTCATGATGGGTCGAACGCAAGTTTTGTAAAGCGTCACCTTATTTCTAAGGGACATTTTACTCCGCTTGCAGATTAACGAATGGAGACGACCGAGCACAAAGGATGCTCGGTGACGGACCCGCTTGATGTGCGGGCCGAAGGACATGGTACTGTTTAGGGTGACCCCTAGATATTTGACCTCTTTGACCCAGGGAATGGGTCGGTCGAACATAGTCACTTGGCCCAGATTACTTCTAGGGCGGCGCAGGGATTGGCGCAGGGTGGCACCTCTGGAGAAGAACACCGCAGCGCTCTTGTCCGGGTTCACCTCAATACGCCACTTCCTGAACCAATTCCCTAGGTAATTGGCGGATGCCTGAAGGTTTCTGGTAATGAAACCCTTATTCCTATACGAGACGTAGAGAGCGGTATCATCTGCGAATAGAGCTAGATGCGCCTTACTCGAACGAGGAATGTCGTTCGTGTAAAGGCTAAACAGGAGCGGAGAGAGAACTGAGCCCTGTGGGACTCCAGCACTGATGGAGTGGGAAGTGGAGCGCGTCATTTCGACGCGATAACGGAAGGCGCGATTTGACAAGAAGTCTCGTATGATGAACACGAGTCTGTCCGGGTCACCCATTTGGTAGAGCTTGTAGATCAAGCCGTTGTGCCAGACTTTGTCGAATGCCTTCGCGACGTCGAAAAAGAGGGCGCCCGTGTGGACGGGTCTGGGTCTGTTAAGACCGGAAAGGATGTGCTCCGTGATGCGGTGCACTTGGTGGACGCAGGAGTGTTTGGCTCGAAAGCCGAACTGCTGGTCGATAAGGATACCCCTGGACACTACAAAGTCTTTGAGCCGCTTTTGAGGCGCTCGTAGACCTTAGCCAGGGAGTTGAGAAGACTGATAGGGCGGTAGCTCGCGGGGAGATTACGAGGTTTGCCGGGTTTGGGAATGCCTATGACGTCTGCTTCCTTCCACTTAGCGGGGAAGGTGCAGTTCGTCATGGCGGCGTTAAATATGGCCACTAAGAGGCAGATGAGTTGGGCGGGCAGGCATTTCAGAACGCGATTCAAAATGCCGTCAGAGCCGGGGGCTCTTTTGGTTTTGGTTTGGGCCGTTTGGGCAATAGGAGGTAAGGAATCGGCGAGGGGGAGGGATGCCCTGCGCTCGACTTCCCTGTCGACCGCGTCGATGTGGGACTGGTCGATGGACTGAGAGCTGGGGGTGCACTGGCTCCCGAGGGAGTCGGCGAGAAGCTTGGCCTTTTCGTCGTCGTCGAAGGCTGGGGGTGCGCCTGAAGGGAGGGGCAGCGGGGGCATGCCAGTCGTGGAGTCGGTTTTGAGGCTACGCGCCAGCTGCCAGTAGGCCAGGTGCGATGGCGCGATGCCCTCTAGGAAGTCACCCCACCGTTCCTCCCGGACCTCCGCGACACGACGCTTTACCTCACGTTGTAAAGCGCGCATCCGGGCCCGATTGGCTTCGGTGGGGTAAGAGTCGTGCGCTCGGATTGAGGCATTCTTGGAACGAATGAGATCCCTAACATCGTCCGGCAGTCGATAGCAATTGAGGTTGAGATCTTCCGCCTCGACTTGCTTAGACGATCGACTGACAGCCGATCGGATGGGGTCGGTGAAGGTATCTACGGCCTGTGACCGAGTCTCATGACTACAGGTCGATGGTCAGAGTCGAGCTCCTGGACTACTTCCAAGGAGTGCAGCCGTAAGGTAACACCCTTCAGAAACGCCATGTCCAGCACGTCAGGTCGGTGGTTGGGATTGTCGGGATAGTGGGTAGGGTGCATGGGTGCGATGACGTCAAAGTCGAGAAGGTCCACCAGGACGTCAAGGCTCCAACCGTAAAGGGAAGTGGTTATACCATTCCAGGCCACGTGCTTACTGTTGAAGTCGCCCGCCAGAATGACGACGCTTCCCAGATTGAGGAGTGCTTCAAAGTCACTCCTGAGGACGAGCTTAGTGGGGGAAAGGTATACGGAGGCAATCACGATGGGCTGGTGCCCAGTGAGAGAGATGCGAAAGACCGAGGCTTCGATGTTGGTGAGCGCAGGGGGATCGAGAGGGATGCAGTGAAGGGACCTCCTGTAGTAAATGATAGTACCGCCTCCACGGGAGCCGATCCTGTCATTACGCACGAGGTTGTAGTTTGCGATGCTATCGATATCGATGTAAATTTTCCATCATTATGACTAATCTCTTTGAGAATACGATTATTAAGATTCTATTTAATAATATCAGCCTATACTGCCCACTGCTGGACAAAGGCCTTCTCTCACAAATCGAGGTGAGAGAGGTTAGGTCTTACTCCACCACGCAGTCCCAGTGCGGATTGGTGGAGGCAGGTTTGTGGCCACCTGCTGTTGGAACTTATCAAGCCGCCTTTAAGGCTTCCAACTCGGCTTAACGACTACCACATTAAGTGGTAACCGGGGCCAACGGCTTAGCGTGCCTTCCGAAGCACGGAGACGCTCAAATATGTATATGCCACAAACGGTCACCCATCTCAGGCCGATCGAGTCCAACGCTGCTTAACCTTGGTGATCGGTAAGAACACCGCGGTCGCACAGCGCTACGAGCGCCTCAAGAGATTCTATTTAAATCTAATAATTTATGCTCAAGGAAAACAGTCAATCTGGTGTAGTATTATGCATCTTCAAACTAGTTACATATTTTTTAGAAAATACATGAGAGAGAGAGATGGCGCTACCCTCACAGTAAACATCGCTTGCGTATTCGAAATTCTCAAAAAATAAATTTAATGCATAATAGTGGTTGAATTCACCTATATCGAACAAATATACCGTAAATCGCACGTGAAAGTGTTTGTGACAGTTCTCATTTGGTATTTAAAACACAAATCAAGTGAAGTGCTAAGTGTAAAACATTTACGAAAACAACATAAAACATGAAGAAGTTTTTGGCAAAATTGAATATATACCTGGTATAATCCACAAATAACAATATATGATTAAAATTAACGTTCACGAACAATCATAAATAGGTGTATTTTTAAATTTCGTAGTGCATTAAACCGTTGCGAAAAAACGCCCTGTCCGCTGGATATTGGACTTTGAACTCATTACTATTAGCAAAACCCACACAGCTACATTAAACTTCGACGACGACTTAACTGATTGCATTATTGGCAATTGCAATCTAATAACTGCATAGCACACTGGTCAAGCGGCTGGGAGAACGATTGAGGTCGAACGATCGAACCTCGCTGGAGAGCTCTGTTTGTCGTGTCATTTTCTATAACTGGTCACTATGGCTTCATCGAATAAATTGTGTGGTGGATGTAAGCAAGTTATAATTAATGTTAAAAATCTTCTGTCATGTTTAACATGCAAAACAAAATACGATTTGCTGTGCGCTGGTATATCAAAAAAACGATTTCAACGTATGAGTAACGACAATTTACGCACTTGGCAATGTCCCGAATGTAGTAACAAACTCCCCAAATCGGACAATTCTAACACACCCGTCCGCTCCATACGTCCTAATTCACCAACCGAGACCGGAAGTAGTGTTGAAGTCTCGAACGAGTCGCCGTCCTCCAATGTTACGATGAGATGTAAACAACAACGGCACACGGCGGATCGTCTAGAATCTGGAATTACCCTCGATGACATTAGGCAATTATTTAAGGAGGAAATCACAGTAATAGTTCAAACACAGGTGACCCGCGAGCTGGAGTGTCTAAAAAAATCCCTCCAATTTTATAATGATCAATATGAGTCAATGAAAAATACTTTAGAAGCCAAAGCAAACATTATAACAAAATTGGAATCTGATAACTTGGCACTTCAATCCACTGTAAAGGACATATCATCCAGATTAAGCTTGACCGAGCAGCGTATGCGTGATAATAACATAGAAATCAACGGACTCCCGCAGCATTCATCTGAAAACTTATTCGACACCTTCAATCAGCTCACGAAGGTTATTGATTGCCAGCTTAGTGACAATGACGTATGCAGTGCAACAAGAGTCGCCAAATTGAATCAAGACAACACTAAACCCCGCTCCATCATTGTCCAACTCCGGAACCAACGTACACGTGATGTTGTCCTCTCTGCTGTTGCAAAATTTAATAAGAAAAATCAAAATGATAAGCTTAACTCTCATCATCTGGGAATTGGAGGAACTCGTAGTGCCATTTTCGTTTCCGAGCATCTTACTCCGGAAAACAAATATTTACATGCGGCAACCCGCAAGAAATGTAAAGAATTGAAATATAAATTCGTATGGGTTCGCAATGGAAGAATCTATGTCCGGAAAGACGAATCCCATCAAGCACTTATAATGCGTAATCTGGATAGCCTGAGACTTATTGTTTGATCATCTGTATGTATTTCTTGTCAATGTTGTTAGGTTTAACAATGACATTCGATTCATTAAATATTTATTATCAAAATGTTCGTGGTATCAGAACCAAAACAGGCGAAATCCATAAGAACATATTACAATCAAACTATCATATCATAGTTTTTACCGAAACATGGCTCAATTCAAACATAAACAACAGCGAATTTGTTGATTCTCGGTATGTCGTACATCGAAGAGATCGTGACTATGCAGGAACGTCCAAGAAAGACGGCGGTGGGGTACTAACTGCCATCTCACGGGACATTCCATCCTTGCGAATAACTTCCTGGGAAACCGATCGCGAGGATTTATGGGTTATAGTGCACCTGAATATAAATAATAAAACAAAAAAAATTGCTATCTGCACCGTATACTTGCCGCCTCCGCTTCGTTTGGACGTTCTTAATAGGTTCCTTGACAATATAAATACTGTACTATGTACCTTCGACGATGTTATATTACTAGGCGACTTTAATTTGAACTTTCTTAAATGGACTAAAACTAGCGACGCATCATACACATCTCCTGCTAACTATGACAATTCTTTGGGCTATTCTGTAGTTGACTTCATGTCATTGAGCAATATGCTACAATTTAACGATGTGCGTAATATAGATGACAGAGTTCTGGACCTCGTATTTAGCAACTTGCCTAATCTCTTAGTGAAAGAATCTCCAGACGTCCTCAGCAAACTCGACACTAAACACCCAAGCCTATCGATTAGCTTGCCTTTTTCTCATCCAAATAAATACACAGAACCAAAGATAAATAGGAGATATAATTATTTTAAAGCTGACTATAATAAAATATGTAATGAGTTGAAAAAAGTTGACTGGATCGGAATATTATCTGCACTGAATAATGTAAACGAAATGGTTTCAGCACTATACGACAATCTGAAAAGCATAATAGATACAGCTGTCCCTTTGCATAATAAATCTAAATTAAAATTGCCGCCATGGTTTAGCAAAGCACTAATCAGACGGCTATCTGAGAAAGACAAACTAAGACAAAAATATCGCAAATATGGTACCCAAGAGACTTAATATCATATGAAGTGCTTCGTAACCATTGCCACAAATTGTATGACGATTGCCAGTCGAAGAATAAGCATAACGTCGAGGCTGACATTGTGAGGAATCCCAAAGCCTTTTGGAGTTATATCAAAGACAGAAATAGCAATAGGTCATCCATCCCCGTAGAAATGCACTGCGGAGATGAAACAGCTGATACTGGATCAGAGATTGTAAATCTCTTCGCACGCCAATTTTCCTCCACATTCAGTTCGGCTACCCGTCCAACTCGTTCTGCTTACTGTAACGTTCCCGACAAGTGCATTTCAGTTATTCAATTTACGGAACGTCAAGTTAAAAATAAAATTAAGGCAATCAGTGCTTTCAAAAGTGCTGGCCCCGACTCTCTACCTTCAGTTTTCGTTAAACGGTGTGGATCAGCACTCGCGCTTCCGTTGTGCTTTATATTCAATCGTTCCCTACGTGATGGACGATTTCCAAATGAATGGAAGAAAGCGAGAATCACTCCGTTGTACAAAAAAGGTGATCAAAAAAATACCGCAAATTATCGCCCCATTGCAGTTCTATCATGTTTTTCTAAACTCTTCGAATCTCTCGTCTGTCTTATCCTTACTAACCACGTAGACGCGTCTCTTTCACCCAATCAGCACGGATTTAGGTCAAGATGCTCAACTGTAACTAATCTACTTAACTTCACTTCTGACTTGTCGGGGGAGTTAGATCAGGGCCGTGAGGTAGATGTTATTTATGCGGACTTTTCTAACGCTTTCGATAAAGTTAGTCACAAAATTCTGTTGAAGAAACTTGAACATTTCGGTATCCAGGGGTCCTTGTTAAATTGGTTTCAATCTTATCTGGCAAAAAGACTCCAATCAGTTATACTGAATGGATATGAATCCTTGCCCTATGTAGCTATTTCTGGAGTGCCACAAGGATCTCACCTTGGACCTGTCCTATTTTCCATATTTATAAACGATATCACGCATCAAATCCTTCACTGCAAGTCATTACTTTTTGCGGACGACTTGAAATTATACAAAACACTACATTCATACAATGACATAAAATTAGTTCAAGACGATCTTGCAAGGATAGAAAAGTGGTGTCAAATTAATCAAATGGAGCTTAATATTGCCAAATGCTATCACATGAGATTCTCGAGGAGGAAAAAGCGAATTGATTCTGGGTACACGATTGGTAGTGTTGGGCTACAGAAAACTACTCTCATAAAAGACTTAGGGGTGGTGATGGATAGTAAGCTTCGTTTTACGGCACACATTGATGCAGTAGTACAGAAGGGCGCAAAAATGTTAGGATTCTTGAAAAGAAACACAAGAGGGTTCAAACACGCAAAGACCAAAATAATTCTGTACAACGCGTTAGGGCGTAGTCATCTGGAGTACGCATCCAGTGTTTGGAGCCCGTTTTATAGTCTGCATTCACAGAGGATCGAAAAAGTTCAACGGATTTTTACAAAACACTTAGCATTTATTTCGCCTGGCATCAGTCATCGAAGCGACTATAACACTCGGCTGTCATTTTTTGGACTTACATCTTTGCGCAATCGACGTAAGTTAAGTGACTTGGGTATGTTGCACAATTGCTTAAACAACAAATTGAATAATTCTGCCGACCTCCTAAAACTTATACACCTAAATGTTCCCTCTAGACTTCCACGACATCCTATAGAAAAACTTTTCCACACTTGCGCTGTAAAATCTAACCTTGGACTGAATGCCCCTTTAACCAGAATGTGCAACGAATACAACCGTTTAAATTCTAAAATAGACATTGATATTTTTTATGATTCATTACCCAACCTAAAACGTAAAGTGCTGAAACTATTATTGTCGATATGAGCTATTATATACACAACATTATTATTTTAAATAAATTTACTTCAATACAATATTATCATTTTAATAATATCTTTCGTTTTTGTTTTTTTTTTTTGTAGATTTTTTTTTTTTTTTTATTTAAAATAATATAACTTGATTCAATATCGATATTTTAATTTTTACGAAAGAATATTATGAATTATAATGATGATTTAAGTGGATTCAATTTTAATTTTAATTTCAACGAATTTTTTTATAATTATGGGTTGACACCATTGTGTTGAATTAATTCTGCATTTTTTATATTATATTTCCAACCACATATTATTCATATTTATTGTGCTCGTGATTAATGTATTGTTTTAAGATCTGCAAGCAACTAGCCAATGTTGTGTACACCTGTTATTGGCTCACGTATCAGGATTGTATTCTGATAAATGATTGTACGAATGTAATAATATGTGTGCTGTTGGTGTACCATTCTGAATAAATAAAAATAAATAAATACATTTTATCTTATAATTATACAGCAAAACCAAGTCATCGGCCGAAGCTTACATAATTTAGCTTCATCTGCTTATTTAGACCAATAAGATTTGCAATCCAATATAAAGCACGGTATTTAAGTTGTGTCGCGCCATGTTTTCACAAACATTTTACTTATATATCTTTTTATCAATAGAAAAAAATTAAAAGTCTCCGAGAACACAGTCACTAGACAAACAAATATTAACCTGATAAATTTGCGTGGAACCTACGTCAAAATGATAAGTCATAAATTTTGAATAATTAAAGTATCTTAAGTCATTTTTGACTTAAGATACTTTAATACTATCTACCAATCTATATCATCACGTTAGATACCTTGCGGAGTAGGCAGAGTGTACAGAGTTCTAACAGGTTCTTTCCTTATAGACATTTCTGGCTTTCTCCACTCTCATAGTACCTCTTATACATGCTCGCCTGTTACGGAGGCTCTTGAATTGCTCTTCGGATAAGAAATAGTCTATTTAGTCATGGTAAGATAGTCTAGATCTTCCCCGATATCTACGTCCTATTCTAGGTACACTACCAACTGGCAGCGGCGTGGACCCATTTGACCCTTTTTAAATATGTATATTTATTTTTTACTGCCGTTTTTTTATTGATAATTCTTTGTTTTTTTTGATATAATTATACATATGAAATAAAACTATTTTACGGATTTTATCGCGGTTTATTTTTTTTTATTTTTAGTTCCCGACGTTTCGAGTGCTTTGCAGCACCCATGGTCACTATCCGTAAAATAGTTTTATTTCATGTGTAATATTCGCGTAAATCTAAGAACTCAATATAATTATACATATTGTACATAATTTGTTATTGTACATAAATTATATATATTGAACATAACATATTTGAAATAGTTACATAATTTGTTTTGTTGTTATAGTTTATTGTACATAAACTATAAATGATTGTTGTTCAACGTCTTTCTACTTTCGAATTTTTATATGTGTGTGTGTGTGGTTTCTTTCATATAAGGTTTCTTTATAATCCGTTCAGTATGAAGAAATAAAATATATTCCGCAGAAATCTATTTTTCGAGATAAAAAGAGTTCTCTTTTATTTTACGATATAAAACACCTTCATATAACGTTTTAGTTAAATTCGTTTCACTATTTTAATATTAATAAATACCAGCTATGTCGCAAGAGCCGTGATTCTTCCCGAGATAAAAAAGTAGAGAAGACCTAAAACACCTTGAAAGTGTTAGTAAGATCCATTCTGTCCTTTTAGTATGAAATGAAGAAATAACAGCTAGATATCACGGGAGAACATTACCGGTATATTTTGTCAACTTTCACCAGACTTATTTCTCTATCAATTATCTCTATCACCGGGTTCAGTCTTAGCCCCACTTAGCCCGCACAAATGGTCTTTGTAAAATATAAACCAAACTAAAGCGCGATGTTATTCGACACACAACACTAACGTCATCCCATAAAATACATATACAGTACCTTCCTGTTCAGGAAGGGTTATCAGTTTATCTATTTATTTTTAAATTATCGGTTTTATATTTCTGATTTAAATCTTCTCTACCTACCCTGCCAAAGATTATAATCTAGCGTAATTATATCTAAATACGGTACATTGCCAGCTACTTAGCTGCTACATAAGTATGTAGCAAAGTTTTGTCATTACATTTTGTGTTAGTCTTCTCGTAAGATATTAAGCGTTGTTAAAGTTTCATATCCGACCCACTCAGAGAGTTCTCTCCAGAAGAAACAATCCTAAATGCATCATCGGGTCATGCACGAAACCATGCACCAACCACGAAACCATCAAACGAGTATGAACAATTTCGAGTGAGTGCTTTTAACCACTGAAAAGTTTTTTGTGAGGAGGCGAAGTCCAATATCAATTCATGGATGAATTCATGTGTAGGCAAAATCACATATTTTACGTCGTAACATTGCAGTTCGGCACAAACAGTAATAAAGTTGTACAATCTAGTAACTAAGTTGTTCTGGAACAATTATTGATATTAATGATTTATCAAAATTTCGATTTATAGACTTTTTTTTCTTTCCTCTGAAACTGTTACATTTCTCGAAAATATAAGTATACAAAGTTGTGATTCTTAGTACAGGCTATAACTATTCAAAATTTCATTGAAATCCATTGAACAGGTTTGGAGTAAAGTGTCTTTTTAGAAATCCAATGTTTGGCTTACTTCCGTCTTTTCTGGAGAAACCTTTTGATTTTTTGGGATAAATACCTACATAACGTGTTAGTCAACATTTTAAAGTATCTGCATGCAAAGTTTCATCATAATCCACTTGGTAGTGTTTGTGTGAATATTGTGCATACCCTTTGACAGACAGACATACAGACACGAAAGTCAAAAATTTAAAAAGACAAGACTTCTTTACAGTTTATTATATGTAGTATGTATAGATATAGATGTTTTAATTTTCCCTACAAACCGTTTGATTTCCTGAAAACTTAAATATTACCTATATTATCTGTCATATGAAATATCTCCGTGCTAAGTTTCACTGACATCTGAAAAGTAGTTTTGGAACAATGAATGATTTATCAAATTCGACTTTTTTGTACTTCCCTCAGAAACTTTTTGATTTTTAGAAAATATAAGTATACAGAGTTGTGATATTTTGTACAGGCTACAATTACACAAAATTTCATTGAAATCCATTAAACAGGTTTGGAGTAAAGTGTCTTTTTAGAAATCCAATGTTTCGCTTATTTCCGTCTTTTCTGGAGAAACCTTTTGATTTTTCGGAATAAATACTATACAATACGTTAGCCAATATTTTAAGGTATCCACATGCAAAGTTTCATTACAATCCGCCTGGTAGTTGTTGCGTGATGCCGGTTCATACCCTCCGACAGACAAACAGACAGACAAACAGACACGAAAGCCAAAAATTGTAGAATTGGCTTCTACCCCTGGGTTGTTATTTCCTAAAAATATTCCATGTACAGACACGACTTCCTTACAGTTTTATTATATGTATGTATAGATAACATTTTTTTGTTCTATCATCAATAGTTTTCGCAGCACATGCGATGAAAGACATTTTATGGCAAATTTTTTTACACCATGGGGTACATTATAGGAGTTTTAGTAGGGATCTGTGCTACTCAGGTATAATGTAGCATTCCAATGGTGAAAGAAATTTTGAAATCGGTCCTGTAGTTTTTGAGTGTATTCGTTACATACATACAAAAATATAAATCTTTCCACTTTATAATATTAGTATAAATAACGCCAGATCCCTTGCGGGGAAGACATAAAAGCCTAGTTCCACAAAATGTCACTAGATAGCGCTATGTTAATTGTTTCATCGGATTTGAGGGAAAATGATTATATTTTATATGTTATAGTTATATAGAAAGAATGTCCAAAGAAAGAGCGACAAAATTGATATACAATGCGAAAGTGGAAGGATGTAGGTACCGGGAAAGACCTAGACTATCTTACCATGACCAAATAGACCGGGTCTTAACTGAAGGACAAGTCGAGAGTATCCGTAACCGGCGGGCGTGTATGGGACGATCTATGAAAGTGGAGGAAGCCACAGGGGTATGTAAGGAAAGGACCTGTTAAAACTCTGTATTCTCTACCTACCCCGCAAGGGACCTGGCGTGATGATATAGATAGATAGATGGTTATAGTTATAAATTAACAAATATCGGCATCACATATTGCTCGACAGACTTCTTTTTAGTATAGATTCTTTAGCAATTTTCTTACTGGTTGTATAGAACTACCTTCTTCGTCTTCATCGGATTAGTTTTCATCCGGAGACCGAGAATTTTGCGTTTGATCTTTAAAGCACGGGGGTATGACATCGATTCATTTTGTGGCTATGTTTATACCACTTCTGAGTAAAACGGACAGAAATAAAATGAAGCAAAATTTCGTTCCGACCGTTTAATTGGTACGAAAATTATTCACAAATGACTTAGCTAAGGCTTATATAGTTACATCCCCACTTCTTTGGCAGTAGCATTTTGGCGGGGCGTCAAGGGATGTGTCAACATGCCGGCAGCGATTGACAGTTACGAGAATCGACTATCGTGGCTTGGCTTTAGCGTGGCTTGGCTTCAACGTGGCTTGGCTTCAGCGTGGTTTGGCTTCAGAGTGGCTTGGCTTCAGTGTGGCTTCGCTAAGGCATAGCTTGGGTTTTTTCTTTGGCTTACCTCGGCCGGCTGACGCGTTGGCTGACATTACGTCCGTTACATTCGGCCATCCTGAAACAATTGCTCCCGCAACATGTTTTGGCTTTCCAGTAAATTAAGCAAATTTTCAGTATCAAGTGGTTTAACAGAACTACTGACGCTTTCCGACAGTAGCTATGCTCCAATAGGGCCTAAATAACTCTGCTGCCACTAAACCGGTGAATTTGTTTATTTATTTATTTAGCGCACCAACTGTATAATTACATTTTTATTTATTTATTTATTTTTATGTTATTCTTTATGCACTTATGTACATAGGCGAACTTAATGCCAGAGGCATTTTCTGCCAGTCTACCTTGAGGTGATGTGGAAACAGCTGTAGTAGGTGCCAAAAATTATGAGTTATAAAAAAGGAGAGAAAAAAAATAATACTAAAAACACAATTACAATTAAAAAAAAGGAAATTAAAATATTGAAAGACACAAAACTAATAACATACATACAACAAAAGCAGTTGTATATAAATAACATATAATACATACAGGTATAATACATACATATACATACACATATAACTATACTATATATGAAACAGACAGTATGACATAACGACATGAAACAACTAGCGTTTAGAAGAATCCACCAACATTTTGGTCAACAGATAGTCCTGCAGTTTTTTTTTAAATGAGAGACGATTGGTAGCCATCCTGAGATCCTGAGGTAATGCATTCCACAGAAGGATCGATTGGACAATGAAAGAAGAGTGGATGAAATCAGTACGGTGAGAGGGACACTGAAGAAGACAATTATTAGAAGAGCGAAGATGTTTATTATGATTGGAGCATAGATATTGAAATCGGGAAGTAAGATAAGCAGGCGCTACAGAAGAATGAAGGATAGAAAACAATGTTGTCAGTGCCCTTAGAGCTCTGCGTTGACGAATAGGCAACCACTTTAACTGTGAACGATGCTCCGACACATGATCATATTTGCGCATATTGAATACGAATCGAATGCAGTTATTAAGTAGGCGGTCTAGTTTATCGAGTTGATCTGCATTCAGGTCGAAGTAGCACACATCACCATAGTCGATAATAGGAAAGATCAAGGACTGCACAAGCATTGCTTTGGTATTAGAACGGAGCAAGTTTTTTAATTTATACAGGTATCGCAACGTTCCCGTGACTCTTTGACCAACCGACGTAACTTGGGTCTGCCAGCTAAGCGTAGTGTCGATGTGTAAACCGAGATCTTTGACGCTTGGACTTAGAGGAATAACTGTACCATGGAACTCAAGCGGAGGTAGAGAACCAATGTTTAGTTTGTTAATCAGTCTGGAGCTCCCCACAAGAATTGCTTGGCACTTCACTGCGACACCGAATCTGTCGGACCAATTTTTAATTGCCCCCAGATCGCGGTTTAATTTGCCGATAGGGTCAGAAATTCGATCAGCACTATTTTGTGAGTATAATTGCAAGTCGTCGGCATATAGATGATACGCACACTGAAGTTCATAGGTTATCAAGTCGACGAAAATGGAAAATAGAAGAGGAGAGAGTGTACCGCCTTGGGGAACGCCAGAGTCGAGGTAACGCCATGCTGACAACGCTTCATCACTCAAAACTGACTGCTGACGTTCCCGAAGATAAGAGGAAAACCAATCCAGCGACTCTTGAGAGCACAGACGATAGGAGAGAATGGACAAAAGGATATCGTGATTAACGGTATTAAAGGCATTGGAAAAATCGACCAATACAAGCACGGTGACTTTGGTATCTTCCATGCCTGCTTGAATATCATCAATCACTTTAAGGAGGGCAGAAACGGTACTATGGCCAGGCCTAAAACCAGATTGAAGAGGATTAATTAAATTATTAGAGTAAATAAAATGAGATAATTGTTTATGAGCGCAGGCCTCAAGCACTTTTGAAAGAAAAGGAAGAATGGAGATTGGACGGAAGTGGCTGGGATGGCAGGGATTAGGAATTTTGGCCAGGGGGCGGACAAAAGCTTTTCGCCAGAGAGTTGGGAAAATACCGGACTCCAAGGAGAAATTAACGAGGTGGGTGATTACTGGAAGGAGATAGTTCAGAATAGTTATGATCATAAATCGACAAATATTTTGTCACAGCCAATAGCCCTGGATTTAATAGACATTATGATCTTCTTAACCTCACAAGAGTCGACTGGAGAAAAGTAAAAAGAATTAATGTTCGGCCGTCTAAGACCACCAAGGCAATCAAGAGTTTGCCGTACAGTTAGACGATCGACAGGAGCAACTGTGGAGAAATGGCAATTCAGATCGTCTAAATTTATTGTTCTTGGTAGGTCTTGACGTCGAGACTTACCGATACCTAAAGTGCCTAAGAATTTCCAAATATCAGCAGGCGAAGAAGATTCAATATTGTTAAGAATATGGCGGCGTTAAGCGTCACGTATCATCTTATTACACCGATTTCTTGCAATCTTAAAACTGGCCCAGTTTTCTTCCGTGCAATCCTTTTTAAATCTACGAAATACGCGATTTCTACGCCTTATGGCCATACGAATACCCGTAGTCATCCACATAGCGGGTGGTCGCTTCAACCTTTTTTTTACAGGGGCATGGATATCGTAAAGCTGAATTACCGTTTCGTTAAAGATGCATATTTTGTCATCCATGGTCTCGGCTTCTATTAGGGGTGTCCAGTTGAGTTTGGATGCATCTTCGGTTAATTTATCGATATTCATTCGAGCAAAGCAACGTTTATGCAGAATTTTGGGACGAGGTTTAGGAGCTTTTAGGATATAGGAAAGGAAGATAAGATCATGGTGAGAAAAACCAGGGGCATCGTGCTGACCATGGGAGGAAACGAGGGAAGGATTTGAGGTGAGTATGAGGTCGAGCCAGGTATCATCACCTTTGATATTGTGGTGTGTAGCGTGGAGAGGCAGAAAGTGCAAGCTGGCTGACTCAATGAGGTGTAGCAGTTTACAGGAACGAGGGGAATCGTGGGCAAGGAGATTAGTATTAAAGTCGCCCATGATAATGTGATGCACATAATCAGACCCCAAGGATTCTACTACCGATTCGAATTCGGTGAAATAATCAACGGTTGGAGGACAATACACGACACCAATTACGATGTTGGCGCCTTTGACCCAAACCTCGAGGAAAAGAAATTTGGCAGAAGCGGATTGGGTGGAAGATATGGCTAGAATTTAAAGGAAAGATCACTACGCAGGTAGATAGCAACTCCACCACCGCCTCTGTCAACCCGGTCATTCCGAATTACATAACATCATTATATTAATTACATTATCATTATGAAATACAATATAGTTACACAAATTATAGGTAGGCATAACATTTGTAGGTATATTTTAAAGTGACAGTAAAAGAACAAGTGGGTAAAATTTTATAATTTTTTGATAAACCAGTCAAGAAATAGTAAGCAAACTGAGTTTGGTCATATGTTATATTTTTTTCTGGTAAAGTAAAAAAAAAAATATTATATAGATTTTTAGGTGTACAGAAAATAGAACATTAAATTAAAACTTAGAACATGAAATGAAATTACATTTAATTATTATTATTTCAGAATATCAAGTAATAAAATTGAGTTTTAAGGGTTTACCTAAAACTTTTTAAATTTTACAAATTTTTGGGAAAATATATCGATAGAGCTGCCTGTTGTGCTGGATCTCTCATTATACATCCTTGCCATACGAGTAAGGGAGCTATTAAACGACGAGCTCAGGGTTGAGGTAGGAATATCAAATATACGTGACTGGCGTAAAGCACGTTGGTTCGACCTAAAATAGAGATGATTAATCAAAAATCCATCCATGGAGCCATAATTTTCTTAAAATACTTGTACCTGTCACCATATTCGGAAACCGATTTACGTATACCATTCCGTATACACAGGCATCTAACAAAACGGACTTGAACGGATTCTACAGCATCTGCGTAGGTTTTATAATGGGGGGACCATATTGTGGAGCAGTACTCGAGAATACTTCTCACCAGAGCATTATACTATTGTTAATGCAAAGTGGCTTTGTACGTCGTATAATGAGTCCTAGGATTTTGTTAGCCCTCAGCACTATATCATCAATATGCTGGAGGTCAAAGATGTGTCAAAAATAACGCCTAAATCACGAATAGCAGAAACACTCTCTATAGGAGTGTCATTTATATGGTATGTAAAATCAATATATTTGACTTTATTAGTGAAGGTAATGTATTGACATTTCACATTTAGTGTCATCATGTTATTTTTACACCATGACTGTAGCGCGTCAATGTCATCCTGTAGTTTAATGCAATCGTTGATATTTGAGATTCTACAGTATATTTTAATGTCGTCGGCATAAGCTAAGCAGTTACATTTTATTAAATCCAAAAGGTGGTTTATAAAGATCAGAAATAGCAAAGGGTCTAACTTTTATCCTTGAGGAACACCCGAAGTCGGTACAAATGGTGTAGATTTGTAGCCCGCCAGTGCAACAAATTGAGAGCGATTTTTTAGATAACTGTCGAACCACTTCCGTAAACTGCCATGAATTCCGGCAGAATTTAGTTTCGCGATAAGCAGTGAATGGTTCACGCGAACAAAAGCTTTCGCAAGGTCTGTATATATAGCATCCACTTGACCTCTATTCTCAAGGGTTTCTGTAATAAACGTTGTGTATATTAGTAAATTTGATGCGGTAGATCGGTTAGAAACGAAACCATGCTGACGAGAGTTAATTAAGTGTCGTGCCTGACAATATACAACATTATACACAAGACTCTCAAAATTTTTTGAAAATTGTGAGACAATGGATATATTTCGTTACATCATTCCTATTTCCCGATTTATGAATCAATCACGCGTGCGGTTTTCCATAAATCAGGAAATATTCCCTCCCTAAGCGATTTATTATACTATATGATATGTAGAGGTTCAAGTAGAGATCAAATATAAAAATTGGAGGCAGTTCATCAGGACCTGCTCCTTTATTTAAATCTAAACATTTCATAGCTGCTTTAATATCATTTTTAGTTATACTCGTAGAGGGAAGACAAAAATTAGATTGCGTATGTGGTGCCGGAGGCGCATTGATTGTTTGGTTATTAGCATAAACCGAAGCAAAGTATTCAGCGAATAACTTTACTACATCTCTACCCTCCGCTACTTTATTGTCACAGATGACTTGATTGGGAACACCCACGCATGTTTTATTTGATTTGACAAATCGCCAGAAAGACTTTGTACTTGTTTTAAGATCACTTTCAAGTTTAGAAATGTATACATGAAAACAATTTTCCATTACTTTCCTAGATCTAGTGCGTAGGGTGTCAAAGGTATCCTAATCGCGAGGGTTATGATTTTTTTTTAATTTTATTCCATACATGTGTTTTTCTTTAGGTATCTTTATTAACGAGGGAGAGAACCATACTGGTTAACTATTCTTTGCGTTTTTTTGCTTTTGGTGTATATTTGTCAATTATAGCCCACAACACACAATAAAATTCTTTTAGGAATTCATTACAACATAGGTATTGAATTTTTTCCCAATCGAACGAAAACAGCCCCGAATTACATGCTTCGTAGTCAGTTTTATTAAAGCTATATTTTACACATGAGATACTACACATCAAGCTTGAATGAAAAGCTTTTTTGAGTGTTCATTCTAAAGGGGGATGGTGAATGTCAATTTTACTAAGAGGGGTAGTATATGTCACAGATGCGCCAGCATTTTCGTCAATTAAAATTAAATCAAGAATATTGTCATTTGCATTACACGTTATTTATTTGGCGATATCCAGTAACATGTAAAAAGTCCCTTAACGCTAGTGATTTTGGTTCTGTGATTCCAACAAACGGGTTGTCACTTTTGTGCCATTTAATGAGAGGAAGATTAAAATCACCAAGAATTATTGTAGTGTCATCCGTATATTGTAGACAAATATCCTCCATTTTAATCATAAACTCCCTAAACGTATCGCAAGGTATGTAGGATGGGAGATAAGCTACACATATATTCGTAGAGGCGTTTCCAGATTTAATACGTAACCATACATCTTCAACAGAAGTTTTCCAGTCAACTCTATTTACAAAGGTAAGTCTGTTATTAACCCCTCTTATTATCCCACCACCATGAGCTTTAGAATAACGTTGCTTAAAGATAGAGCTGCGATCCCGACGTACAACAGTATATCTCAAGTCAAAAAATCCCGAGGATATAAACGATTCGTCCAACCATGTTTCTGTTAAACATATTATGTCAAAGTCAGAATTTAAAATTGCCATATACATTTCGGTCAATTTGGTCTTCATTTCTCTTACATTCTGATAATATATTGATAAAGTAACCATGATGCTAAATTAATAGTTATTATTGCAGCTTGTGTGACGTCAAAACAACCATACCTCTATAATCTACAATATCTATACAATTTTATCCAACGATTGTTGGTCTTTAATTATTATACTATCGGAATTTTCATCTTTGTGTACGAATATTTTCCCATACTTAACCCAGACGAATTTGTAGGATTTTTCTTTTGCTTTAAGACGCGCAGGAGCATGTAAGAGTTTATTTGTTAGAGAAAGATGTTCAGAATATTCTTTTTCTGCCCTCGACATAGAACCCATTTATATGATCTGTTAATTAATACTTTATACAAGTTTATTAGTGTAAATCATATTAGGTTATAGCTAATTGTTGTTTTCATAATATGCTTTATAAGCGTTTCGTCCTCTTTATTCTACTTTTACTTTGACTTTTTTTGACTCTGCCGCATGTCATTAAAAAAACAGTTTTTCGTACCTACTTTACCAAGTTTTCTTTATTGCCCAAGTGAATTTGATGTTCTGGTGTTTTTTCGATAAATTTACCGCCCATTCATGCTTAAACCGATTGTTTGTCACTCTTTTTAGGGTTACGTACCTAAAACGAAACCCTTATAGGATCACTTCGTTGTCCGTCTGTCCGACGGTTATCACCTTTTTTAGGGTTTTTTTTTCAAGAACGGCTAGAGGTATAAAGTTGAAATTTATACCAAATACGAAAGCCTACGGTCCCCTACTAGTGTAAAAAATGAAGGTTCTAAGTATACCCAAACAAAAGATATGGTCATTTAAAGTCACTCATTAGAAATTATATAGCAGTTCTCGTTGACCTAGAATCTTGGAATTTGGCAAAAAGCATGGTTTTAAAGTACAAGTAAAGGAAGAAATCCGGTATTTGTCAATTTATAACTATAACATATGAAAAAAATATTTTTTCCCTCAAATCTGATGAAAAATTAAAATAGCGCTGTCTAGTGACTACAACAATAACTCTTTGTCTATGTGCTATCAGTGACATTTTGTGGAGCTATTTGACTTGTGGTGAATAAATATTTATTCACACACACACAGAGATGGCGCCACAGATCTTTCAGATCTGTGGCGCCATCTGTGTTGACCATAAAAATCCCGTGTGTGCACTGTATATGGACCTTACCAAGGCATTTGACTGCGTAAATCATGACACATTACTAAAAAAACTACATGCATGCGGAATAAGGGGAAATTCTTTAAAGTTAATGAAATCTTATCTATCTGACAGGAAACAATGCACACAAATTACTAGCGTATGCCCTAAATTACAACAAGAAATACATTATGTCTCTACTCACAAGGAAGTCAAAGTTGGTGTTCCACAAGGAAGTGTACTAGGTCCCTTATTGTTCAATATTTACATAAATACGACGGGACCATGATCCAAGAAGTAAATATTACGAAGTTCTTAGGATTAAATATAGATAAAAGCCTTAACTGGAAATCACATGTAGAAAGTCTATGCATAAAATTAAACCAGCAATCCTATGCTCTCTATATGCTCGCTAAAATGGTAAACCAATCAGTAGTACTGACAGCATATCATGGTAATGTGGGATCCATATTGAGATATGGTATAATGTTTTGGGGTAACTCGACAGACAAGGAACGAGTGTTTAAATCGCAGAAAAAATGTGTACGTGCTATCTGCAAACTGCATCAAACGGATAGTTGTAAGTTTTTCTTTATAAGTCTTAAAATATTAACAGTGCCATGTATCTACATATATGAAGCGATTTGTTTTATAAAGAGAAATTTTAATATGTACGTCAGTTATAAAAGTATACGCCACAAATTTAAAATTAATTGTCCCCCACACACAACCGCAATGTTTGATAAGAGTTTATTTTGTATGGGACCGCGAATGTATAACCATCTACCTACTAGTGTATTGCAAGTCACAAGTTATGAGCTATTTAAAACTAAATTAAAATGTTTATTATTAGACAAGGCTTACTATAGTGTATAGATAATTTGGAGGACAATTCATAACTTATGAAGGATAATGTAATAATGACAAACTTAATGACATTCATAAATTTCTTTTCACAAATTGACATAAAAAAATTATATCATGACCAGTAATTAATTTTAATCGATATGTTTATAATGATGGTTCAATGTAATTTAATTATATTATGATACTAACATATATGATGAAAATTCTATGTATTTGCATGCCTAACAGCAGATTATGGCGTCACAACACCAATTTGTAACATCTGTATCACCCATATTCGCAAATAAATGATTTGATTTGATTTGTACGGTATAGGACTTAAGTTGGATCAGATTGTCAATAAGCTTTTTTTATTTTTACATAGTTTGAATGAAAATTAATGTTATTAATTTAATTACGGCACAATTTTATAAAGAACGAGCACTTTTTTAAAAGGTATTTTTATGGACTGCCTCGTTGAACAAGTAGGTACCGTATTATGCGTTTAGAGATCGCGGAGGATCTCCTACAAATTGTAGGGCGAGCAAAATATAGTTTTTCTTTTTCGAAAAATTACATTTGCCTGACCTGGGATTCGAACTCAGGACCTCGTGTCGCTACGCGCTTTGTTCGCCAATAGACTAACGCGGTATAGGTAACTTTTAGAAGCTTTTGTGTTCGTATGTCTATCTGTCTTTCTGGTTCAAATCTTGTAATCCATTTTCAAGCATTTCGGGTATTTTATTTATTAGTTTTATTTTATTAAGATATCCAATAGCGTTTGACAATAGAAAGCATGTATCCGACTGAGCTGAAATTAAGCATACGTATGTAAGTTCGGTGAGAATGCAAAAATATAGTGCATACCATGGACCCAGCTCCAGAACAGTCTTTTGATGGGGTCGAAAGGTGGCCATGGGAACATGTCAACTACACAACATAACCACGTCGTGTTTAGGCTTTTTAGATTGGTATTGACAAGTACTATACAACCAGATGATGTTTAGGGTCTGATGATGAAGTGGCAAGGTGACCAACGGAACTACCCAAATACTAAACATACCCCCGCCGGGATTGAGCTTATTGAATTTGTCTTCACGAGTTCTGTAGACCCTGATGGTGTCCAGGATATGATGATGGAATCGAAGGGTGTCCAACGGAACTACCCAATTACTCAACATAATCGCACCGTGTTTGGGTTCGTTGGATTTATCTTGACGAGTTCTGTAGACCCGGTGATGTTGAGGGTCTGATAATAGAGCTGGAGTTTAGCCAATAGAACTTCTCAATACTGAACATAATCTGCAGTGTTTGGGCTCATTGGATTCGTCTTGACGAGTTTTATAAATCCGAGCGCTGCCCAGGGTCTGATGATGGAGCCGGGAGGTGGCCAACGGAATTACCCAACTACTTAACATAGCCCCGCCGTGTTTGGGCTCGTTGGATTTGCCTTGACGATTTCTATAGACTGTAATGATATTCAGGATCTGATGATGGAACCGGAGGGTGGCCAAAGGAACTACCTAACAACTCAACATAAGCCCGCCGTGTTTGGACTCATTGGTCATTTGTCATCATTGTCTTGACGAGTTCTCTGGACCCGACGAAACTACAATTTGGCGCTGAAACTGGCCGAAACTGAACCCGGTACGAAACCCTCAGAGCGGGAGTCCTACTTGCACTTGTCCAGTTATTATTTTAAACTTGGTAAACTTGACATTGGCAGAATCATCGGTTAACGATGGAGCCATAGATTATAAATGGAAGCCAAAGCCAAGCCAAAGCCATTAAGGGTTTGCGTGGTTATAACATATGGTTACAGAGAAGTGGTTATAGAGCAGCATATATATCAACCGTCAACCGGACGGTCCCGTTATAGTTTGTTCCGTTGTTTTTATTCGAAAACAAATAATAAAACGCCCATTTACAAGTGTTAAAGCTTACTATGTAACTTTTGCGATTGATCGCAGTGTAATTGTGTAAAAATTCACTAAATTGCGCACTCAAAACCATAATATGCAAAAGACTATTACCGAATTAAATACTCAAATAAATGTTATGGATCAGAATATGCGCGATTCAAATTTAGAAATTCACGGTTTGCCAGAAAACAAAACTGAAGCATCACCAAATATATTAACACAAAAAGCCAAAGATGTGTCATATTCTTTAAATGATGGCGATATCACGAAAATCACTAGAGTTGCAAGCTTGAGTAACGATAAATCGCGTCCACGCACTGTAGTGGTGAGACTGCGCAGTCCGAGATGCCGTGATGAGTTGTATTCAGCGGTAAACAGATACAACAAATCGCATAAGCATGATAAATTAAACACGTACCTCATTGGCTTAAGTGGTAAAAAGTTACCAATGTTGTTCAGAATATTATTTACAATTTATATAATACTATATTATTCTACAGTCTACAGAACTCGTCAAGATAAATCCAACGAACCTAACCACGGTGGGATTATGTTGAGTAATTGGGTAGTTCCGTTGGACACCCTTCGATTCCATCATCATATCCTGGACACCATCAGGGTCTACAGAACTCGTGAAGACAAATTCAATAAGCTTAAACCCGGCGGGGGTATGTTTAGTATTTGGGTAGTTCCGTTGGTCACCTTGCCACTTCATCATCAGACCCTAAACATCATCTGGTTGTATAGTACTTGTCAATACCAATCTAAAAAGCCTAAACACGACGTGGTTATGTTGTGTAGTTGACATGTTCCCATGGCCACCTTTCGACCCCATCAAAAGACTGTTCTGGAGCTGGGTCCATGGTATGCACTATATTTTTGCATTGTCACCGAACTTACATACGTATGCTTAATTTCAGCTCAGTCGGATACATGCTTTCTATTGTCAAACGCTATTGGATATCTTAATAAAATAAAACTAATAAATAAAATACCCGAAATGCTTGAAAATGGATTACAAGATTTGAACCAGAAAGACAGATAGACATACGAACACAAAAGCTTCTAAAAGTTACCTATACCGCGTTAGTCTATTGGCGAACAAAGCGCGTAGCGACACGAGGTCCTGAGTTCGAATCCCAGGTCAGGCAATGGTAATTTTTCGAAAAACAAAAACTACATTTTGCACGCCCTACAATTTGTAGGAGATCCTCCGCGATCTCTAAACGCATTATACGGTACCTACTTGTTCAACGAGGCAGTCCATAAAAATACCTTTTAAAAAAGTGCTCGTTCTTTATAAAATTGTGCCGTAATTAAATTAATAACATTAATTTTCATTCAAACTATGTAAAAATAAAAAAAACTTATTGACAATCTGATCCAACTTAAGTCCTATACCGTACACAGATGGCGCCACTGATCTCTCAGATCTGTGGCGCCATCTCTGTGTGTTTGTGAATAAATATTTATTTACCACAAAAGCAAATAGTTCCACAAAATGTCACTGATAGCACATAGACAAAGAGTTATTGTTGTAGTCACTAGACAGCGCTATTTTAATTTTTCATCAGATTTGAGGGAAATAATATTTTTTTATATGTTATAGTTATAAATTGACAAATACCGGATTTCTTCCTTTACTTGTACTTTAAAACCTTGCTTTTTGCCAAATTCCAAGATTCTAGGTCAACGAGAACTGCTATATAATATCTAATGAGTGACTTTAAATGGCCATATCTTTTGTTTGGGTATACTTAGAACCTTCATTTTTTACACTAGTAGGGGACCGTAAGCTTTCGTATTTGGTATAAATTTCAACTTAATACCTCTAGCCGTTCTTGAGAAAAAAAACCCTAAAAAAGGTGATAACCGTCGGACAGAAGGACAACGAAGTGATCCTATAAGGGTTTCGATTTAGGTACGTAACCCTAAAAAGAGTGACAAACAATCGGTTTAAGCATGAATGGGCGGTAAATTTATCGAAAAAACACCAGAACATCAAATTAACTTGGGCAATAAAGAAAACTTGGTAAAGTACGGTAAAGTAGGTACGAAAATCTGTTTTTTAATGAAATGGGGCAGAGTCAAAATAAGTCAAAGTAAAAGTAGAATAAAGAGGACGAAACGCTTATGAAGCATATGAAAACAAAAATTAGCTATAACCTAATATGATTTACACTGATAAACTTGTATAAAGTATTAATTAACAGTTCATATAAATGGGTTCTAAGTCGAGGGCAGAAAAAGAACAGGTACTCTAAGGAGCCCTCCGCCAGTCCACACTCGCAAAGAGAATAACCCCACATTCGAATCTTCTTCAAAAATACTGGGGGTGCAAAGCCTAATCGAAGTCTTAACATTATGTTTAAAAAACCATGGTCTTGTTGAGATAGGAGGCTGAATGCTGCCATAATATTTTTCCTTGATGGCTTGAGATTTCTGCCACAAATTGTGCCAAGATTTGTAAAACGAGGGTTTGACAAGATACCGGAGATCTCAAGAAAAACAGTTATAATAGGTGTCACATCCAGTTTGAGTTGCAGCTCTAGCACATGCATCCACTGTTTCGTTACCCCAAATGCCTGCGTGCCCAGGGATCCATGCTAAACAAACGAGAATATTGTTACGGTTGCACCTCAGTAACGCTTATTTTAGTTTTGAGGGTAATGATAAATTTATCCCGGGATCGAAACGGGACTTTGGATATGTCCTGAAGGCAGCTCAAACTATCAGAAAAAATAATGGTTCTGTTTAACTTGTGCGACTCTGCATAAAGAATTGCCTCAAGAATTGCTATTGCTTCTCCAATGAAAACCGAGCAGACTGAAGGACACTAAAAGCTTTAGATGATTTTGAACTTTAGAATCCAGACGGCTGCTCCAACGCTATCAACCTCGGATAGCATAGAACTATTTGTGAAAATCGTAACTCAATCGGACCACTCCGAAAAAATTCTATTGTTAAAGCATTTGTTAGCCTTAGGGCAATGTTTACTTATACCAAAATTTACAATAACTTCTGGCTTAAAGACTAAAGAAACAAAATCTACCTCAAACAAGGGATGTTTATTCAGTTGAAAAACAGAAGAAGATAAATTTTTGAACTTATTGAAGCTGTTTACAAGACCAGGAGAATCTTTATGAGTCCAATAACTTAAAAAAATCATGGCCTGAGAAAGAAGATAAAATAGGATGTCATCTAGTCTGAATAAGATTATACAAAAACCTATCAGACAAATATTGCCTACGCGAACATAACGGAGGTTCAACACACTCAACCTGAAGAGCATTTATAGGAGAGCACTTCATAGCTCCAGTAATGATACGCAGACAATTTGACTGGATTTTGTCCAATTTCGCCAGAGCAAGTTTATTACAAGGTTCAAAGAGAATATAAAATCAAAGTTCATAATCTTTTGAGGAAGACCTCTCCAAGCCAGTCGAGAGGGGAGGAGACTATTTTGATGACGAACTAAAATAAAGCGCATCATAAGGAGGTTTCAAATGACATTTATCAACCTCATCGGGATACTTAGCCAAAACAATTTTTCTTTGAGAATAGGAAGAAGAACATTATCATATGCGGAAGACACATCCAAGAAAACACCTACCACATTATCATTGTCAGAGAAAGCTAACCATATTTCAGAGACGTGGATACTAAGACTGTTTAGAGTACCAACACCCCTTCTAAAGCCAAACTGGCTTTTGGGTAATAAACCCTTATTCTCCAAAATCCATTCCAGATGGTTTTTTATAAGAGTTTCCATAATTTTAGCTAAAACCGAGGATAAAGCAATTGGCCTATAAGACGCCTCCTTTGGATCTTTTCCAGGTTTCAAAATTGAAATAACAATCTGGGATTTCCACGCATCAGGAATTCGGGCGGAATCAAGAATAGAATTAAATATACTTAGGAGGAAAAGCTGGCTTGAAAGAGAAGACTTTGAGATAAATGAGTAAGGAATACCATCGATGCCAGGTGTAGAATCCCGTAGATGGTTGAGGGCACAATAAAGTTCAGAAAAAGAAAACAGGTCATTTGTCGGATCATTTGAAGAGGCGGTGGAAGATGAGTCCAAGGATGGGAAGCAATCAAAGAAAGGAATAAATGGAGGGGCTAACTTGTTCATAAAGCCCTCCAGCCAAGGGCTGGGATCATTAGAGGAAACGTTAGAATCCAGATATGAACGGCGATACATCTTTATCTTCTTCCATATAAAAGAAGGAGGAGATCGAGGAGACAGAGAATCACAAAATTGGTGCCAACTTGAACGTTTTTTTCCCGCAAGAAGCCTTCTAGTTCGAGCAGAAGTATGCTTCAAGTTTAAATAATTTTCAACGCTTAAATCAGCACACATAATAAAAATAAAATCCGAGTTGCCAGGAGGAATAGCTTAAATTTCCTAATCCAAAATCAAATAGTATTTGTCCCAGTCTACTTCAGATAACCGGTATTTCAAAAGAGGATTCGCAACGGGTAAGTAGGGACTAGAATTGGAAAACCTAATTAAAATAGGGAAGTGATCACTACCATGAGACAGAACAGACCAAGATAAGATAGAAACTAGAGAAGGGAAAACTAATGACAGGTCAGGAGCGCTTTACGAGTAGGAGAACCATAATTCAGCAGGCACAGATTTATATCATCCAAAATATCTAATAAGAAAGTAGAACAAAGGTCGTTAGTATGCGATCCCCACAAAGAATGGCGACAATTTAAAACACCAAGTACTATAACAGAACCAGCAATAGAACTTAAGATAGAGCTAAACTCTCTGAAAATAAATTGATTAAGGTGAGGAATGTAAACAGAAATAAAAGAAAAGCCTAAGGCCTTAACAGCTACAATATGTAAGCCAGGATCATGGATAGGAATAAAAATAGAGAATATATAACCGAAAGACTTACTAGTAAAGCACATCCCGCCCTGCCGTCATTCCTGTCATCCCGCAGGCAGGAGAAGCCAGATACCCTAAAGCGAGAGCCCGGTCTGAGCCAAGCCTCCGAGATGGCAGAAACCACAGGATTTAGGCGATTTATTAAATATAAAACCTCATGTTTTTTGCCGGATACTCCTACAGTTCTATTGCAGGATTGCTCGAGCCATTTTGTCAATATCACAACATTGTTCGGTAGATCATCCGAAGAATTGGATAGGAGCTTAATTAAGCTATACACCAATAACTCGACTATACCAGATGGAGAAGAAGGAGAGAGGACAATATTGTCATGAAACGCGCAGCCATTTGGCTGGGCAGATTTAGGTGACTTAGTGATATATTGGTGAGCCGCAAAGTCATACGACTTACCAGATTGCGGTCGAGGTTTTAGGGATTGGAAAACAGTCTTTCCGTAAGAGCTAGTAAGTGGTAAGGAAGGAGATTCTGGCAACGAAGCAGGGGGTGAACATTGCGAGCTTTGGAGCGAACTTGACTGGCTATGGTTGGCGACAGCATCCGAATAGGATACTCTACGAATAAAAGGGAACCTAGCTGATGCTTCCCTGTACCTGACGTTTTCCTGGGACATTACAAATTATAATGTCCCGATGATGATTTTTGCCTGGAATGCTCTGGACATTTTGTTCACAGTATTGAAAACTGAACCTTGTTGCCATAAGTTCGCCTCGCTACTCGGCTCGTGGCACACGTCACTGTGTCCGTAAACGGTTCACCAGGTAAAGCAGGCCTTGTCAACCTCGAGTCGCACTGTGTTATATGTATATTTCTTATTGTTTTTCTACACTTGCGTAATTAGAATGTCATCTCTGTGCGGTCGGTGCCACGAAGTCGTGAATGACAGTGTGCAGTGTAACTTGTGCTTGAATGATCTTCATTTTGCTTGTGGCGGTATTATTGAACAAGGATACCGAAAGCTTGGTGACCGGAAAAATCAGTGGAAATGCAGTTTATGCAAGACAGCTAGCAAGCCCTCGATCAAAATTCCCAGCTCACCTATGTCACCAACCTCACCGAGTCCTCTCACTTTAGAGAATATAATGCAGGAACTGGAAACGATTAATACTAAACTTATACCGCTTTTAAACTTGGTTGGTGACATTCAGAACATCAAAAAAGACATAAGTGAGCTTAAGACAATGAGTACAAACTTCGGCAGCCAGATGACTATACTGGAGGAGAAAGTACAAGAGGTGGACCTGGTAAAACAGGAGCTTATTTCGCTTAAATCACAAATGAGCACATTGGAAGATGAGATGAGCGTGAAAGATCAATGGCTGCGGGCGAACACAGTTGAAATAAAAGGAGTTCCTCAAAAGGTTGGCGAAAACTTACTTGATATTGTTGATAAAATCGGTAATAAAATCTCATACCCAATGGCGAAGTCTTCTATCAATTTCGTGACAAGAATTCAATCACGCGACAAGAAACCTAACACAAAAGCGATAATAGTATCCTTTGTTAACAAATATACTAAAGAAGACGCAAACAGTCTCTTACCCCGTTGGTTATCGGACTGCAGGGCTCTCAAAGAATATATATCAATGATCATTTAACAGCTCGAAATAAACAATTGTTATCTAAAGCGGAGGCACTCGCACGTGAGAATAATTTTCAGTGTGTGTGGGTAAAGCACGCCAAGATTTTTATTCGGAGGGACGCGACTTTACCGGTATTCACTGTGAAAAAGGAAGAAAACCTTGCAAAAATCTGTGCGAAGTCCTACAATGCATAAATCAAAGACTCGAATCAACATGCATAGTAAGATTTAATTTGTTTTTCTATTTTTATTTAAATGTTTCTGTTGTGCTTATTATTTCGATAGTTTGTAAATTATGTTTTGTTGTGAACGGGCCGCATGCGGCCCGTGGACCGCGGGCCGCATGCGGCCCGTGGGCGTTATTTGTGCGGCCCGCGGCAAAGTAAATTGTTTCAATAGTCAACTACATTACATGTCTTAATCATAAACAAAATCAATAACGGACTTTGTGTTCGAATCCTGCGACGTTGACTGACGAGTAATGACGAGTGACGAACTCACGATACGATAGTCTCCCACGGGCGGCGAGCGGGTAGCGTAGACCCGCGCTCACTGCTCGCCGCTCGTCGCCCGCGCTACTAAAAGAAAGATAACTGACGAAAATAGAAGTTTTCAAGAAAATTGGGAGGAAGAATTTTGTTTTATAAGTGGACATAAGGATGGTACTGATATTTGTTTAATATCCTGTCGCGGGATTAAGCGATACAATTTATTTCGCCTCTACACAAGTAAGCATAGTTCATTTACCGAAACCTACCCTTTAGAAACGGTTGAAAGAAAGAATAAAATAACTCATTTGAAATCGTCAATTCATCGTCAACAAAACATAATGACGACAGCGGTCGGGCAAAATGAGGCTGTTACAAAAGCATCATACCAAGTGTGTTACATTCTTGCAAAACGCAACGAAACCCTTTACTGATGCTGAATTGATGAAAGAGTGTATGATAACTGTTTCTCAAACGTTATTTCAAGGTGGTGTCAGTTCTGGCTGTGCCTTGCGCGCGTTCGGTCGTGTTGCTGCGCTGCCCGCCCGCTCGCTATTTTCGTATTTTCACGTACGTATTAGATTTCGACTTGCTCTGTTGGAAACGCCTGCGCTTGCGTGGAGTGGTGATCTTGTTGGCTCGATATACGTGTATACGTACATATATACGGGCTTGCGACATTATTTCTCCGCGTCTGGCTCGCGCGTAGCAACAAGGCGAGCCGTTAGGTAGACACGCCGTTCTGACGGCGGTCGGCCTTCCCGCGTTTTCGTAACGGTCGTTTTCCGAGACCTACGTGGTTTGTCGCGGCTGTGCTTACGTGTTTTGTGCTTGCGTGTTTACGCAATTGCATTCGCTGTGCGTATGCTTTTGCGTCTCGTGTAGGTACGGTTCGCGTATCGCCCGGTGTGACCAACTACGTGGGTTGCTAGGCAGCCGCGTCGGTTAACGGCGCGGCCGGCCCTCCCGCGGTTTTTTTTTTCTCAACGGTTATTTTCATAACGGTTTTCAATATTAGTGTTGTATTGTAAATCCACGTCTTTTGTCCGTTCGTGGTAATTCCGGTAGACGCCTAGCGGTGTCGTAAGCCGGGCTTGAGCGGGACCCGAGCGCTCGCCTCCCTCCTTCAGAGGGCGGCCATCTCGGAAGGGCTTGAGCTCTGGCCTTGGGGGCTTCCCTAGTCAGGGCTCTTGATTGCGCCAGGACCCTACCTTAACCCATCCCGCTATCCTATTCTCCGTGCGGCGGTTCTCTTCGCCCCGGAGCAGTTAGGGTTTGGTGCCGCCCGTTCGCCCTTAAGGCGAAGGGGCACACCGCGTCTCCCCGGTAGTGCCACCCCCCCCCGCCGTCACCCGGTGGGGGGTTCAGGGCATCGTTCACGCCCGGGTCTTAGGGCCCTATTTTAGTCCACTCGCCCTGCCATTTCCCCTCTGGAAATGGCTGAAGACTTCCCTCCAGAATTCGTCCGGGACCTAACCAGGTACATCGTCCTGCATTGCCCGGACATAGTCCGGGAATTCAGGGCGACGTACTCGCCCGCCTCGCCCGACGCGTCGCCCGCGCGCGCGTCGGCCCCCGCCCCCGCGCACCCTGCGCCTTCTGCGCGCCCCGCGACTCCGTTCGCCGCGCCGTGAACTGATTTAGTTGCGCCGCCCCTGACCCCCGCCGACCGCCCCGTCTCGCCATGCGGGTCCGAGCCTCTCTCGGACTCGGATATGGAGGTCGAGCGCGCGTCCGCGCGACGCGCCGCCCCCGCCCGGTCCCCGTCCCCGTCGCTCTCGTTGGAGGACAACTTCGTTCCCATCGCAAATGGGAAGCGGGCGCCCAAACCGCGCGACTCGCCGCCGCCTAAAATTCAGAAGGCCGGAAACGTTTCCGTTTCTCCCGGCCCCTCCGGCCCCCGGCCGTCTCTGTCTCCTAACGCGGCCGCGAGGGCCTCCCCCCTCGCACGCCCCGCACGTCCGAACTTCACTCCCCCGCCGCTTGTCATTCAGGACAAGAGCGCCTGGGAGCGCATCTCCAAGGCAATTAATAATCGCCAAATTAACTACACGCACGCGCGTTCCACCGCGCAAGGCATAGCCGTCAAGGTGGCGTCTTCGGACGACCACCGACGGCTATCCGCTTTCCTGCGATCGAACAAGATCGCATATTACACCTACACCCTGGAGGAGGAAAGGGAGCTCAGGGTGGTAATCCGCGGTGTCCGTAGGGAGCTGGACACCGCCGTCATCAAGGCCGACCTCCAGTCCCAGGACCTTCCTGTGCGCCAGGTGCACATAATGGTCAATGGGCGCTCCAAGGAGGCGTACGACATGGTGCTGGTCGTCCTCGACCGCACCGAGTCCGGCCGTAGGGTCTTCGACCTGAAGGCCATGTGCCACATATCTGGCCTCTCCGTGGAGGCCCCCCACAAACGTGGCACGTCCGGGCAGTGCTACAACTGCCAGCTATACGGGCACTCTGCCCGTAACTGTCACGCGCGCCCTCGATGCGTTAAGTGCATCGGGGACCACGCGACGTCCCAGTGCGCCCGTTCGAAGGAGACGGCGGCCGAGCCCCCCAGCTGCGTCCTCTGCGGCACCAAGGGGCACACCGCGAACTATCGCGGTTGCCCCAAGGCCCCGAAGGGGAAGCGCGGCCGGGCGAGGCGCGGCGGCCGCCGTCGCCCCTGCGCGGTTGCCCCCCCCCCTCTGCGCCCTCAGCGCAACACCCCCCCGCGCCCTCAGCGCACCCTCGTCCGGTGCCTTCTGCGCCAGCGACCACGGCTCCCCGCGCTCCCGCGCCACTGAAGCTGACCCCCCCTCCCCCGCCGCTCAGGCCGTCCCTCGGCGCCAACGCGTGGGTGAAGCCGCTGCCCTACACCGCGGCCTCCCACCCTGCGTCAGTGGACCCTGCCCGCCCCCCGAAGCGCGCGCCGGCGATCCCGCCGGTGGCGGCTTGTCCCCCTCCGCCCACTAACGTCAGTCAGGACGTCGACCTCATCATCAGCGTCTCGGCGGTGATAAGCCCCGCACTATTCCCCAGAGTCCGCGAACTCGCCCTCCAACTCCACGCCGCCACCAACTTGGCGGACCAGGTTCTCCTGGCCGCGGAATACAGGGACGTCTATGACGTCCTGGCGTCCCTCAGAACCCAACCCCCCCGCACCCAATAATGGATCTACGACCTCCCCGCCATAAGCCCCACAACCTATCCCTGGCGTTCTTTAACGCCGATGGCCTTCGCTCCCAGCGAGAGCAGGTTGCTGATTTCCTCCGAGATCACCAACTTGATATCCTCCTCGTGCAGGAAACCTTCCTCAAGCCCGCACAACGCGATCCTAGAATCGCAAACTATAACCTCGTGCGTAATGACAGAATCGGCTCCCGCGGAGGCGGTACTCTCATTTACTACAGGAGGTCCATTCACTGCATCCCTCTCGATCCCCCCGCGCTCACCAACATCGAAGCCTCGGTCTGTCGCGTCTCTCTCACGGGGCACCAGCCCATCGTGATCGCCTCCGTATACCTTTCCCCCACTAAATCCGTTCTCAGGAGTGACTTTGAAGCACTCCTCAATCTGGGAAGCGCCGTCATTCTGGCGGGCGACTTCAACAGCAAGCACGTGGCCTGGAACGGTCTCACCACTTCCCCTAACGGTAGGAGCCTTGACGCCCTGGTCGACGTTCTCGACTTTGACGTCATCGCACCTATGCACCCTACCCACTATCCTATCAATCCCAACCACCGACCCGACGTCCTGGACATGGCGCTTCTGAAGGGTGTCACCCTACGGCTGCACTCCTTGGAAGTAGTCCAGGAACTCGACTCCGACCATCGACCTGTAGTCATGAGACTCGGTTCCCCCCCTTCCGCCCCTCAGTGACCCAAAAAGACGGTGGTGGATTGGCATGCGCTAAGCACGGCCTTGGCGGATGCCGACCCTCCCCCCCTCTCAGCTCGGACTCCATCCCGTCCCCTCAGGACACCGATCAGGCCGTAGATGCCTTCACCGAGCACATCCGATCGGCTGTCAGTCGATCGTCCAAGCAGGTCGAGGCGAAAGTTCTCTACCTCAACCGCTTTCGACTGCCGGACGATGTTAGAGATCTCATTCGTTCCAAGAATGCTTCTATCCGAGCGTACGACTCCTACCCCACCGAAGCCAATCGGGCCCGGATGCGCGCTTTACAACGAGAGGTAAAGCGTCGTGTCGCGGAGGTCCGGGAGGAACGGTGGGGTGACTTCCTAGAGGGCATCGCGCCGTCGCATCTGGCCTACTGGCAGCTGGCGCGTAGCCTCAGATCCGACTCCACGACTGACATGCCCCCGCTGTCCCGCCCTTCAGGTGCAGCACCCCCAGCCTTCGACGACGACGAAAAGGCCGAGCTTCTCGCCGACTCCCTAGAGAGCCAGTGCGCCCCCAGCTCTCAGTCCGTCGACCAGTCCCACGTCGACGCGGTCGACAGGGAAGTCGAGCGCAGGGCATCCCTCCCCCCCGTCGATTCCTTGCCTCCTATCACGCAAACGGAGGTCGAAGATCTGATTATGGGTCTTAAATCTAAAAAAGCCCCCGGCCCTAACGGCATTTCGTATCGCGTTCTGAAATGCCTGCCCGCCCAACTCATCTGCCTCTTAGTGGCCATATTGAACGCCGCCATGACGAACTGCACCTTCCCCGCTAAGTGGAAGGAGGCGGACGTCATAGGCATTCTCAAGCCCGGCAAACCTCGCAATCTCCCCGCGAGCTACCGCCCTATCAGTCTCCTCAACTCCCTGGCCAAGATTTACGAGCGCCTCCTTCTGGCGAGGCTCAAAGACTTCGTAACGTCCAGGGGTATCCTTATCGACGAGCAGTTCGGCTTTCGAGCCAAACACTCTTGTGTCCACCAAGTGCACCGCATCACGGAGCACATCCTCTCCGGTCTCAATAGACCCGGAAGACCCATCTACACGGGCGCCCTCTTCCTGGAAGTCGCGAAGGCATTCGACAAAGTCTGGCACAACGGCTTGATCCAAGCCGTGACATGCCAGCCATGATACAAGCTCTACCAATTGGGTGTGCCGGACAGACTCGTGCTCATCTTACGAGACTTCTTGTCGAATCGCGCCTTTCGTTATCGAGTCGAAATGACGCGCTCCGCTTCCCACTCCATCAGTGCTGGAGTCCCACAGGGCTCAGTTCTCTCTCCGCTCCTGTTTAGCCTTTACACGAACGCATCCCTCGTTCGGGTGATGCTAAACTGGCCTTATTCGCGGATGATACCGCTCTCTATTTCTCCAGTAGGAGCAAGGGCATCATCACTTCAGAACTTCAGGCCGCCGCCAATACCCTAGGGGATTGGTTCAGGAAGTGGCGAATCGAGGTGGACCCGGACAAGAGCGCGGCGGTGCTCTTCTCCAGAGGTTCAACTTCGCGCCGCTCTCTGCGCCACCCCGGAAGGAACCGAGGTCAAGTGACCATGTTCGACCGACCCATTCCCTGGGTCAAACAGGTCAAATATTTAGGGGTCACCCTGAACAGTACCATGTCCTTTGGCCCGCACATCAAGCGGGTCCGTAACCGAGCATCCTTCGTGCTCGGTCGTCTCCATTCGTTAATCTGCAAGCGGAGTAAAATGTCCCTTAGAAATAAGGTGACGCTTTACAAAACTTGCGTTCGTCCCATTATGACTTATGCGTGTGCTGTGTTCGGGCATTCGGCCCCCTCTCACATCGACAGACTTCAAGCGGTTCAAAACCGCTTCCTCCGTAAAGCCGTAGGAGCCCCCTGGTTCGTACGGAACGTCGACCTCCACTCCGATCTAGGTCTCGAACCTATTCGCGCCTTTATTAAAAAGGCGTCAACACGTCACTTCGGGAACGCATCTACCCATGCGAATCCGTTAATCGTAGCCACCGCCGACTACGATCTCCATCCGGACCCCTGCCGCCACCGCCGGCCGCGACATGTTCGAACCGTTAGGCGCCCTCGAGTATGTCGCCTCTTGCCCTTCTGGCTGGCTGGAGCGTAGTGGTTGCACGCTCGCCGTTAAAATCCGGTGAAGCTGTAGAGGCCTCGAGGCCAACAGCGTAGATCATTCACACACACACGTTATTTCAAAATTTTTCAAATAGTAAAAAAATAATGGCACAAATAAAAAAGCTTACACTTTCTGAATCCTCCTGTCGCCGCCGTATTGAAGATATTTCGAAAAATTTGTTTGAGGAAGTAATTGACAAACTGAAAAACTGCAAATGCTTCAGTCTTGCTTGCGATTCCAGTACGGATATAACTTCTATGTCTCAGTGCTCATTATTTGTTCCGTACTGCACAATGGACGGAATCATAGAAGAAGACTTCTTAAAAGTGATTACCATCAAGGGTCATACGAGAGGTTATGATTTTATGGACGTTCTAAAAGAATTTGTAGAAAAACACAGAATACCTGTAAATAAGTTGATATCAGTGTGTACTGATGGTTGTCCGTCAATGGTGGGTGCAAATAATGGTTTGATTGCTTTAATGAAGAAGGAATGGAATTTACCTAATTTGTTGCCCATTCATTGCTTGCTGCATCAAGAAACTTTAGCATGTAAAATTTCGAATAACATATTAAAAGACGTGATGAATACGATTGTAAACATTATAAATTTTATTCGCACGCGCGAACTTACACATCGAAAATTCAAAGACCTTCTTGAAGAATTACAAGCTAATTATGCCGATGTTATTTTACATACAGCCGTCAGATGGTTAAGCAGAGGAAGAGTATTAGAACGGTTCTTTCATTTAAACAAGAAATAATACTTTTTTTGCAACAAAGTGGCAAAGTATTCCCCTAACTACAGCAAAATGACTGGTGGACACTTGCGGCTTTTTTGACCGATATCACTATGAAATTAAATATTCTTAATTTAGAGATGCAAGGACCTAACAAATTAATTGGGCAAATAACAAATAAAGTGTTTGCATTTGAACTGCAATTATATATAAACGAACTCGAAACAGGAGATTTTTCAATTTTTTCAACTGTTTCTGCTCTGAAATCCGAAGTTTCTATTCCCGATAGTACTATCCATCAAGATTTGATATCCTATTACATACTAGAGAAATACAACGAAATACAACATAGATTTGACGATGTGCGTGAAATTAAGAAGTGCTTTATACTCGTGGAATTTGTTTTAACCATATTTTCTTCAACATATCTCTGTGAAGCTTCATTTTCGAAATTGAGCTTCCTAAAAAATAAATACCGTAATCGTCTGTTCACTCATTTAGAAGACACCATAAGGATTGCATGTAGTCCAAAAGATGCCAATATACAAGAAACAATTAAAAAAGTTCGACACCATAATTCCTAATTACAAAACAATCGTATTTTTGATTACGATGTTGAACTTTTTTAATCATTTCTTACCTACCTATGTTTATAAATTAAATTATCTTTTTCTAATAAATATTCTAATGATCAATATGTACTTTTTTCGATATCAACTCCCACGCGAACGACGTCGCATGCATCGCGGGCACAGCTAGTGCGAAGTAAATAACGAAGTGAGCTGAATATATAAATAAAAATGAATAAAATAAAAAATAAAATAAAAAAAATATATGTGCGCAAGGGCTCTTATGGCGCCCTCACATACTCTGGCCCGGCCCTGGCACTCACATTGTCATGTGTGGCCCTTGGCCAGTAAAGTGTGACGACCAATGGTTTAGATCATAAGATGCTACTATTGAAGCTTCAGATGCTACTATTGAAGAATCGGCATTAGAGCTATCTCTTCAGATGGTTAACTTCATATATCAGGAATAGGTCTCAAGCAGTCGTACTTAATGGATTTATATCTTTCTGGTCTAGTATACCATCAGGAGTGCCACAGGGATCTCTGTCGGGACCTCTCTTGTTTACAATTTTCCTTGATGACCAATGCTTCCTATTTTCAATTTCATTTTTGCGGTGGCGCCACTGCCGCGCAACAAGTTAGCTCCGTGCAAAAGTGTTCTTTAAAAATATTTCCAGCTACACAAAGTGCAGTTTTTTTATCTCATTGTCAAGAACAGTATACAAACTCGCAGTGACAGTGCTTTTCAAGCAAAATCCGAACGAATCAGTTCGATAATCCATAAACTAATAATTCACATACAACGCCTATAATTAACGCTTTTCAAAAAGGAAAAAGTTCTACAAGATTGTGAAAAAACCTAAAAATGCTCATAAATTAAAAAATATTAATACGCCAAAGTGATTAACAATACAAAACTTATCAACTGTGCCAATATGTGATAAGTGAAGATCGTTTTTTATTTGAATTCGCAACTCGGACTTGAATCTAATTGTTTACACTACAAGTAGCGGCATCTAGCGGTCTAATGATTCTGCTCATGGGAATGTTGATAAAACAGTTTTCCTGCGTAGACTGATAGAATTAGCAATTTGATAACGTCGTGTGTGTTAGTCATAGCGCATTTATGCTAAGCGCGGTTCGCATTCGGAGTAACCAATTTCGATAGTGAGCCCACACTTGTTTTTTGCATACAATGGTTGTGTAGTGCCACATTTATTGTTGAATCCCGAAGAAATTTTAACAAAAATTATTGAATCTTAGCAAAAAGTCTCAGGTATTCGGGGTTCGATCCAGCGACTCGTGGTGCAGCCGCTCAGTCCTCCAGGCTAAGGTCCGATAGCGCATATCTTAACACAACGATAGTATAATTTCATAAAAATGAAATGTAATGCGTGCAATTCAACTATTAACAACGCGGGATATTTGAAATGCTCGGTGTGCACGGACTTATTTCACCAAGAATGCCTAAATATCAGTAAGGATCAATTCTTGAAGTTGAACCCAGATTTTTTTTTTAATCCTGGGTCTGCCCAGCATGCATTAATGTGACCCGTCGTAAACAATCAAACCTCGGTACGCCAGTGCGCGGGACTCAGCTGCCTCTGTTCGAAAGCTCCTTGGATATGTCTTGTAATAATTTCGAATACCCTGAGCCATCAGAAATATCTATCCACCAACAATCTTTGGTTTTTCTATTCTTTCTTATAGTTCTCATAGTTCTCTTCTCATAGTGATGTTACGATGGAGATTATTAGTAAACTTTTAGACCAGAAATTAAAATCATCACTTGCTGATTTTACACAAAGCTTCAGACACACTCTGAAAGAGGAAGTCAGATCTCTCATGCGAAGTGAAATAGGCTCAGTGGTCAATCGACTGAAAGGAGAATTTACAACTACGACTGATTTCATTTGTGCTGAACAAAACGATCTGAAGGCAGAAGTGGAAAAAAAATTAAAAATTATAAAAAGCTTGAAAATGATAACTCAAAATTGCGCAAAGACATGTCCAATATTGAGAAACGACTGGTGTACATGGAGAAAAATTCGCGAAATATGAATTTGGAACTTCAACTAATCCCCGAAAACCACAACAAAAAGTGCGTCGATTTATTTGAATAATGTCGCAAAGTTTTTTGCGACATTGTTCAGGTTCCAATCTGTGAATCGGACATTCGGGCATGCCGTAGGGTTGCCAAAATCAAAAAGAACTCCGTCCGTACCAGGAACATACACGTCTCCTTATCTACATCTATCCTGAGGGACACCATTCTTTCGGCCACCCATCGCTACAAAAGAACTCATCCTAACGAACATCTCAATGCAACTCAGCTCGGATTAACTGGAGGAAAGCTTTATGTAACAGAGTATCTCTCTCCAGAAATGAAACCACTTCACTCTGCCGCGAGACAGACATGCAAAGACAAACATTTCAAATATGTTTGGATAAAATACGGTCGGCTATTTGTTCGTAAGGACGAGTCTAGTAATGCTATAAATATAGGGAATATATCCATATTCCCTATATTTATAGCATTATAGGATGAAGTTGTAATGCATAGTTTGAATAGTAAAATACGTAGTGTTTCTATTTGGTACAGTTCCACTATTATGATTGTTTTTTATCAAAATGTTAACCGTTTCCGCTCAAAGATTAATGAATATTACTTAAATGTACTTATTTGGGACTTTGATGTTACTTGCCTATGTGAAACAAACATAGCTGATGATATAATGGACAATGAATTCTTTGATCAGAGATATAATGTATTTCGTCGTGATCGTTCTAGCACTAACAGCAAAAAATCGCAAGGAGGGGGAGTTCTTATAGCTATTAAGAAAAGCTTTAATGTCACTCGCAATTCGACATCGGAAAGCGAAGCAGAAGATGTTTGGATTCGCGTTCTTCCTGCAACTAACACAGATTCTATAATTAATATTTGTGTGTGTTACATACCACCTGACACTCTGACCACCAACAAAATTAACTTCTTTAGCCATGTACAAAATATTATACTTTTTTTTTTGTTTTTTTTTATTTTTAAAAAACGTTGCCCCACACTAGGATTAATTCCTGTGTCGTGGGTGCGTTTACAAACATGAATATTCCCATACACAAATACCCAGACCAGAACAAATAATTGTGGATCACACAAAGATTTGTCCCGTGCGGGAATCGAACCCGCGACTATAAGACACAATGGGCGGGGCGGGCTAAGCCCTTAACCACTGCGCTAAATCGTCCGTCAATACTCGATTAGGATGATTTAAATGAATTTGTATTAATTGGCGACTTCAACGTCCCAAATATAAGCTAGTCGAAATCGTGCAGCTCGTATGAGGCGTTGCCAAGCGAAGCGCAAGGCAGAGACGCAGAACTCCTCTTAGAGTTTTTGTCTATTTGTAACATGAAACAATTTAACTGTATTCCTAACGACAGTAACCGCTTCCTAGATTTAATAATTTCGACAATGTCATCACTACTAGTTACTTCTACTGACCCATTGAGCAAACCCGATCATCATCATCCACCATTAAAAATTGATGTAGATACGAACATATCACTAGCTTTCAAAGCGAATAACAGACGACGATTCAACTTTCACAGATGCGATTATTCGTCTATTAAATCTGAACTTGGCAGCTTTGACTGGTGTGCCCTGTTGTCTGAAACCGATGTTGACAAAGCCGTTGAAAAGTTTTATGTTATACTCAATAGCTCAATAAAACGACATACTCCTCTAACGCATAGTAAGACAGCGAGTAGGTATGAAAGATAGTATCGGTGTAAAGATGAGAAAGGGCATGCTCCGTTGGTTCGGGCATATAGAAAGAATGCCAGAGGAAAGAATGACAAAACAGTTATACAATGTGAAAGTGGAAGGATGCAGGTACCGGGGAAGACCTAGACTATCTTACCACGACCAAATAAACCGAGTCTTATCTGATGGAAAAGTCAAGAGTCTCCGTAACCGGCGAGCGTGTATGAGACGAACTATGAGAGTCGAGGAAGCCAGAGAGGTATGTAAGGAAAGAACCTGTTGGAACTCTGTACTCTCTGCCTACCCCGCAAGGGATCTGGCGTGAGGTTATAGATAGATAGATAGACTCCTCTAACGAGAGTAAAATCTAATTAGTATCCCGTATGGTTCAACGCGCCCCTTATAAACTGTTTACAGGAGAAGCATAAATTCCACACTAGATTTAAAAAATATAAAAACCCTAGAGACTACGATACATTTAATTTATTGAGATCTCGCTGCAAATCCCTCTTGAAAACTTGCTATGACTCTTTTATCACCTCAATCGAGGGTAATTTGTCATCCAATATAAAATCATTCTGGACTCTAGGCGACGTGGTTTTTCAATGCCTAAAACTCTGAGACTGGGTAACATCGTAACATCTGATGCGCAGCAGGTATATAAATTATTTTCTGAATTCTTTGGCTCCGTGTTTGATAAATCAATATGTACAAATGCAAGTATAGATGATGTAAGCTGTAATCGCACTCTGCCTAAAACACATAACCGAAGACAACATATTGGCGAAGCTTAAGAAACTCGACATTAACAAGGGTGCAGGTCCGGATAGGTTACCGCCAATTTTTCTAAAATCTTGCGCTGATGAACTTAAAACGCCACTTCATATTCTATTAAACCGGTCATTGTTGACTGGTGTCTTTCCTACAAAGTGGAAAACTGCTTTTATCGTTACAGTTTATAAGTCTGGTGTCAGAATGCAATGCGAAAATTATCGCCCTATTAGTATGCTATCTTCTATAGCGAAAATTTTTGAACAACTTGTGTATTACTCTTTATACAATCACGTATCTCCACTAATATCAACTAGGCAACACGGTTTTGTAAACTGTAGGTCCACAGTCAGCAATTTACTCATTTATAAAGACTATCTTTGCTCAGCATTTGCTAAGCGCCAACAACTGGACACGATTTACACGGATTTTTGCAAGGCATTTAACAAAGTGAACCATTCACTACTTTGTGAAAAGCTTATTGCATTTGGTATCTGCGGTGACCTACTTCGATGGACTAGTTCATATCTTTCACGAAGGAGTCAGATCGTAGCTTTAAAGGGCTTCCTTTCATCTGAAATTATAGTAACGTCGGGAGTCCCCCTAGGATCTCATTTGGGTCCTCTATTTTTCATTATTTACTATATGCGGATGATTTGAAGATATTTACTACTATTTGCTGCGCTAATGACGCTTTACGTCTTCAAAATGATCTAGACAGAGTTATTGAATGGTGCCCTAATAACCATATGTCTCTTAATGTCGATAAATGTCTCACGATTTCCTTTACGAAAAAGCTGAATAAAATCATGTTTTCTTACAATATCAATAACTATGCTCTTAAACGCAAACGCACCGTAAAGGATCTAGGGATATTATTTGACGAACAATTAACATTTTGTGAACATTACAACTATATATGCTGCAAAGCAACAAAACTACTCGGGTTTATTTTTAGAACTTCTAAGCCATTCAAAAATCCTCATTATTTACTTCTATTGTACTATAGCTTAGTTAGGTCAATACTTGAATATGGTTCTATTATCTGGTCTCCTTTTTACTCTGTACATAGTGATCGCATTGAAGGCATTAAGAACAAATGCCTTAAGATGATATGTTACCGTTTGGGATTAGGCCGTTCCATATCTTGTTATGAGGATAGACTTACCAAATTCAACGTCCAAAGACATTCGTTAAGACGTAATTATATTGATACTATACCTCCACAAAATTATTCACTCCCGCATAGATTCCCCCGAATTACTTTCTTTAATAAATTTTAACACCAGATACAAGATCCGCAATCCAAACATCTTCGTATTGCAAATTTATAAGAACAACACCTCATACTACAATCCGGATGTGTCGTTCGTTTAATGACTTGGCAATCAAATATAAATGCCTCGACATAATGAATGGCAAATTTGTATCATTTTCAAAGGGTCTAAGGAAATTAATATTCAAATCGAATACCTAACCAATTTAACATGTCTATTTGACTAGGCGCTATAAATAGTCACGGTTAAGTTGCATTTTATTTAATTTTTTTGTCTATATCACCTTTACCTGTCAAGTGGGAGGCTCATTTTAATTTAAACTATCCTTCTTTGCGACTAGCCTACTACTGTATTTTGTTTATCCTTTTCTGTCTAAAACTCATGCCGATCTATCTTATGTAAAGATTACCAATATAGGTAATCTATTAATAATACCAGTTTGCACGTTAGTAATATAGATTAGGACACATGCTTTGGAATATAATCTAGTTATTTAAGTTTTGTCTTTATATTGAATTTGTAGCGATTGTATTCTGTTTTGTGTCTGAAATAAATAAATAAAATAAAAATAAATTATCTTCTATTTGCTGAAGACATCAAAAATTTTTCAAGTTGTAAATAATGACTCTAACGCATTGAAACTCTAGGAAGATCTGGAAAGACTTGTCGCTTACTGTCATCAAAATAAACTAGACTTAAATGTAAGTAAATGTTTTCTATGAGATTTAGCCGAAAGAAAAATCCGCATTGTTATAACTACAAAATTAAAAATCATAATTTAGATAAAAAACACGTAAAAGATTTAGGAGTTATCCTAGATTCTAAATTACAATTTTGTAATCATATTACTGCTGCTACCAACAAAGCATTTAGAGCGTTAGGATTTATAATGCGTATGACAAAGTCTTTCAAATGTATGAAAACCATTAAATTCCTTTACTGAGCTTACGTCCATAGCCATCTCGAGTATGCTAGACAAATTTGGAATCCATGTTACGAATTATATAATCTTATGATTGAAAGGGTTCAAAAAAAGTTTACACGATTTCTTCCTTACAAATGTATGATACCTAAACTTGCTTATGACGAACGCTGTACCAAGCTTCATCTCTTACCTCTTTCTGCTAGACGTAATATAGCAGATATTATATTACTTCTCAAGTTAATAAGGGGAGATGTTGATTGTCCGGCTTTGCTAAGCAAAGTAACTTTTCAAATACCACCTCGGAACAGCTATAAACCTTTCAGCTTGACGTTTGCTCACACAAACTATAGACGAAACAGTTTCCTTATTATAGCCAGTAGGACATTTAATGATCTTAACGATATGAGTTTGGATTTGTTTCATAATAGTATTGGTAGTGTAAGAAACAAATTGTTAAGACCAATTGGCACGTCTAAACCTAATTAACATCGTGTTTGTGTATATTTTTGCTTTGTAGTTAGTTTGTATTTTTGCTCTTGCTTTGTAGTTAGTTTGTATCGGTTACATGTGCTTTTTTAAAAAAAGAAACATAAAACACTGTGACTGTTATTAATAGTTGTTTTCTACATGTGATAGCTTATAATTAGCTTTTAGTTGCTACTTTGTGTCTAACTAGAATACTCATAAGCTGTTAGCTATCCTAATAAAATAAAATAAAATTTAGAATCCGTAGCTTTGTGGCTACCACCCCGGCAAAGCCAACAGGTGACATCTGCATCCAACACGGAACAGGTGTCACCTGGATGCGGCTGAGCACACCGAAAACAACGTGGTTGAGATCTACATTGGACTTAAGTGTGGCCAAATCTGCAACAGTTAGAGCAAATGATGGTAGGCAAATGATAGATGGAAACAGCTAAAGATGTGTTATAGCAAAAAACCCTCTCAGGGAGGGTATGTCCAGTGAACGTCAACATCACTGTGCTTGATGGAATCCTTTGTGTTGAGTCACCTTTCTTTGATTTTATGTTAAGGCGCTTAAACTACCTTGCCACAATAAGCAGGCATCACAATACCAGCAACCAGATATTCTAAGGACCATTTCAAATCAAATCAAATCAAATCAAAAGTTTTTTACTCATGTAGACCAAAAGGCACTTATGAATAGTCAAAAACAGAAAATTATTATTACTTAAGACTCTACCACCCGTTCGGAAAGTCATTCCTGTGGAGAAGAAGGGCAAGAAACTCCACGGTTACTCTTTTTTAAAAATGAGGTTTACAATTCTTTTTGTATACATTGCATTTATGGAGTATGGGAGAACAATGCAGAACGAGCTAAATAGATGTGCTTAAGTATAGATTAATCATAAGTGTACTTAGATTCATGATATTGGTCAGTGTCTACATAGTCCTCTCATTTACAAAATAGAGATGTTGTAGAGGTATATAATAAAAAGCATAATAATAATAGTAAGAGAAAGTGTTACTATAAAATATGTAAAGAGCGCGTACAAAACAACTGGTCATAGCTCCAGTGTGATGCCGAACGAGACAAAATTCATCAGCATTATGGTACACGTTCAGTCAGACAAAGTGCAGGGGACGGACCAGTCCCCACCAGCAGCACCCGTTCACGAGTATGACCTGAGAAGCAGCCATCACTCTCCTCAACCATTTTAGAGGGAAAAGAATGACCCGCTCCACAGAGCCGCCACTAGCAAAGACATTTTAGTGAGCATGACCAATCCACGACCCTGTCGACATCGTTCGAGAATAATATTTAAAATCAATGAACGCTCGCTAGGCAGGACACGCTGCACTTAACATTATATTCTTCTAGATTTCAGTTAACTTGTGTAAAGGCATTTTTATCATTTAAAAAATCATTTAGTGTATAATATCCTTTACTCATTAGTGAAGATTTAATATACTTTTTAAATCTGTCAAGTGGCAACTCTAACATGGGCTTTGGTATCTTATTGAAGCAGCGAATACCGACTCCTACGAAGGAAGTAAATACTTTTTTAAGCCTAACAATTGGTAATACCAGTTTATGTTTATTTCTAGTATTTAATTTATGAACGTCACTCACTTTATTAAATAAATGGATATTCCTACGTATGTACACTATGTTGTCGTATATATACTGTGAAGCGACCGTGAGAATGTTGATCTCTTTAAAAAGTTCTCTGAGGGAAGCCCTAGGTCCAAGATTATAAATGGCACGGATAGCTCTTTTTTGCAGTATGAATACATTTTCCACGTCAGCAGCGTTACCCCACAGTAGGATACCATAAGACATAATGCTATGGAAGTAACTAAAATAAACTAGACGTGCTGTATCCACATCCGTAAGTTGCCGTACTTTCCACACTGCATAAGCAGCGGAGCTAAGTTTACCCGCAAGCGATGAGATATGGGCCCCCCATTGGAGTTTGGAGTCTAGGGTAATGCCTAGAAAGACAGTGGAGTTCACGAGGTCCAGCTTTGTGCCATTAATAAGAATATTCGTAGCATTAACTTTTACATTGGGCATAGTAAATTTAATACACTTTGTCTTGAGTGAATTAAGCAATAGATTGTTTATTTCGAACCAATTTGATATCCGTGAAAGAGCACCATTCACATCGTCAAAATTAAGCTTAGCTCTGTCAACTTTGAAGATCAATGAGGTATCATCTGCGAATAGTACAATGTCACAGACATCACGGACAAAGTTCGGCAGGTCATTAATATATACTAAAAAGAGAAAGGGTCCTAAGATGGAGCCCTGTGGAACACCAATTGAAATATTAACTTCCTGAGACTTGACCCCGTTAATCTCAACACATTGAGACCTTTCACCTAAGTATGAAGCTAATAAATTAAGGGCAGTGTTTTTAATACCGTAATGCCTTAGCTTTTTAATAAGGGTTGCATGCTCAACACAGTCGAATGCCTTAGAGAGATCACAGAATACACCAATTGCATTCTGCGATGCCTCCCAGGCACCGTAAATTTGCTGAAGCAGACCTACTTGCGCGTCTGTGGTTGAACGTCCCTTAGTAAAACCATATTGATCACCGTGTAACAGCTTATTCTCATTAAAGTGGTTAAGCAATTGATTGAGTAGGATCTTTTCATAAATTTTACTCAAGGCCGGCAAGATGGAAATCGGTCTAAAATTGGAAGGCTCGTTTTTTATCCCTGATTTAAAAATCGGTACAACTTTACTAAGTTTCATTAAGTCGGGGAACCTACCCTTCTCTACACATTTATTAAATATCGTCGCCAGCGCAGGTGCTATAGCCATTACTATGCTATCTAGTATTTTTAATGATATACCCCAGAAGTCGACAGTGTTTTTAATGTTTAACGACTTAAAGGTTAAGATTATGTCTGTCGGGGTCACATATTTAAATTCAAACAAGACATTGCATTCTTTTACACTGCTTTTTAATATTAGTTCAGCTTTTCGGGAAGAGGAGTTCAAAGAGCCAGTAGTATGAACTGGAATTTCACTAAAAAATTTATTAAAAGCCTGCGCAATATCGAAATCATCTGTTAAGATGTTATCATTAATTACAAGTTCAATATGATCATCGCGTGGTTGAGTTCTCCCAGATACACTGTTAATTATACCCCATGTGGTTTTGATCTTATTTGATGACCTTTTGATCATATTGCTATAATATAAAGACTTTGCTGCAGTACACACCTTCCTAAAAGTCTTCGAGTAGTTTTTAACATATTCCAAGAAAGCTGGGTTTTGATTATATGTTTTCGTATCATACAGTTCATACATCTTAGCTCTACTTTTATGAATTCCTACAGTAGCCCAATCACTAAACTTTGCTTTCTTGGCCGTTGAAAATGATTTTATTTTAAATATATTATCGAATTCTGATTTCATGGTATCAAAAAGGTTTTGATATAGGTAATTGGGATCATTATGTAACCAATCCATATTAGATATGCGATTGTAAACTTTATCCCTAAAACAGTTTATACGTCGATCTGATATCGGCCTACAAGTAACTTTACATAACTTAGGTATAAGGTGGCTGGGTACTGACACCAACAAACCACTATGATCTGAGGGCAAAGCGTTTATAATTAATTTATCAAACACTTCACAGTCGCAAAACACATTATCTAAACAGGTAGCAGACGTAGCAGTGATTCTAGTCGGTTCATTAAACAAGCATACTAGATTAAAAGATTTAAAAAGAGTAATTAGTCTACAGCTAATGGATGACTTTTCGATTAGATTGACATTGAAGTCACCACATATAATGCTTTGCTTTTTAATACCAGATATTTTTTTTAACACCTCTTCCATAACGTTTTCAAATGTATTAAAATCACCTGAGGGCGGTCGGTAAACGCATGCTACAACATAACTATCCAGTTCGACACAAGATATCTCAACAATGCGTTCAATAGAAAGACCCATAATGTCCTTGCGCTCTTTACACTTGATGTCGTTGGCGACTAATATTAGAGACCCTCCGCGTATGGCTGTTTTTCTTGTGAACGCACTCAACACTGTGTACTGACTTTGATATTTGATTATTTCATGAGATTTCAGCCAATGTTCAGTAACACAGAATAAATGGACGTTGTATTTCCTAAGAAATAATTCTATCTCGAGATCTTTGCCAGCTAAACCTTGCATATTCTGATGAAAAATATTTAATTCTATTGACTTAGCTGTTGTCGCATTTACTAGTTTAAACTATGGTCACACAACCTAATGTTGCTGCCAGTATCAATCATTTTATTTTGGTTTATATTGCATATAAACCAAAATAAAATGATTGATTTAGTCGGGATGTTCCGAATCACGCCCATACGGTATATTAAAAATTTTGGTATGTAGACTGAGTTCCCCCCATAAACATCACTAGATACAAATTTGTTGGCAGATTCAGCACAACTAAATTCAATCGATATTTTATTTCTGCCAACCGATGTGATGCTGTCCTCCAAAATACCAGATACTTTATTCTTGTGCAGGAATTGGGCAAATTTTAATAATTTTAGGGGTGAACCAGAGGAGGGATCACTCTCCGAGCGAGAGACATAGACCACGAATGGCCCCTTGTCCCAATCATTGTACCGCTGGATAGAGCCGTTCTCGAAGCCTGGTTTAATGTAGACGGACTGGATAGATTCTGCTGAGGATCTAGATTTTTTCCCTTCATTGGAGACCTCAGGGCCAGCTGAGCGCTTTAAAGAGGTTTTAGTACTAGTAGTTACGTCTGGAGGAGAACCTCCGCCCACATCAGGGGGGTCATCTACACTCATTCCCCTAAGGGATAGAGAGGTTAAAACAGAAAGATTCCACAAATACCTCGTCCAATCCTTGAGAAACACAATATCAAAAACTTAAAGCTACAAGTTAAAATGGAAAAAAATTAAATTGAATTCGACACACGTCAAAAAAACAACCATTTGCAATCCTTGTCAATGACAGAATCCTGGCTTTGGCTTACCTTGGCAGGCTGACGCGTTGGCTGACATTACGTCCGTTACACACATCTTGTGTGTTTCACGTACCACTACCCTTCGGCGTTAGGTTTGTTGGACTGTTTGTCAGTGTAGATCGCTAGTGTCAGTCAGTTGTGAATTTCCTGAATAATAATATATATTTACGATGATGATGATTACGTATGCCCAAGACTTTGAGAGGAGGTAAACAGAAACAGTGTTCAAAATGGGAAAATTCCGTAAGCGTGAAAAACCTGAGAAAGTGCTAGTAATTCTCTTATAACGATTATGATGACAGGTTTCCGCCATGATAGGTATTTCATAGCGGAAACCTGTAAAATAATGTTAATGGGGTCCATATTTCAGTTACCCGTTTTTATCTATATTATATTGTAGTATAAAAATAATTGGACATTATTTACTGTTTAATTCCATGTGATTAACTTGTAGAGATGGAAAAATACCTACTTACTATTATTAGCCTAAGATCCGTATCCTTATAAAATATATATAACTCTATTTCTGGAGTCATCCAGATTGATGATTTTAAGTATGTCTTACATGGTGATATCAAAAATGTTACCGGTTTTTTTGTATCAGCTCGAATTCCCGAGATATAAAAAAAAAACAGTTTTCAGAAAAAAATAATATTTTATTGGTATTAAACATCAAGAAATTGCCTTTTAAGTTATTTTCTAGAATGAGACTGACGTGGGCAATCTCGCATGATTCCCCAGCAATAGTCGGCCATCATATGGGTGTCCCACCCTCCTTGGTATCTATTCTCCATCGTTTTTATGTCTTGGTGGAAACGTTCTCCTTGTTCTTCGCTTAAATCTCCTAAATTGTGTTGAAATTGATCTAGATGACTATTAAGATAGTGTAATTAACCGACTTCAAAAAGGAGGAGGTTCTATGTATGCTTTTTTTATGTATGTTCAGCGATATTTCCGTCAATTGTGGACCGATTTTGATAATTTTTTTGCATTGGGTTCAGTATAGCTCCAAGGTGGTCCCATTTTAATTTCATTGGCATTGGACCTTCGACTTAGAAGATACACCAGGGAACTCGTTAACGACAAACAATACGCATGAGTAAATTGAGATATTATGAATATTACGTCAATCCTATAGGTACCCTACTAAAGAACTAAGCAGTATATTAGCCAACTTCAAAAAAGGAGGTTCATAATTCGTCCTTTTTTTGTAACTCCTTTGCTTATGAACCGATTTTGATGATTCTTTATGCATTGGGTTCAGTATAGTTTTGAGGTGGTCCTATTTTAATGTTATTGGTATTGGACCTTGGACTTTGAAGATACAAGAGGGAACTCCTTAACGGCGAACAGCACGAATGTATAGATTCCGTTATTATAGTCATTATATTAATCCTGTAGGTACCTTACTGTACAACTCAGCAAAATAAAATAATATCGGTATATAAATATTACTAAATAATGCACTCGTCATTTAAAATTGTAAAATATAAATCTTTTAAAAAAAAAAAGGTAAACCGACTTCAAAAAGCAAAAAATAAATATTTGAAGTCGGTGCCAAGTAACCGACTGCACCAACCAGCACCGACTTTAAATATTTATTTTTTGCTTTTTGAAGTCGGTTTACCTTTTTTTTAAAAATATATTTTTATACTCATCTTACAGCCTGAATTTTTGAAACGAACCAGCATATCTTCTAATAATTCTACATAGTTATCAGCCTTATGATTTCCGAGGAAATTTTGTACAACTGCTACAAAAGATTTCCACGCAAGGCTTTCCAGATCATTCATAGAAGTCTCAAAATTAGTGGTGTCTTTCATTAACTGACGTATTTGAGGTCCATCGGACACCTGCTTTTAGTTTTTCAGTACTTAAACCAGAATATTTCTGTGAAATTAACTGAAAACATTGACTATTTCAGTCGAGAGCCTCAACAAACTGTTTCATCAGCCCTAATCGTCCGTCATTTTCTGAATGCTGAGTAGGTCTTTGTGCTGCAGAAATATTAGGGTATTTGCATTTACGGCGATTGTTTTTGTTGATGCCCACTATATTAGTCATACAAAAGTAACAGTCGTCATAATGATTTTTTTGTTCTCGCCATATCATAGGCACTCCAATCTTCAAAGCCTTACGTGTCCCTTTCTCCCATTGTCGCAAATGTTCAACGCATAGTTTACATACACTATGAGGCGCCCACACTTTATCTTGGTCTCGAATTTCAATACCGAAGTAAGCAAAATACAGACGATTCACAGTGTCTGTTATCGATTTACGCTGATCTTTTAGTATGTATTCACTACAAACATAACAAAATGTATCAGGATTGTTAACACAACATCTGGACGTACTAGCCATAATGATATAGTAACATAAACTTTATCGATGTTACTGTGATAATGACTACTTACGAAAAAGACCGGGAAAAAAATTAAATGAGGGTAGAAGGTAAACTAGAGCTGATGAGTAAAAATAACGTATGACAAATATTGTACATTACCTACTTTATCGACCGCAGGCACAAACAGGGCGGCACCAAAAAAATAATTTTTTTTGTAGGCCTGTGTTATGGATTCTTGTGATGGAAAGTAAAGATCCCGATTTAAAAGAAAACCTGATCAATTTGAAAGCAAACATCGCGTATTTGACAAATTTGTTCAAAAATTTTTATGACATCAACTTACAATTGCAAGGGGACAGCTTCAATTTAATAAAAACAAAGGGTGCAATTTCAGCTTTTTTTGGAAAATTGAATTTTATGAAGCAAAATATTAGTCGGCGCGAATTTTCCCAGTTTTCAAAGTTGTCACAGGTAGAATGCCTTGATGAGGATATTCAGACATACGTTCAACATTTGCATGATTGTTCACCCTGCATGATAACTTCAAAATCAGATTTGAAGATATTCTGACGATGGAAATACCACCATGGATCATAAATCCATTTGATGAAACGGAAGTGGAGAATGTGATATTACAAGAAGAGCTACTCGAGCTTAGCACTAATGAGAGGCTGAAGGTGAAATTTAAAAGAGGGTATCAAACATTTTGGCTGCAAGCAGAAATACCCGAAAAATATCCTGGACTGTAGGGAATTGCGAGAAAGCATTTTTGAAAGCGTTCCCATATCTTGATATCTTGTCGTTGTATCGTTGTTCATATCTTGTCGAAATAAGTGTTAGTGTCGTTACAAATCTTTTAACGAAAAAAAAGAAGCAGATTGAATATTACGAAACGGGGATATTTGCGGTTATTCGTAACAAAACTGAAGCCAAATATTCATTTTTTTCTGTCAATCCATCAAGTACATCCCTCCCAATAAAATTATGACTTATTTTGTGATTGTCATTGAAGAAGTTACGTTACGTTATTAATGTTTAATTTTAAATATATTACGACTGTTATCATATTACAATGTAATATGATAACAATAGTAATTAATAGTGTAATAATTACATATTTGAATAAATACAACACAAAGAAATATAATATTTTTCTTTTTATTTATAGGTAGTTTTCTAAATGAAATAAGTGAGAATTGATTGGTTCCTTGTGCTGTGAGTAGATGTCAAAAAAGTACAGTTGGATGGAATCACTTTTTTGATTGGCCAACTTTACTTTTTTGACATCCACTCACAGCACAATCAAAAAATAAACCGCGATAAAATCCGTAAAATAGTTTTATTTCAAAAAAGGGATACTTAAAACAAAGTACAATTGTTAAGCAACAACAGGCACGTCAAGCATTAAAATCGGATACCTCCTTTTTACAATTTCATATAATAATATTAGTCCTGTTAAGAAACTGTACCACCGTAGGGCACGGGCCTCCTCGCAAACTTAAAATTTCATAATGCTTTTAAATTAGAGATTATCAAAAAGACAACTTAATTCTTATTATGTTTATTACATAGATTTTTTAACAATAAATGTGTTTTGCTATTATTTATATCCCTGATTTATACAATTTAAATAAGTAATATTATTGATTACCACTTTTTTATGACTGAATCGAGAATCAATTTGATTCAACAGGTTTCGGAATCGATCTACTGAATCGATTCAGTGGTTAAGATCGATCTAAAAAATCCAATTCTTTGTCTCGAAAAAAACTATTACTTCTTCAATCGATTTTAAATTGGCATGCCTAGCCACAGGCTTCGATTAAATAGTATAATCATTCTAAGTTCAGAGTACTTTTCAGTCATATAAAAATCTTAATTAAATTCTTGGCTGGTCTTCTAATACCTGAGTAAAATAAATAAAATGAACAATAAAAATAGGCTTGAGTAGTTGCCAGTCGCTATGTTTTTTTTTTCCTTGCAGTGACAACTAATGTTAAAATATGGAGCCGGAAATTGATCATGATTTAATGATTCCACTACTCTCCAGGTCGATCATTTTATGTGTTTTGAAATGTTCACAGGTTCTCTCTGACATAGAGGATTTCTTGCAATTTTTCCCTTCACAGTTAACAAGTCAAAATAGCACATAGGTTACAAAAAAGCCAGAGATATAAGCCAGGATATGAACCCTGGACCACATGAATACAAGGTAATCAGTTCATCTCCACTGCTACTATTGCTATAGGTAAAACACAATTGACAAATTTAATTAAAACATAATTTATTTTACACATACACACACAAGTATGCCATTTTCATTTTATGTTGAATCATTTAAAGTCACGCTCAATACCTATATTCACAATACTATTTACAAAGCCAAGAAAACCAACAAAACTAAGTCCCCAAAACACTCGCACTCTTTGCTACAGGCCAACCTCAGACTCTATCTATGTCATCATTGTAATAATAGAGAATATTTTTAGAGATGTTGACTAACATTGCCCTATAGAATAGCAGGATAAACCTTCACTTGTTCTCTAACCAGACTCTGCCAATATCGAAATGTTGCATCACCTGTTTAAATTATAATAGCTCACCACTTAACCGGCACATCTTAAAAACATTCAGGTCGACTTTTAATTTCGGCGATAAGTCCTCCCTCCACGAGCGGCGCGGTGAATCTGTCGAACACGGCGCCGCTGCACACGTACACCGGTTTCGCGAGGAGCGCGGCAAGCCGCCGTGCCAGCGCCGCGGGCGTCTCGTCGGCGCCGAGCAGCGCCGTGCCCAGCGCGCAACCCGCGCCCGCGCCCGGTGCCGGCATACCCAGCGCCAGCTGCTGCAGGCGCCGCTCGCCGCCGCCGCCCAGCCACACCAGCACGGCGCCTTCCACTCGTAGGGCCGCCGCTTTGCACACCAGCTCACCGCTCCATATCTCGAACTGATGGACTCGCCAGGAACTTTGTCTATATGTGATCCGTTTTCGAGAAGTTTGAACACGTGGAGTACTGCCCGCTTCCATTTGTCCGATTCGTCCAAAAGTCAAAGTTAAGAAACAAATTAGTTCCTTGAATCGAAAACTTTAAATTAGATACTTACAGACTACTATATATTATAAATACAGACTATCAGACTACATGTATATGTAGTATGTACATACTACAGGTCTGTTGGTCGGTATTATCTAAAAATGTTTATTTACTTCTTCTTCTTCTTATTTTAATGAATGGCCCACACTTTAACAGTGTATTTCGCCAATATCAAGTCATAATAGAGTATAACAGTAAATTATTAAAATTGGCTTCTTGTCGCCATTACGGCAAAAAACAAAAGCTTTATTTACTTATTCAATGACAATCACAAAAAATGATGGTCAGATGACAGTTTCTTTCAGGGCTGCCAGTAAAACCATCCAATTTTAGACCGCTTGGCCTAGGCTAGCTTTAACTGGTAACATTGCCGTTTTTATGCATGGATATAAAACAATTTTATGTGATAAAGGGTACTACGCATCGTTGTGATGAGGTCGCGATACCCTTGTTTCAACCTTCTTTGCGATGCCCTATGAAAAAGATAGTACTATTAGCATAGAGGGAGCGTTTACAAGATTATATATTTGCACGCTTACACTTATGTCATGTCAGTGATAAGAAAGGGGCATGAATTATATATCCATGGAAAGGGGACAAGTGCATCGTTATCACTTCGACTCTTGTACATTTTGTTTTGACCATTTGACATTAATGAAATAGGCGTATTTTAAAAAATCTTTTCCTGGAATCATAGTTCATACTTGTGTTTTAACATATTACTGCAAAAGCTTTATCGATAAAATCTTTTTATATATAAACCGAAAATTAAATATTTTTTACAATACAAAATATCGCTACATCTCATAGTGCTATTATAGATGCGTAACTTACTTAAGTTTTGTAGTAAACAATAATAGGAATTTTATCTAGTTATTTACAATCTGAACAAATTTGACATTTGCTACAGATTTGAGGAAAAATAATTTTCACTGGTCGAAGTTATCCATAATTTAGCTTTATCTGCTTTTCTAAACCAATAAGATTTGCATTCCAATATAAAGCACTGAAGCAGAATGATTTCTGTTAGGCATAATCAAATCAAGCCTGCATTTAAGATCGCGTCCAATCATTAAATTTGTCGGCGTTTCACCGATCGAGCAATGGGTCGTACTGCGGTAATTAAATAAAAAATCCATCAATTTATTTTCTATGTCACTGTTATTGCACGTTTCTCTAATAATACTCTTTATTATTTTTTTTGATGTTTTTACAGAATTTTCTGCCTGCCCATTGCTCGACGGATGATAAACGTTTATGTATTTAATCCCATTGTAAGCTCAAAACTCATTAAATTCCACTGAATTAATTTTAACGTCGTTGTCGATTTTGCGTTGCAGACACGATCGTGGTCGTAATGCCGTAGCGAGATATTAATTCTTTTGTAACTTAAGCCCCCGCGTCCTTTAACCTTTTTAAAACTTCACGAAGCCTAACGAGGTGTATTTTCCAACAAGAAGCTGTGATACAGATATCGTCAAGCCAACAGCTAACACCCTCTATGTTTGATAGCAACTTTTCCATTGTACGTTGGAAAATAGCCGGTGCGTTCGCCAAGCCGTACACTAGGCGCGTATATTTAAATAATCCCTTATGTGTTGTGATGGTTGTGAGTTCTTGTGAGGTTTCCGAGAGTAAAAATTGGTTATACGCATTAGTGAGGTCTATTTTTGTGAAATAAACACCTCCACCCAATTTAGAAAACACTTCTTCTATACACGGCATAGGGTATTTATCAAACTGCAAATCTTTATTAAGCGTAACTGAAAAATCGCCAGCTATTTTAATTTTACCATCCTCTTTAACTGCCGGAACAATAGGCGTTGCATAATTGGAAAAGTTAAAGGGAACCAATACACCTAAAGATACAAGCCTTTCCAGTTCTTCCTCTACCCTTCTCTTTAAGGCAAATGGAACTGATCGTGGCTTAAAAAATTTTGGCTGCGCCCCTTCTTTTACTTTTAATTCAAATTGAAATTTATTAAAACATCCTAACTCTCCAGTAAATAAGTCTGAAAAATCCTCAAGTAATTGTCGCACCTCAGTCGGGAATGCAGTCTTATTACAGGAAATATAGTTATTCATACAACATATATTTAAACCAAATTTACTCATAAAATCGCGGCCTAGCAACGGTGGGCCACCACTTCTTACAACAACGATTTCTAAGTCTTTTTGCTTATTCTTATAGCATACATTAGCTACAAAATAACCTAAAAGTGATACCTTTTGCCCATTATACATAAACATATTTAAGCCACAATTTCGAAGCTTATAATTGGCAAAATTTTGTTTGACACATTTATCAGAAATGACAGTCCATCCAGCGCCTGAGTCGATTTCCATTTTTAAAGGAATTCCGTTTACATAAACTTCTGCAGTTAAGGGTGGGTACTTAACATACCTTAAGTTAAAAAGCCCGCATTCCTTACAGGCGCAGTCCTCATTTTCGTTTGACGGCAATGTGACTCCTATATTATACACACGAGATTTCTTGGTCGTACACACCTTTTTGAGATGACCCTTATTACCGCACTTTTGATAACGATGATTTTTATAACGACACTCACTCGCCGCGTAATTTTTAAGACCGCACACGTCACAAACACTCATTGACTTCTGCTGCGATGTATATCCCCGACCGCCGCTTACACGGTAAACAGGTTCTTCCTTGACCCCAAGGACGCCGCTACCGTTCGCTCCTGCTACTGCAGCTGCACGAGCTTCCCGCGCGCAGGCCGCTTGTTGTGCTACCTCCAGCGCCTTAGCAAATGTTAAAGTAGCTGCGTCCTGTTCGAACAAGCGATCTCGTTCAGGTCCTGCGCTTAACCCCAGCACGAACTTATCACGCATCACGGAGTCCAACGAACTGCCAAAATCACAGTGGACAGCTAGTTCCCTGACACGTGCCGCCCACGGCTCGATACTCTCTCCATGCTTCCTGATGGCTTCATAAAACTTTGCCCTGTCGGCGAAGGTACATCTTTTCGGTTTGAAATGTTTCGCAAGCACTTCAATTAACGTTTCATAAGTCACTTCTTCCACTTCGCGCGGGTGAACTTAATTCCGCGCCAGGTGATATGTTTCCGTTACACGTTACTTATATACCGTTTAAATGCAAGAACTGTTGCAGCTTACTATAAAATATTTCCCAATTGTGAGAAATATGATCGAAAACGGAAATATTTCCTGTTATCTGAGACATTTTTTTTTCTTTGCAAATGTGGGTATACGTAAACTCGTCGCTAGTGTTATGTTTGGGAATGCAATTAAACAACCGCCTAGTGTAGTGACTCGTTTATTACTGACTGAACAGCTGACGCTGTCGCATGCAAGCGATCGGGTGCATCTATAGGTACATACATAGCACATATGCATAGAAAGAAAGAATGACGACAATAAATAGTGCCCGAGAATTATACGTCAATTATATTTCAACAAGTCCATAATTGTCCCAATGTTTGGTCACCCTACTTAAAAAGAGACGTAGGGCTCTCAGTGAGTATCCTTGTCATCCCGTTTTTTTCGCAGTGCTCAATGCATTTGTAATATATCCATGGATATATGGATATATCTATGGGAATAAAGGGGTGGGTGACATATGTTAATTTTGTCTATGATACAATTCTATCTCTTAGCCAATGAATTTTCGACATTTGTATTTCTTTATCTTCCATTTGTCAAATGCAAGTCGTGTAATTTTTTGATTTGCTAAACATTCATTTCAGCATTTATCTTACCAATAAGAAGCGAGTTGTCTGGTCTGTAACGTCAAAAGTCGTTTTAGTTTTAAAGGCGTTCGTGTGCTTACGGCTTTGTGTTGTTTCTGGAGGCTTCTCTTGATTTAACGTTGGCCGAGTCAAAGCACAGAGCTAATTATTAACAGAATTGTATGTTAGAATTAATTTAACGTGTTGGAGAAATCCAGCAATGAAATACTTTTTATTGTTGGGGGTCGGCGTCCTGCTACTTGCAGGTAAGTTGTCTACGTTGCACGCCTGCGTTTGATTTTTTTTGTGTAATTAATTGAATTGCATTATAACATGTAGTGAAAGAAACTTTGCGAGATTTCCCGCACTGTGATCTGAGAAATTGTCGAAAATTAGTGACGTTACAAACTTACATACTTATTGAATACGCCTCCTATGCCGGTTACTACTAGAAAACTCTCTAAGTTTATGATTACTCTTGTTGCTTTTGCAACGCGACGGGAATCCTAAACGACAATTCACTTTCTGTAATGATAATGTGTTAAGGCCTGTACGTGTAATGTGTCTGATCATTTGTCTGGTTGTGGTTAGTAAGGTACAGGAGGAATATGTAATTTGTCCCGTGGGACTAGTCGAGACTGTTAGCACTGTGTGTCATGTAAAATAATTGTGCAGGATGGTCCTGCGCGCAGGAGGAGGGCGTGGGCGTAGGCAGTGTGGAAGAGGTGACAGTTGATGCAGACCTCGGAGCGTCCCGAGAGGGATCGCGCACAGGTATGAACCTTAATTGTTAGGTACTTTAAATTCTTGGATTATACCTTGGATTTGTATGCCTAAAGGCAAAATATAGCGTACAACCAATGTAATTTTAACATCCACTGTAACACATTTTTGCAATTAAAACTGATTTGATAATAATAGTAAGTTATTCTTGTTGCAATAAACACTGAAAATATTTTTGCCACAGATGCTATTATCTCATAATCCATGGGTGTATAATTACTAACCCTGAATTTACCTAGGGATGCTCTTTTTCTAAAGTAATAATTTTGACCTTTAATGCTGCTGAACAAGTTGGAGAGACAATCGTACAGTACCTTACACCTACTTCTATTAATATTATTAGAGAAATAATCTCGCAAATTGAACAGCATAATGTGTACATGTCATTCACATCTATTGAAATGCCAATTTCCAGGTTTCTAGTTTTATTTTCATTATATTACTATTAGGCTATTGTTTTCTGTGGATATGTAGGACTACATAATAATGATTAATTATTTACATCAAAATGGTTGTGCTTGTAAACAGTAGGGACAAAAGTATCTTCTTCACTAATAATCCTTTAATCTATGGAATTGGGTTTTTAGCTTATCATTACCCTAACACTTATACCTTAACACAAAGTATTTGATAAAACCAAACTGGAATGGAAACTACTCACATATACACTGTAGATTCTTTATAACGGCAATCGTTATAATGAAAAACTACCTATAACATAGAAATTAGGTCAATTTGTTGGTTGGTTTATATTAAAACCCATACATTAATACACTCTTTACAGCGTTTTTTATTATGAAGCCACAGCCATTTTTTCTTATGAAGAAATATGTTAATATTTAGAAGCCAGCTAATATTTGCAGAAGTATTTATTTGGTGTAATTGTTTTTATAATCAGCTTACAAAAGGTTCCAACTAAATCTTTAAGGATCTTTATTGGTAATTGCCTCAATTTTAGCTGTGTCAGTTACTAAACACACTATACCCTAGCACCTGGTATCAGTCGTAAACCAACCTTGGAACTGTCAAGATGGCTAGTAAAAGAAAAGTGTTATGTATATAATGTAATTTAAATATCTATTAAAAGAAATAAAATTAGAATTAATTGTAATTGGTGAAATTCCTTCTTCGCTCTGTATAATAAAACTCTTTATAACGAAAAAAAAAATCATGTAATGTTCCCTTAAGATTCGCTAAAAAGGGTGTACACTGTATATGTTACAGGTGTACTTAATGAATGATAGACATCACTAAACATTCTATTCTATGCAAAATAATATCAGGACTGGATTCATTCAGAACCTAAATTGAGAAGAACCTCAATTGTTGTGAAGTGTGGATGATACATGTACCTAACTGTAACTGATATGTTTTGTTTGCGCAAGTTTGTTGTGTGTACGCAGGTGTAAGTATACACAGGTGTACAATCAGTAAACTGACCTCTTCACCTACCATCTGATGTTATTCATTTATCATTTTATGATTTAGTATTTTTTGTTTACGAAAGGAGAGTAGTGTGTTGATTGTAGTACCACACTTCGTGCTACTTAAGTAGCGGTCTGTAGTTTTAAAATAATAATTTATATCAATAATGTTCTTTATTCACAATAGGTGTACATCCAAAACACATTAAATGGTCAACTAGATGGAAACAAAACAGTGTGTTAATCTTAGCACATAAATAAAATGTGGCATTCTCTGATTACATTATCAATGGTCGGTTATCATTAATTCTGAGCATTAGCACAGGACTTAAGAGTCGACATGAATAAAGATTATAATACCTACTACTATTTTATTTTTGTATCGGCAATAGTAAGCTTATCTGAAGGTCGATGATATGAGCACGCGCGCGACTTAGGGCTCTACCGCTGCTTGAGCTTGTCGTCGGCGGCGAGCACGAGCAGGCGCGCCTTGAGCCACGCCGAGTCGCGGATGCCGTGCTCCAGCCGCCGGTCGCCGCGCGCGCCGCCGCCCGCGCCCGCGCAGTGCCAGCCGTACCTGAGCCGACGGATCTAGTTGTACATCATGACTTCAATCGATGTGCGCGAGCACTCCGATATCGTCTATAAATATGGCCTCCTCTGTCAATAGGTACAATACTCGACCGAGTTATCTAATACCACAAATTCCTAATTGCTCACCCTCGGGCGCCGAATCCGTCGCTCTTTCGTATCACAGGCTTTTGCGCAGGTATATTTTTTGCTCTCGAGAAACGATTATGCTGTGTGGGATTTTGAAGTCTACCAGTACATTTTCTTAAGTCACGAAAGTCGTCCTCTTTTACTTCGATTCATATAAAATGAAAGTATAAAGTTACCGACACTTGCGAGCTGGTGACGGGCGCGTCGGCCGCGTGGCGCGGCCCCCGGTCGAACATGTCGCGTATGCGCCGCAGCGCTCGCCGCGTGCGCTCCTCGTCCACGGTGGCTGGCTCCTCGCGGCTGTAAAATTTTCCGGTCACAGTCGCCGCTGGGGACATGGAATACGAATTAATAATTTAGTGTAAGCCGCTACGTGCGCTTCGATAGACCGCCGGACGAGGTGATTCTTTAATATTGCGCTACCCGCAAAGTTGAATGCAATCGCTAATTTATCGAATTCACTAACGCAGTCCGAGAGGTTTGACGAGCGACACGTAGGAGCGACCCGGCTCGCGCTGCGATGCGAAGCGCAGCTTGAAGGAGCGCTTGGCCGGGCACGCGCGCTGGGCCGCGTCCGCCGCCGCCCGCGAGCTGCCGCTTGCCTCGCTCGCCATCGCCCACTGGCCGTGTGGTCGATACCGGCAGCGCCGCGGCGACGGGCGGCGGCGGCGCGCGTGCGCGAGGCGCCTAGTGCAAAACCAAAAGAAAGGGGCGGTGGTACCGCGGCAGCGTTGACTGTTCACATACTCCCTTCGCACTTCAGGCGTCGCTCTGTTCTTTGCAAAAAAACTCCCGACATCAGATTTTCTTTTCCCCGAAAGTACATTGTTTTCATAAAAATATTCCCAAGGCAATTTTTATACTTACTGTCCCATGGTTTTTTGATGCACCACCCTCAAACTTTGTTTGCGTTGTGTATATATTTCCTTAGATTTTTACCCTTTAGTTTTTTTCCAAAATTATTTTTACCATATCATTACAAAAAAAATCTAAACAGGCCACACTGAGTTTGCGCGGCCATCAGTCTTTTGACTCCCGCTCAAAAAATCGCCAACGAAGGGAGCGCCCAGCAGTGATAGTGCGGGAAGAGATAGAGCACAAGTGGCGTGTTCATACGACGAACCTTTCCGCACTTGATGCAGGAGTGAGCCATGTGTAAATCCGTTCCCCAGATGCGGAGGCGCTGCTGCGCGAGGAGGAGGCCATCTCGCCGGACGGGCTGAGCGTGGCGCAGATGCGAGAGATGCGCGAGCGCGCGCAGACCTACACCTTCCAGACGGAGGTCAATCGCATGATGAAACTCATCATTAACTCGCTCTACAGGAACAAGGAGGTTGGTCGTCAAGTCGGCTGGTTGATTTAGCTTCTTGCAAAAATAGGCTTTGTTTCGGCACATTTCTAAGAATATTAATAATAAACTTCATTTATTGCGGTACCAGTTTTGCTTAAGTTTCGGTGCCGATTGAAAGAAAGAAAGAATCGCGTGACGTGTCACGTAGTGATGAGAGAAATTAAGGACCGTACGATGCCCCTAAATAAGTTAAATGTTTTCATACTTAATTGATGTTGTCGTTCGGTAGATATTCTTGCGCGAGTTGATCTCGAACGGGTCCGACGCTCTGGACAAGATCCGGCTGCTGTCCCTGACGGACCGCGACGTGCTGGACGCCTCGTCGGATCTCAGCATCCGCATCAAGGCGGACCCGGAGAACCGCCTGCTGCACATCATCGACTCCGGCATCGGCATGACGCGCGACGAGCTCATCAACAACCTCGGCACCATCGCCAAGTCGGGCACCGCCGAGTTCCTCTCCAAGATGCAGGACACCGAAAAGGTAGAAGTTCGACTAAGTCCGCATACAACCGAGAGACGCGTCCGCGTCGCAACTCGACGGCATCCATTTACTGAAATGACATCATTCTGCGACAGAGCGACGTGCAGGAGATGAACGACATGATCGGGCAGTTCGGCGTGGGCTTCTACTCCGCGTTCCTGGTGGCCGACAAGGTGACGGTGGCGTCCAAGCACAACAACGACTCGCAGCACATCTGGGAGTCCGACGCCAGCGCCTTCAGCGTGGTGCCTGACCCGCGCGGGGACACGCTCCGCCGCGGCACGCACATCACGTCAGTACCGCTCTCCGATGCTACGTTGCATACGTTTTAGCTCGTAACCCGTCCCGCATGAGTCTGACGCGCGGGTCGACCGCTGTCCGCAGGCTGCACGTGAAGGAGGAGGCGGCGGACTATCTGCAGGCCGACACCATCCGCGCGCTGGTGCAGAAGTACTCGCAGTTCATCAACTTCCCCATCTACCTGTGGGCCTCGCGCACCGAGACCGTACTGGAGAGCGAGGACGCGGCCGACGCCGACGAGGACGCGCAGGTGGCCGCCGGCACGGGCCGACTCGGACGCTGACACGTTTATCCGACTAATATTTAAACGCTCCTTGCGCTATATTACTGCACTTTTAGCGTTTGTCAAGTAAACAGCGTTCGGTTCGGTCAGTCTCGGAAGGTTGTTTACGAGCATTTCTGCGTTTCGGAGACTCTTTAGACCGTCGGTCCCGACCGTCACTGTGGCAGTCGTTAGGCTAAATTGAAAGTTTTATGGAAGCGCCTTGACGATCCAATAAGGATGATCGCAAACTGCCGCCACGAATCCGCACCGGATCCCGTTTGTGAGAAAAGCCATCGCCCAGCAGTGACACATAAATGTACTGTCGTACGAGGCGACTAATCGATACTAATAATAAAACGGTAAAACATGTTCCTAGCATATGTAGTTCTAGCATTGATTCTAACATAGTAATATTTGAGATCTGTGATCTCAAATATCAGTTCAGTCAGATCTGATCAGTTTGCGATACTCCGACCGACAGGTGGAGGACGCGGCCGAAGAGAAAGCTGAAACTAAGAAGACCGAAAAGACCGTATGGGACTGGGAACTGATGAACGACAACAAGCCGATCTGGACGCGCAAGCCCAACGAGGTCGGCGACGACGAGTACACGCAGTTCTACAAGAGCCTCACCAAGGACACGGCGCCGCCGCTGGCCAGGTTAGTCGCGCTGCATGCGCGAGCCGTGTGGGCGAGGTGTGCCGTGCGTGTGAGCAGGTGTAACGAGCGGCGCGTGTTGCAGGGCGCACTTCGTGGCCGAGGGCGAGGTGTGCTGCGTGAGTGTGTGTGTGTGTGTGTGTGAGCAGGTGTAACGAGCGGCGCGTGTTGCAGGGCGCACTTCGTGGCCGAGGGCGAGGTGTGCTGCGTGTGTGTGTGTGTGAGCAGGTGTAACGAGCGGCGCGTGTTGCAGGGCGCACTTCGTGGCCGAGGGCGAGGTGTGCTGCGTGAGTGTGTGTGTGTGTGTGTGTGAGCAGGTGTAACGAGCGGCGCGTGTTGCAGGGCGCACTTCGTGGCCGAGGGCGAGGTGTGCTGCGTGAGTGTGTGTGTGTGTGAGCAGGTGTAACGAGCGGCGCGTGTTGCAGGGCGCACTTCGTGGCCGAGGGCGAGGTGTGCTGCGTGAGTGTGTGTGTGTGTGTGTGTGTGAGCAGGTGTAACGAGCGGCGCGTGTTGCAGGGCGCACTTCGTGGCCGAGGGCGAGGTGTGCTGCGTGAGTGTGTGTGTGTGTGAGCAGGTGTAACGAGCGGCGCGTGTTGCAGGGCGCACTTCGTGGCCGAGGGCGAGGTGTGCTGCGTGAGTGTGTGTGTGTGTGAGCAGGTGTAACTAGCGGCGCGTGTTGCAGGGCGCACTTCGTGGCCGAGGGCGAGGTGTGCTGCGTGAGTGTGTGTGTGTGTGAGCAGGTGTAACGAGCGGCGCGTGTTGCAGGGCGCACTTCGTGGCCGAGGGCGAGGTGTGCTGCGTGAGTGTGTGTGTGTGTGAGCAGGTGTAACGAGCGGCGCGTGTTGCAGGGCGCACTTCGTGGCCGGGGGCGAGGTGTGCTGCGTGAGTGTGTGTGTGTGTGAGCAGGTGTAACGAGCGGCGCGTGTTGCAGGGCGCACTTCGTGGCCGAGGGCGAGGTGTGCTGCGTGAGTGTGTGTGTGTGTGTGTGTGAGCAGGTGTAACGAGCGGCGCGTGTTGCAGGGCGCACTTCGTGGCCGAGGGCGAGGTGTGCTGCGTGAGTGTGTGTGTGTGTGAGCAGGTGTAACGAGCGGCGCGTGTTGCAGGGTGCACTTCGTGGCCGAGGGCGAGGTGTGCTGCGTGAGTGTGTGTGTGTGTGTGTGAGCAGGTGTAACGAGCGGCGCGTGTTGCAGGGCGCACTTCGTGGCCGAGGGCGAGGTGTGCTGCGTGAGTGTGTGTGTGTGTGAGCAGGTGTAACGAGCGGCGCGTGTTGCAGGGCGCACTTCGTGGCCGAGGGCGAGGTGTGCTGCGTGAGTGTGTGTGTGTGTGTGTGTGAGCAGGTGTAACGAGCGGCGCGTGTTGCAGGGCGCACTTCGTGGCCGAGGGCGAGGTGTGCTGCGTGAGTGTGTGTGTGTGTGTGAGCAGGTGTAACGAGCGGCGCGTGTTGCAGGGCGCACTTCGTGGCCGAGGGCGAGGTGTGCTGCGTGAGTGTGTGTGTGTGTGAGCAGGTGTAACGAGCGGCGCGTGTTGCAGGGCGCACTTCGTGGCCGAGGGCGAGGTGTGCTGCGTGAGTGTGTGTGTGTGTGAGCAGGTGTAACGAGCGGCGCGTGTTGCAGGGCGCACTTCGTGGCCGAGGGCGAGGTGTGCTGCGTGAGTGTGTGTGTGTGAGCAGGTGTAACGAGCGGCGCGTGTTGCAGGGCGCACTTCGTGGCCGAGGGCGAGGTGTGCTGCGTGAGTGTGTGTGTGTGTGAGCAGGTGTAACGAGCGGCGCGTGTTGCAGGGCGCACTTCGTGGCCGAGGGCGAGGTGTGCTGCGTGAGTGTGTGTGTGTGTGTGTGTGTGTGTGAGCAGGTGTAACGAGCGGCGCGTGTTGCAGGGCGCACTTCGTGGCCGAGGGCGAGGTGTGCTGCGTGAGTGTGTGTGTGTGTGAGCAGGTGTAACGAGCGGCGCGTGTTGCAGGGCGCACTTCGTGGCCGAGGGCGAGGTGTGCTGCGTGAGTGTGTGTGTGTGTGAGCAGGTGTAACTAGCGGCGCGTGTTGCAGGGCGCACTTCGTGGCCGAGGGCGAGGTGTGCTGCGTGAGTGTGTGTGTGTGTGAGCAGGTGTAACGAGCGGCGCGTGTTGCAGGGCGCACTTCGTGGCCGAGGGCGAGGTGCGCTGCGTGAGTGTGTGTGTGTGTGAGCAGGTGTAACGAGCGGCGCGTGTTGCAGGGCGCACTTCGTGGCCGAGGGCGAGGTGTGCTGCGTGAGTGTGTGTGTGTGTGAGCAGGTGTAACGAGCGGCGCGTGTTGCAGGGCGCACTTCGTGGCCGAGGGCGAGGTGTGCTGCGTGAGTGTGTGTGTGTGTGTGTGTGAGCAGGTGTAACGAGCGGCGCGTGTTGCAGGGCGCACTTCGTGGCCGAGGGCGAGGTGTGCTGCGTGAGTGTGTGTGTGTGTGAGCAGGTGTAACGAGCGGCGCGTGTTGCAGGGTGCACTTCGTGGCCGAGGGCGAGGTGTGCTGCGTGAGTGTGTGTGTGTGTGTGTGAGCAGGTGTAACGAGCGGCGCGTGTTGCAGGGCGCACTTCGTGGCCGAGGGCGAGGTGTGCTGCGTGAGTGTGTGTGTGTGTGAGCAGGTGTAACGAGCGGCGCGTGTTGCAGGGCGCACTTCGTGGCCGAGGGCGAGGTGTGCTGCGTGAGTGTGTGTGTGTGTGAGCAGGTGTAACGAGCGGCGCGTGTTGCAGGGCGCACTTCGTGGCCGAGGGCGAGGTGTGCTGCGTGTGTGTGTGTGTGTGTGTGAGCAGGTGTAACGAGCGGCGCGTGTTGCAGGGCGCACTTCGTGGCCGAGGGCGAGGTGTGCTGCGTGAGTGTGTGTGTGTGTGAGCAGGTGTAACGAGCGGCGCGTGTTGCAGGGCGCACTTCGTGGCCGAGGGCGAGGTGTGCTGCGTGAGTGTGTGTGTGTGTGAGCAGGTGTAACGAGCGGCGCGTGTTGCAGGGCGCACTTCGTGGCCGAGGGCGAGGTGTGCTGCGTGAGTGTGTGTGTGTGTGAGCAGGTGTAACGAGCGGCGCGTGTTGCAGGGCGCACTTCGTGGCCGAGGGCGAGGTGTGCTGCGTGAGTGTGTGTGTGTGTGTGAGCAGGTGTAACGAGCGGCGCGTGTTGCAGGGCGCACTTCGTGGCCGAGGGCGAGGTGTGCTGCGTGAGTGTGTGTGTGTGTGAGCAGGTGTAACGAGCGGCGCGTGTTGCAGGGCGTACTTCGTGGCCGAGGGCGAGGTGTGCTGCGTGAGTGTGTGTGTGTGTGTGAGCAGGTGTAACGAGCGGCGCGTGTTGCAGGGCGCACTTCGTGGCCGAGGGCGAGGTGTGCTGCGTGAGTGTGTGTGTGTGTGAGCAGGTGTAACGAGCGGCGCGTGTTGCAGGGCGCACTTCGTGGCCGAGGGCGAGGTGTGCTGCGTGTGTGTGTGTGTAAGCAGGTGTAACGAGCGGCGCGTGTTGCAGGGCGCACTTCGTGGCCGAGGGCGAGGTGTGCTGCGTGAGTGTGTGTGTGTGTGTGTGAGCAGGTGTAACGAGCGGCGCGTGTTGCAGGGCGCACTTCGTGGCCGAGGGCGAGGTGTGCTGCGTGAGTGTGTGTGTGTGTGAGCAGGTGTAACGAGCGGCGCGTGTTGCAGGGCGCACTTCGTGGCCGAGGGCGAGGTGTGCTGCGTGTGTGTGTGTGTGAGCAGGTGTAACGAGCGGCGCGTGTTGCAGGGCGCACTTCGTGGCCGAGGGCGAGGTGTGCTGCGTGTGTGTGTGTGTGTGAGCAGGTGTAACGAGCGGCGCGTGTTGCAGGGCGCACTTCGTGGCCGAGGGCGAGGTGTGCTGCGTGTGTGTGTGTGTGAGCAGGTGTAACGAGCGGCGCGTGTTGCAGGGCGCACTTCGTGGCCGAGGGCGAGGTGTGCTGCGTGAGTGTGTGTGTGTGTGAGCAGGTGTAACGAGCGGCGCGTGTTGCAGGGCGCACTTCGTGGCCGAGGGCGAGGTGTGCTGCGTGTGTGTGTGTGTGAGCAGGTGTAACGAGCGGCGCGTGTTGCAGGGCGCACTTCGTGGCCGAGGGCGAGGTGTGCTGCGTGTGTGTGTGTGTGAGCAGGTGTAACGAGCGGCGCGTGTTGCAGGGCGCACTTCGTGGCCGAGGGCGAGGTGTGCTGCGTGAGTGTGTGTGTGTGTGAGCAGGTGTAACGAGCGGCGCGTGTTGCAGGGCGCACTTCGTGGCCGAGGGCGAGGTGTGCTGCGTGAGTGTGTGTGTGTGTGAGCAGGTGTAACGAGCGGCGCGTGTTGCAGGGCGCACTTCGTGGCCGAGGGCGAGGTGTGCTGCGTGAGTGTGTGTGTGTGTGTGTGAGCAGGTGTAACGAGCGGCGCGTGTTGCAGGGCGCACTTCGTGGCCGAGGGCGAGGTGTGCTGCGTGAGTGTGTGTGTGTGTGTGAGCAGGTGTAACGAGCGGCGCGTGTTGCATGGCGCACTTCGTGGCCGAGGGCGAGGTGTGCTGCGTGAGTGTGTGTGTGTGTAAGCAGGTGTAACGAGCGGCGCGTGTTGCAGGGCGCACTTCGTGGCCGAGGGCGAGGTGTGCTGCGTGAGTGTGTGTGTGTGTGTGAGCAGGTGTAACGAGCGGCGCGTGTTGCAGGGCGCACTTCGTGGCCGAGGGCGAGGTGTGCTGCGTGAGTGTGTGTGTGTGTGAGCAGGTGTAACGAGCGGCGCGTGTTGCAGGGCGCACTTCGTGGCCGAGGGCGAGGTGTGCTGCGTGAGTGTGTGTGTGTGTGAGCAGGTGTAACGAGCGGCGCGTGTTGCAGGGCGCACTTCGTGGCCGAGGGCGAGGTGTGCTGCGTGAGTGTGTGTGTGTGTGAGCAGGTGTAACGAGCGGCGCGTGTTGCAGGGCGCACTTCGTGGCCGAGGGCGAGGTGTGCTGCGTGAGTGTGTGTGTGTGTGAGCAGGTGTAACGAGCGGCGCGTGTTGCAGGGCGCACTTCGTGGCCGAGGGCGAGGTGTGCTGCGTGAGTGTGTGTGTGTGTGAGCAGGTGTAACGAGCGGCGCGTGTTGCAGGGCGCACTTCGTGGCCGAGGGCGAGGTGTGCTGTGTGTGTGTGTGTGTGTGTGTGAGCAGGTGTAACGAGCGGCGCGTGTTGCAGGGCGCACTTCGTGGCCGAGGGCGAGGTGTGCTGCGTGAGTGTGTGTGTGTGTGAGCAGGTGTAACGAGCGGCGCGTGTTGCAGGGCGCACTTCGTGGCCGAGAGCGAGGTGTGCTGCGTGAGTGTGTGTGTGTGTGAGCAGGTGTAACGAGCGGCGCGTGTTGCAGGGCGCACTTCGTGGCCGAGGGCGAGGTGTGCTGCGTGAGTGTGTGTGTGTGTGAGCAGGTGTAACGAGCGGCGCGTGTTGCAGGGCGCACTTCGTGGCCGAGGGCGAGGTGTGCTGCGTGAGTGTGTGTGTGTGTGAGCAGGTGTAACGAGCGGCGCGTGTTGCAGGGCGCACTTCGTGGCCGAGGGCGAGGTGTGCTGCGTGTGTGTGTGTGTGAGCAGGTGTAACGAGCGGCGCGTGTTGCAGGGCGCACTTCGTGGCTGAGGGCGAGGTGTGCTGCGTGAGTGTGTGTGTGTGTGTGTGTGTGAGCAGGTGTAACGAGCGGCGCGTGTTTCAGGGCGCACTTCGTGGCCGAGGGCGAGGTGTGCTGCGTGTGTGTGTGTGTGAGCAGGTGTAACGAGCGGCGCGTGTTGCAGGGCGCACTTCGTGGCCGAGGGCGAGGTGTGCTGCGTGTGTGTGTGTGTGAGCAGGTGTAACGAGCGGCGCGTGTTGCAGGGCGCACTTCGTGGCCGAGGGCGAGGTGTGCTGCGTGTGTGTGTGTGTGAGCAGGTGTAACGAGCGGCGCGTGTTGCAGGGCGCACTTCGTGGCCGAGGGCGAGGTGTGCTGCGTGTGTGTGTGTGTGAGCAGGTGTAACGAGCGGCGCGTGTTGCAGGGCGCACTTCGTGGCCGAGGGCGAGGTGTGCTGCGTGTGTGTGTGTGTGAGCAGGTGTAACGAGCGGCGCGTGTTGCAGGGCGCACTTCGTGGCCGAGGGCGAGGTGTGCTGCGTGTGTGTGTGTGTGAGCAGGTGTAACGAGCGGCGCGTGTTGCAGGGCGCACTTCGTGGCCGAGGGCGAGGTGTGCTGCGTGTGTGTGTGTGTGAGCAGGTGTAACGAGCGGCGCGTGTTGCAGGGCGCACTTCGTGGCCGAGGGCGAGGTGTGCTGCGTGAGTGTGTGTGTGTGTGAGCAGGTGTAACGAGCGGCGCGTGTTGCAGGGCGCACTTCGTGGCCGAGGGCGAGGTGTGCTGCGTGAGTGTGTGTGTGTGTGAGCAGGTGTAACGAGCGGCGCGTGTTGCAGGGCGCACTTCGTGGCCGAGGGCGAGGTGTGCTGCGTGTGTGTGTGTGTGAGCAGGTGTAACGAGCGGCGCGTGTTGCAGGGCGCACTTCGTGGCCGAGGGCGAGGTGTGCTGCGTGTGTGTGTGTGTGAGCAGGTGTAACGAGCGGCGCGTGTTGCAGGGCGCACTTCGTGGCCGAGGGCGAGGTGTGCTGCGTGAGTGTGTGTGTGTGTGAGCAGGTGTAACGAGCGGCGCGTGTTGCAGGGCGCACTTCGTGGCCGAGGGCGAGGTGTGCTGCGTGAGTGTGTGTGTGTGTGTGTGTGAGCAGGTGTAACGAGCGGCGCGTGTTGCAGGGCGCACTTCGTGGCCGAGGGCGAGGTGTGCTGCGTGAGTGTGTGTGTGTGTGAGCAGGTGTAACGAGCGGCGCGTGTTGCAGGGCGCACTTCGTGGCCGAGGGCGAGGTGTGCTGCGTGAGTGTGTGTGTGTGTGAGCAGGTGTAACGAGCGGCGCGTGTTGCAGGGCGCACTTCGTGGCCGAGGGCGAGGTGTGCTGCGTGAGTGTGTGTGTGTGTGAGCAGGTGTAACGAGCGGCGCGTGTTGCAGGGCGCACTTCGTGGCCGCGGGCGAGGTGTGCTGCGTGAGTGTGTGTGTGTGTGTGTGTGTGAGCAGGTGTAACGAGCGGCGCGTGTTGCAGGGCGCACTTCGTGGCCGAGGGCGAGGTGTGCTGCGTGAGTGTGTGTGTGTGTGAGCAGGTGTAACGAGCGGCGCGTGTCGCAGGGGGCACTTCGTGGCCGAGGGCGAGGTGTGCTGCGTGAGTGTGTGTGTGTGTGAGCAGGTGTAACGAGCGGCGCGTGTTGCAGGGCGCACTTCGTGGCCGAGGGCGAGGTGTGCTGCGTGAGTGTGTGTGTGTGTGAGCAGGTGTAACGAGCGGCGCGTGTTGCAGGGCGCACTTCGTGGCCGAGGGCGAGGTGTGCTGCGTGAGTGTGTGTGTGTGTGAGCAGGTGTAACGAGCGGCGCGTGTTGCAGGGCGCACTTCGTGGCCGAGGGCGAGGTGTGCTGCGTGTGTGTGTGTGTGAGCAGGTGTAACGAGCGGCGCGTGTTGCAGGGCGCACTTCGTGGCCGAGGGCGAGGTGTGCTGCGTGTGTGTGTGTGTGAGCAGGTGTAACGAGCGGCGCGTGTTGCAGGGCGCACTTCGTGGCCGAGGGCGAGGTGTGCTGCGTGAGTGTGTGTGTGTGTGAGCAGGTGTAACGAGCGGCGCGTGTTGCAGGGCGCACTTCGTGGCCGAGGGCGAGGTGTGCTGCGTGAGTGTGTGTGTGTGTGTGTGTGAGCAGGTGTAACGAGCGGCGCGTGTTGCAGGGCGCACTTCGTGGCCGAGGGCGAGGTGTGCTGCGTGAGTGTGTGTGTGTGTGAGCAGGTGTAACGAGCGGCGCGTGTTGCAGGGCGCACTTCGTGGCCGAGGGCGAGGTGACGTTCCGCGCGCTGTTGTTCGTTCCGCGCGTGCAGCCGGCGGACAGCTTCAACCGCTACGGCGGCAAGACCGACCACATCAAGCTCTACGTGCGCCGCGTGTTCATCACCGACGAGTTCAACGACCTCATGCCGAACTACCTCGCCTTCATCCAGGTGCGTGCCCCGCCGCTCCCCCGGCCCCCCGTACTTCCGTCCCGCTGACGAGCCATCCTCCGCAGGGCATCGTGGACAGCGACGACCTGCCGCTCAACGTGAGCCGCGAGACGCTGCAGCAGCACAAGCTGATCAAGATCATCAAGAAGAAGCTCGTGCGCAAGGTTCTCGACATGCTCAAGAAGATCCCCGACGACGAGTACCAGCACTTCTGGAAGGAGTACTCCACCAAGTGAGCGTTCCTAATATAACCGCCCGAAATCGAGATAGCCATTAGAGTAGTATATGGTAGTGTTGTCATAGAATAGGTGAGAACGAGCTAAAATCGACTCTTAGAGAAATATCACTGAGAAACGACAAGGACTACTGTATCCTCGTTTGTAGTCTTTGGCGGATAATACGCACTGCAACGATGCTTCTAACGATGCCAAAGGATGCAATAACGACACGTGGTTTCTCCATCCAGCATCAAGTTGGGAGTGATCGAAGACCCCAGCAACCGTTCGCGGCTGGCCAAGCTGCTGCGCTTCCACTCGTCGCGCGGCGAGGACATGACCTTCCTGGCCGACTACGTGGCGCGCATGAAGCCCGCCCAGCACCACATCTACTACATCGCCGGCTCCAGCCGCGCTGAGGTTACTTTCCACACTCGTTCTATTTACATTATTATTTATTTAGAGATCTTTTTTCAATAGACGGAAATCTTAATTTTATGGTACGAATGTGGTCAGATCACACCGTCGATCTCCGCGCTCACTTTGTAAAATTTGTTTCGGCACAATATCGACGGCGTTCGGTCATCTCATTTCCTCCGTCGCGCCGGTAGGTAGAGAAATCTCCGTTCGCCGAGCGGCTGGTGAAGCGCGGCTACGAGGTGCTGTATCTGACTGAGGCCGTGGACGAGTACTGCCTGTCGTCGCTTCCCGAGTACGACGGAAAGAAGTTCCAGAACATCGCCAAGGAGATATTCGAACTGGAGGAGAGTGAGTATCGCGGCGGCGGGCGGCGCCCGGCCACTCGCTCGCACCGAGACTGACGCGCTACTCCCGCAGGCGAGCGCGACAAGGAGCAGCTGGAGGAGTACCGCAAGCAGTTCGAGCCGCTCACCACGTGGCTGGGCAGCAAGCTGGGCGCGTGGATCACGCGCGCCGCCGTGTCCCGGCGCCTGGCGCGCTCGCCCGCCGCGCTGGCCGCCACCGCCTTCGGCTGGACCGGCAACATGGAGCGCCTCGCGCTCTCCAACGCGCACCAGAAGGTGAGTCGCCCCGCCCGCGCCGCCTCGCCCCGCCCCGCGCCCGCCGGCACTGACGCCCGTCCCCGTCCGCAGGCCGACGACGCGCAGCGGCGCCACCACCTGACGCAGAAGAAGATGCTGGAGATCAACCCGCGGCACCCGCTCGTGGGCGAGCTGCTGCGCCGCGTGCGCGACGACCCCGAGCACGCCGACACCCTGCGCGCCGCGCACACGCTGTACCGCACCGCCGCGCTGCGGTGAGTGCCCGCCCCGCCCCGCGCCCCCCGCGCCGCGCCCCCCGCCCGCACTCACGCCGCGCTCGTTGCAGGTCGGGCTACATGCTGCAGGAGGGGCAGGCGATCGAGTTCGCCGAGTCCGTGGAGCGCATGCTGCAGCAGGCGCTGGGCGTGGCGCCCGACGCCGCCGTGGAGGACGAGCCCGAGCCCGACGACGCGCCGCTGGACGCGGACGCGGACGCCGACGAGCCGCCCGCCGAGGACCACGACGAGCTGTAGGCGCCCGGGCCCCCGAGGACTGAGTTTGTGTGCGATGAGTGTTTTTTTTTTACTTAGAGATGCCTGCGAGATTATTACTCGGATTCCATAGTTTAATGTAAATAAATAATATTTATTACGACCGATCTATTATTTATATACCTTGTAGTGTATGTCATCCGTGATGGCGACACCGTTCGCGGGTGAATTCACTGATCATGTTTTCGGTTATAAAATATTCTCAAATGATTGTTTCAGTGTTTGTTTCTAATATAATAATTACTTGTTGACTTTTCTACAGGTCGTCTAATAAATAATACGATATATTATTTAATTTAAAAAAGCAATAAAATTGCACTAATATTCATTACCGAAAGGTGATTTTTTTTATCATATTTATAAATATAGTCCATAACGAAGTTAGCTAACCTTGCTAGGTTTATAGCAATACCTGGCAAACCCATTCTCACACCTCACCTCAGAGTTTGGAATAATATAACGTACTAATAGAGATTGTAGTCTTGTCACAATTATTTTATCATTTCCCGATTCCTACGTCAAAAGACCAATATTTTTTATTCGGCTGCTTTTGTAAAAATACAACGATGGACCTACCCTGCAGCTCTTACTTTGCCGCCGATTATAACTGAGAAATATTATATTATGCAGGTAGGTACTTTGGTTGGAATGAAACAACGTCTAACTGTCACGGCATATATTCGCAGACTGGCGCTTGCGACACAATTTGACCTAACTATTATATACGTACAAATATTAACAATACATAACACCTCCCTTCTTAAAACTACAATTCTTAAATCTATCAACAAAATACATATTAAGTGCATTCAAATCGGACAACTGGCTTTCGTGTTCGCTTTGGGTATTCTCTATGCTGTGGTGACGAACACGGTGATTGCCTAGGAGTTTGATAAAGCTCAACCTCTCTAGCACTATCACTATTTATTAATTGCCCTGGCTTCTGGTCTCCAGTAACACTTACACCTATCTCATTCTCCTCCAACTTAATTTGACTGTCCTTAGCGGGTGCCATGGAGCTCTCATTCCCTATCGCTTCATTTTTTTTCAAATCGGGCCCGCTTACGGATACACGGGATCTGCGACGTAACTGATCAATGTCTTTTAATTACTTGACCGTTATCCCTTGCTACCATATACCTACGAGCACTGTCTACCTCTGAAATCGAACCTTTTACCCATTTTTCCGAAGAACCGTATTCTCGCATCCAGACAGGGTCACCCACGTTCAGGTTACGCGAAGCCCCGCCAGAGTAATCGATTTGTCTCTGTTGTGCATCCTGCACCTTGGCATACACTAACCGATCAGTCTGTAACAAATCCAGCCTGGAGCGTAATGCTCGCTTTTGTAGCAGCATGGCGGGGGTCTCGCCCGTGGTGCTGTGCAACGTATTCCTATACGCCAGAAGAAATGTTTGTAAAGCTGCATCAACATCGACGCGATCTCTAACCGCCTTTTTAATGGCACGCTTACAAATATTTACGGCATTTTCAGCTGCTCCGTTTGATGACGGATGATAGGCAGGTGAAAAATACTGTCTCATCCCATTATTAACAAGAAAATTCTTAAATTCTATGCTAGTAAAAGGGGGTCCTTGATCTGATACAAGCTGTTCTGGTAAACCAAATCTGGCAAAATTCGATCTTAAAACTTTAATAACACTCGATGCGTTGGTACGAGGCATTTCAAATATCTCTAACCATTTCGAAGACGAGTCAATAAGCACCAAGAATGTCATACCTCGATAAGGGCCCAGAAAATCAATATGAAGTCTAGTCCATGGTCGGTCGTGATAATATGGCCAAGGTTGTATGGGGGCCCGTGGGTGCGCCTTTGCTTCACCCGCACATGTTTCACAATTTTTACATGTTTCTTCTATATCATTATCGATGTTGGGCCACCATACATAGCTCCTGGCTAACCCTTTCGTTTTTACAATACCCATGTGACTACTGTGTAATTGATTCAAAATTTGCCTTCGTAATTCACACGGAATGACCATACGGTAACCCCACATTATGCACCCACATTCTATGTACAATTCATTTCGGCGAGCAAAAAATGGCTTAATATCCTCATTGTTAGGACACTGCGAAGGCCACCCCGCTTGTATATACAACATTACCCTGCTGAGTACCTTGTCCTGACATGTCACTTTCTTAACATCATTACTAGTAATAGGTAAAAATTTCTCCACAAAGTTAACATAAGTAGTCTCTGTTTTTACCCTACCAGGACTGCCCCGTTTGCATGGAAGGCGTGATAACGCATCTGCGCAGTTTTTATGAGACGCGATATATTTAATATCGTAATTGTAACCCGATAGCTGTACTGCCCAACGCTGTAATCGCGAGGCGGCCATCACTGGAATACCTACTTTGTTCCCGAAAATATGTGTCAGGGGCTTATGATCCGTCTTTAGTAAAAACTTGCGACCATACAGGTACTGATGGAATTTACGCACCCCGAAAATAATTCCCAAAGCCTCTCTGTCTATCTGTGAATACGCTCGTTCGGTCGGCGTGAGCGATCGTGACGCATATGCTACCGGGCGTTCGCCGCGCGCAGTCATGTGCGATAGCACCGCGCCGACCCCCACACTACTCGCATCTGTAGTCAAAACCAGAGGTAACGCCGGGTCGTAATGGATTAGTACCTCACTATCTGCCAAAAGCCGCTTCACTCTTACGAACGCGCTTTGACAATCCGCACTCCAAATATATTTAACACCGGACTTAAGAAGGTTATATAATGGCGCGAGAACTGTGCTTATGTTCTTAATAAATTTTGCATAGTACATCACTAAACCTATAAACGCTCGTAACTCTGAAACAGTCGTAGGTGCGGGCGTCTCCAACGCCGCCGTAACCTTGTCGGGGCACGTATGCACTCCGTCTTTACTAACAATATGACCTAAATAGCTAACGGACTTTGAAAACAAAACACATTTTTCCTTTTTAACTTTGAGGCCATAGTTTTGTAATCGTTGGAAAACCTTATGCAAATTATTAATATGATCAGTTTTTGTTGAGCCTGTAACAATAATGTCATCCAAGAATACGCCGACGTGCGACATATCTGCAAACAATTGTTCCAGACGTCGTTGGAAAATGCCCGGACTAGACGCTAAACCATACACTAATCTATTATACATATATAAACCCTTGTGTGTGTTGATCACTGTATATTTCCTCGTATCATCGAGTTCAAACTGGGCATAGGCTTGAGACAAATCAATTTTACTATAGTATTCTCCTCCCCGCAAGCGAAATAGTAATTCTTCAACCCTAGGCAATGGATAACGATCAATTTCTATAACTTTATTTAAGGTTAGTTTGTAGTCCGCACAGATCCGAATGCTACCGTCTTTCTTTACCACGGGTACGATCGGCGTCGCCCAGTCGGAGCGCTCGACCGGGGTGAGAACTCCATCGCGCACCAGCTGGTCCAGCGCGCGCTCCACCGGCTCGCGCAGCGCATATGCCAGCGGGCGCGCGCGCATGAATACGGGCTGCGCACCCGCACGCACGTGTATGCTCACCGCGCCGCCGGTGAAGCGCCCGAGACCCTCCGCGAACACATCACAATATTTGGAACTGAAAGCGGATACATCGAAATCATTATTTTCTAACATACTACTGTTATGCACATCATAGTTAACTTCGGGTAGCTGAATTTTTAACGCGGCTATCCATTGTCGGCCTAAAAGAATAGTTTTTCCTTGTTCGATAACGAGTAATTCCAGAAATTCACTTTTATTTTTATATTGAACTAGGGGTCGTATTACACCCAATGGTTTTACAGTTTCACCCGTGTAATATCTCAATAATAATTTACAAGGCTGCAGGGGAAGGTCAGGAAATAACCTATCGTAACAATCTCGACTAATACACGACACTGCACTACCGGTATCACATTCCATGCGTAAATATTTATTTTGTATGTTTAACGTTATGTAGATAGGTTTACAATTTGATATGGATAATCGACAAATATCAACATGAAATACCTCGTCACTGTCCTCGTCCTCCTTGTTGTTTACAATCTGTGCTTCTACCTGATATTGCCCCCCTAGATTGGGGCACATGCGCCGTAAGTGACCCTGTCGATTGCAAACCCTACACGCGTAGCGCACGAACTTGCACGTCGCCTCGTCGTGGTTGGCGCCACACACCCGGCACCGCCCCTGTGGTTCCGCTCGGTCCGCCGGCGCCGGCGCCCTGTGCCGCGCGGGCCGCGCGCCCATCGCGCACGCTCCACCGCCCCGCGCCTCGCCGGCCGCCGCGCTCCGCCACGCCCGCCGTTTGCCTTCTCGCCGTGCTATGCTGGTACGCCACCGTGATTGTACTCGCTGCATCCCTCGACGTTTGTCCTTCTACGATAGCGGCGTCTTTTTCTGCCGACTCCATGCAGCTAACTTGTAAGCCGTTGCAAATTCTAATTTAGGTTCTGCGAATAGCCGTTGTCTAATACTCTCACTCGCTATTCCACACACCACCTGGTCTCTTAAACTTTCTTCAAGCCAACTTCCAAATTCACAGGTTTTAGACATTTTTTTAAGTACCGCCACGTACTCGGATACAGTTTCACCCTCCTTTTGTTTTCGCTGTCTGAATTTATACCTCTCGGCGAGCTCGCTAGGCTTGGGTTGTAAATGTTTTTCCATAATCTCCGCCAACTGTTCAAACGTCTTCATTTTTGGTTTACTTGGTGTACACAGGTTAACCAACAACTCGTAACCTTCAGCTCCCATAACGGTTATTAAAGTTGGCACGTGTAAGTCCTCTGGAATTTTGTTGACCAGAAAGTATTGTTCTAATCTTTCGATGTACAACTTCCAATCATCTGTATGTACGTTAAATTCTGCTATTTTCCCAATAGACATCGTGGATCGTGCCGTAATTACACGCGTAGTGTTCCTTCACGTCGCCACTGAGATATATTATATTATGCAGGTAGGTACTTTGGTTGGAATGAAACAACGTCTCACTGTCACGGCATATATTCGCAGACTGGCGCTTGCGACACAATTTGACCTAACTATTATATACGTACAAATATTAACAATACATAACAATAACGTCAAACCAGGGTGACATGTTACCACCCACCCGTAGACATGCTTTGCTGTCTATATGGGTGGAATAGACAGCTCGCAACAGAGTGCCGTTTATACCATACTGTGGTAAAATGTCCCAAAGTCTTTCGTACGACTATAAAACGCGTCTCCAGATCCACAAAACCGCAGAAAACCTTCCGGCCTCTTCTGCTTCTCTACGATGTTACGGAGAAAAAACTTGACCCTCACAGAAAATTCCATCGGACTTCTTATACCTTTATATACGTACTTTTTAATTGAAATAGGCGCCGCTCGATGCAGTAACGCGCACTTACACTAACAAGAACAAAGCTTCTTAAATCCTGACTGAAGGTTGGCAGACGAAGGGCGCACATCATCATCATCATCATCATCTCAGCCTATACTTGTCCACTGCTGAACATAGGCCTCCCCAATCGCTTTCCAGCGTAACCGGTCCGATGCCACCTGCATCCAACGACTTCCTGCGATTTTCACAAGATCGTCGGTCCATCTGGCAGGCGGTCGTCCCACGCTGCGCTTGCCAATACGTGGTCTCCACTCTAGAATCTTTCTGCCCCAACGCCCGTCTGATCTACGCGCTATGTGGCCCGCCCATTGCCACTTCAGCTTGCTAATCTTAACGGCTATGTCGGTGACCTTGGTTCTTCTATGAATCTCCTCATTCCTGATTCGATCGCGTAGAGAAACGCCGAGCATAGCTCTCTCCATAGCTCGCTGAGCAACTCTGAGCTTTTTTATGAGACCTATTGTAAGAGACCACGTCTCTGATCCATATATCATCACTGGTAACACACATTGACTAAAAACTTTAGTCTTAAGGCACTGAGGTATTTTGGATGAGAAGATGTTGCGCAGTTTCCCGAACGCTGCCCAGCCGAGTTGGATTCGTCGATTGACCTCTCTCTCAAAGTTGGACCTACCTAACCGGACTACCTGTCCCAGGTAAATGTATTCGTCGACAACTTCAAGAGTAGAGTTCCCAACGGTGAGTGCGGTGGGTACGACATGGACTTTAGACATTATTTTCGTTTTGTCCATGTTCATTTTAAGACCCACTTGTTGAGATACTCTGTTGAGGTCACCGAGCATTCGTCCTAGATCTTCCAGCGACTCCGCCACGACCACAATGTCGTCGGCAAATCGAAGGTGAGTGATGTATTCGCCATTGATGTTGATGCCAAGTCCTTGCCATTCCAAGAGCTTGAAGGCGTCCTCTAAGGTGGCCGTAAACAGTTTCGGAGAAATGACGTCTCCCTGCCTTACTCCTCTTTTTATGGGGATCGCCTTCGTGCACTGCCCCTGTACTCGGACTGACATGGTGGCGTTATTATACAAGCACTTCAACACTTCAATGTACCGATAGTCAATGCGGCATCGCTGGAGAGATCTAAGAACCGCCCAAGTCTCGATCGAATCGAAGGCTTTCTCATAGTCCACAAACGCCAAGCATAGTGGCCGATTATAATCCTCGGTCTTCTGTATAATCTGCCGCAGCGTATGTATGTGGTCTATGGTACTAAAGCCTTTCCGGAAACCGGCTTGTTCGGGAGGCTGGAAGTCATCAAGCCTGCGTTCGAGACGATTCGTGATGACTCTCGAAAACAACTTATAAACATGGCTCAGCAGTGTGATGGGCCTATAATTCTTCAGTAAAGTGTTATCACCTTTCTTGAAAAAGAGTACCACCACACCCCTGTTCCACGCTTCCGGCGTTTTTCCTTCGAGCAAGACGGAATTAAACAGCCTCTGAAGGACTTTAAGTACCGGCGATCCGCCCGCTTTCAGAAGCTCTGCGGTAATTCCGTCGTCACCCGGCGCTTTGTTGTTTTTAAGGTGTTTGAGAGCCATCCCAATCTCGTACAGGCTGATGTCCGGGATATCTTCAGTGTAGTGTCGGGTTAGCTTGGCTCTTGGGTCTTTTACCAAGTCAACAACAGGTTCAGCTACTGAGGTATACAACTGCCCATAGAACCTCTCTATCTCCCTGAGCACCTCTGACCTATTCGACGTTACGTTTCCGTCCTCCGTCTTCAGCTTCGTCAACTGGCTTTGCCCAATAGACGCGTCTCTTGCAAACACTTTGGAGCCCTTGTTCTGCTCTATGGTCTCCTCAATACGTCTTGTATTGAAGGACCGTAAATCGTGTCGCAAGGACTTCAATATCTGTCCATTGAGCTGCCTATAGGACTTAGCATCATCGGAGGTTTGGAGTGTCATGGTACGTCGCTCAGCCATAAGGTTTCGGGTGTAGTCAGATAGCTTTTGAGGCCTATTTTTACGGTGGGGCTTAAAATGCTTGGACCCGACCGTATGGACAGTCTCTACCAACCTATTGTTGATTTCGTCCACTGATGCGCTGCTGTCTAGCAATTCGAAGCGGTTTGACAATTCGAGTTGAAAGTTCTCGGGGTTTTGGATATGTGCATTAGAAGGTCGGAGCGTAGACTTCATCAGACGCGATCTTTCCATTTTGACCTTAATATTTAATGTGCCTCTGACCATTCGGTGATCACTGCCGGTTTTTACCCTGTGAATCACGGAGACATCATTAAATATTTGTCGCTTGGTGCTCATGATGAAGTCTATCTCATTTTTTGTGGAACCATCAGGGCTCATCCAGGTCCATTTCCTATGAGGCGCCTTCCGGAAGAAAGAGTTCATCATAAAGGAGGAGGGACTCCTCCTTCTCCAGATATTCGGCCAGCCTCTGACCCCTGGGGTTGCGTTGCCCATATCCAAATTGCCCCACTCTCAATTCATCATCGCCCCGTTTGCCCAGCCGCGCATTGAAGTCACCCATAACCACTGTAAAGTGTGCTTTGGAAGTATGTATGGCTCTACTAATGTCCTCATACATTACTTCGACGTCATCATCTGAGTATGCCGAGGTCGGTGCGTAGACCTGTATGACCTTCAGCGAATATCTTTTGGATATTCTGAGTATCAGGTACGCTACCCTGCTCGACACACTAGTGATGGACACAACGTTGTCTATGAGTGACTTGTGGACGATAAATCCGACACCACCTTGGGACTGCTGTTCGCCCTCCCGGTAGTAAAACAAGTTGCCGGATTTTAAGGTTATCGTGTCCTCGCCCTTTCTTCGGACCTCCGATAAACCAACAATATTCCACCGCAACTTGTTTATCTCTTCCTCCAGCTCAACAAGCTTCTCATCTGTCCTTAACGTGCGTGCGTTGTATGTCACCAGGGCCAATTTTCGGTGTTGGTGGTAGCCGAATCTCTGCCGGAGATTCTTAGCACCCCTTATTCTGTCGTTACCATGGCTGCTACCGTGGCCAGGACGAACAGGACCGCCGGGGACTAGGGGCCTGGTTTTCTTACATTCTTCCATAATTGGGGGTGTTTGCCATACTCGCCACGCTTGGCAGGCGGGTTGGCGAGCGCAGTTATTGGTCGTCCAAGTGCTAAGGGAACGCTGCTGCCCATTCCCTAGTTTTCCCTTAGTCGCCTTGTACACACGGCGACACATCAAGTTAGACACCCAACATACCCATAGCTACGCTACATACAATCCAGAGAATCGTGGGACAAGGACTCCCGAGCTTACCCACACAAACACACTGTATTGTAAAACCTTGCACCCCGTGCCCGTGCGGGTGTGTGCGTGTGGGTTGCTCGCACGCAACGTCTCGTCTGTTGTCATTTTCAATCAGTGCCATAATATCGCGCTTAAGGGATTGTTGCGTCACACATTTCCGTTTAAAGATTTTTTTTATTTAGTGCGTGTGCGTAAATTATAATGGCTCCACAATTATCTTCACAACAGAGGCAGTTAATAGTGACGTTGCGAGAGAGTGGTTACACTATAAAAGAAATTGAAAGGCGGATGGGGATAACGGTGAGTGATAAACATTTATATTTAAATTTATTGAAAATAAATTAATTGATTTTTTTTTATTGGTATATTTTGATTAATTGATTGATAGAATGATCCGCAACAATTAAATACAAATTTACTGTAGTAAATAAATCAATTAATCGAAAATACAGAAGTATAGTTAGTAACTTAAAACGACCGAGTTTGTCCTATTTAAATAAAGTTCAAATTGTCATGCAAATGTAAACGGAGGGGTTTTATTTCGTTGATGCAAGTGTGTCAATTTATTTAAAAAGATTAAATAAAATACATGGTAATAACTTTTTTTTTATATTTGAACGGTGGGCTTTTATTATTGTTTTTTATGAGATACATGTCAAAAATTGTTCCCTAAAGAGATTGTAAAAGATTAAAAATTAAATATTTTTGAGAAGTAAGAACATAGTAGCTCAGCAATTGGCCAGTGCCTATTACTATAATTTTACGGCTAGTGATATGTATTTAAATTTAATTGTTTTAGAGGACAACAATCAACTTTTGGCTGCGCCGAAATGAGGAGACTGGGGGTGACCTATCGGCTCATCACCGGCAGCTTTACGAGCGCGCCACCACCGCAGAGCAAGATGCCGCCATTGTATCGGCGCATAGTAATCAGCCATTTTTAAATACGCAGGTCACTGCCTCACAATATACCGTAAGTTGACTACAATTAATACTGAAAAAGTAATCTGTAACTAAAAATATTGAGCCAACGCCCATAACAGCCTTCCAATAATTAACAGCTAAATTGATTATTTGTGCTTGAAGACTTGTAAGTTGTTACAATTTTAACGCAACCAAACATAGTCTTTACTTATTAAAAGTTAAAAAGGCATTTAAGTAGAATGTCAAAAGATCTGAAAATGAATATTTGCGTTTAATTAAAATCATAATGTTTGTTAGCGTGTAAAATAAAATACGCATTGTTTCATATTAACGATTTTAAGCCAAATATTTTTATCTGTTATGACTACTTTACATTCTATTCTTAATATAGCTCTAGTCCGTCTTTTAGTTCGAACAAAATCATTGATACGTCATAATAATTATATGCATTTCTACCCAGATATTAGATTGAATAATGCCCTAGGCAGCTAATGTCTAATAACATTGTAATTATATCGTATGAGTTAATTGACTAGCATTAAATAGGTAGCTTAGTTTGGCCGAGCTTAGATGACCGCCCGCTTGGTCTAGTGCTTGGGCGTAGGCCATTCGACTCAAAAAAAATCACATGAGTATGGGTAGCACTTGTTGTTGTGTTATAGTAAACGCTTCCACGACACAGGCACAATACCAAAGTATGGGTGTGCATTCTTTCAAAAATATAATTATAGTGATTAAGTAATTTACCATTGTTTCAGGTATCAACCCAAACAATACGCCGCAGGTTGCTTGCTACTGGATTAAAAACCAGAATCCCAGCAAAAAAAAATTGTTTTTTCAAGAGCCCACGCACAAGCCAGAGTTAGTTTTTGCCTCAAGTATTATAACTTTGACTGGCAAAACAATGTAGTTATATTTGTTGATGAAAAAACATTTAAATCGAATAAAGATGGGCGTAAAATACTGAAACGCAAAGATAATGAAAGATATTTAGCCCAAAATACGTTACCTAACAGGTCAAGTGGTCGGCTGAGTTTAGGGTTTTGGGGCTGGATGAGTTCTGTTGGTCCTGGTGAACTGGTAGAGATATCTGGTCGCCTAAATGCAGAGCAATATGTCGACATTTTAAGAGACGTGATGGTGCCGACTGTGCGTTTGCGCCATCCGACAGGCACCATATATCTTTGCCAGGACAACAGTTCCATACATAGTGCTGGATTTGTTCAGGCATGGCTCCAAGCACAGCCGGACATTCAAGTTATACCATGGCCTGCGAAGAGCCCTGATCTAAACCCAATTGAGAACCTCTGGGGACAGATGGTTCTTAATTAGGATGTGTCAGAAGTGCGCAACATAGAAAACTTGAGGCAAACGGCCATCGAGACGTGGGAAATGATGAGGGGGGATCCTCAT